>OY744523.1:106909444-106971944 GCA_963556195.1 Sepiola atlantica | reverse complement strand
GTACCAGCGGGACCTCGCGGGAATTCCACGCTGGCTTTCTTCATCTATCGGTATAATTTACTGTTATTGATAATATTTCGTTTGAAATAATATATGTATGTAAGGTTTAATAATATTAAGCAAAAATTGTTTCTTGCCATTTTCAGTTAATTATTCTTTAACTAAATAAAACGAATATGTCTCTTATTTATTTATTGAAAATTGTAAAAAGTTTTATCTTTTTAAAACAATAAATATTCTCTTTCTTCTTACACTAAAAATAATTGCCAGCTAAATATTCTTTAAATGAATAAAAGGAATCTCAATTCAAAAAAAATACTTTTGGTATTTTTCGTCGATCGGTCGATCCCATCTTTTAAAAAATAAGTGGAGGGTGATAACGTAGTACGAATATGAAATTGCCTTAGCGTATTATTATATAGATGATTTTATCGTTTGACCTCAAAGTCACTTGTCCCCCAGCGTACTATACAAGATAACGGATTAATTGGGTCTAATCATGTGATGCAGATAGAAGTAATTTATAGGACAGTAACACCTCCGAAAAAACTTATCAGCAACAAGGCACTATGCGAGCTGTGCAACGAAAAACCCCTCTCCACAAAGGTCGCTGAACAAAGATTGTCTATGTTAGGCCATGTCCTACGAATGGACCCTGATACACCCGCACAGAGGGCACTAGACTTTGCCGTTACTGACTCGCAATCCTACCAACCGCGACTAGGACGGCACTGCACAAATCTGCTGGGCACACTACGTGCTGACCTCAAGCAGGCGGGACTAGGACCACTACGCACAGCGAAACAACTTCATGGACTATGACAACTTGCGCATGACAAGGCCAGATGGCCTGGGACTAGCATGGAGGACTGATTGCAGTTACGGGATGTCATTTGACTACCGTAGCCGCAGAACAGTTTTTAATAAAAATAAAAACAGCTGCAGATTAACAGGCAAACCATATAAAACTTTCAAAGCATAAGTCTTTTTATGTGGATGCTGACAGTAAATTTATTCACACTCATCTAGAATATCTTTGTCATTATCTACGTCACGGCCTTGAGTATGACATTAAACTACATCCACTGGTGAAACCCCAATTTGTGAGATTTGGGGAATATAGTCGCCTCTTGGTAGACATTATTCACATGCCCCTAGCTCACACAACACACGTGACGCCCACTCCCATTACTTTCCAGAATTTTTTGTTTACATCTTCTTATCTTCATCACGACAATACATCTGATCACAAAGTTCTCAGCATCCGACAGTTAGTAACCAAGAACAACAGCAACTTACTGAAATTACATCCCTAGTCACCTGATCTTGTACCGTGTGACTTTGTCTGTCTAGAGGGTGGTAACGACGCAGCTACGGGACACACCAGAAGAATAACTCAAACATTACCTAAAAACGTGGCAGAGCACGATGGAAAAATTTGTTGTTTAGAATTTAAATAAATTGTTTGTAACATAAGTCCCGCTACATTTCAGACAGAACTCGTATAAATATATGCTTGTTCCGAATCAGAATAATTGAGATCGTTGCTATTTGTTATCAATCAATCAATCAATAAAGCAATCAAACAACTTATTGGCTCAAAATAGTAAAGTGCAGCAAGCCATGTAAAAAGACAGCTAGAAGATATTGCATTTATATACCGTTCGTTCAAATAGATGGGATTTGGCAGATTGTCGGATTGGTCTAGTTAATTTACGTCGTGGGCGCACCAGAGCAGCAAGCTCATCTGAGTACAATCCATTGAAGTAATTATAAAACATACACAAGGAAGCAACATTGCGGCGATGGGACAGAGGCTGGAGCTTGGTGGATAGTAAGGAACCTATAAAGTTGGCGACTCTTTTTTGGATCTTGTCTAAGAGGGAGAGACTAGTGGATGATACTTCAGCCCAGATTTGGCAACACTACTCCGGATGGTGGCTTTGTAGAGATATAAGATAATGTAAGGTGTTAGAAGTTTACTAGCACGGTAGAGGGAGACCACCTTCTTTGCAGCAGCCCTGGCAACGTCTTCGATGTATTTATTCCAATTCATGTTATCTGTGAAAGTTAGGCCGAGGAGTTTGAATGATGAACTCTCAAGTAGGTTGTTTGTCCAAGACGACTTTAAACCTGGAAATGGTAGGCTTCATCGCGACCTCCCCAGGCAGGATATTTCAGAGAGCAGAAATACGGACAGAGAATGCTTCTGTTTAGACGAAAGCGACAATAGTATATCTTCTACGAGTGACGTAGAGACCGTGACTACGTGTTGGGGTGAAACACTGCTCTAAAGGTAGATTTACATTCCGTTGATGATACTGTACGCCAAAATTAAAGCCTCTCGCATCTTCCGCTGCTCAACTGAGGACCGATTCAAACCGTGAAACCGTTTTTTGTACGTAAATGTAAAAATCCCGTCACCATCTTTTTGAAGATAGTGATTTGTTGCTTGGATGGTATACTCAAGAATTGGCCGTACCATGGTTATGTATAGGGGACGGAAAACGTGATGTTAGGCTTAGAAAAGGTTTCCGGATCAAGTAGAGAACCCGTCTGGCTTTGCTCGCCATCTAGATACACGTTATTTACAACACGCGATCATAATACTGAACTAATATGCAGATATGTAAATGTAATGTAATTGCTGCAAAACTCCTACACTTAGGATTTCCCATATAAATATGGCCACTAATCACAGCATTCACTTACGTCGCATTGGCAATATGCCTTGTTTGGGGTGAATAAAAGTTATATATATATATATATATATATATATATATATATATATATATATATAGATATATATATATATATAGATATATATATATATAGATATATATATATGTATGTATAGTTAGAAGGAGAATAATAGAAGACCAGAATATCCTTCGTAAAGGTTTTGATTACAAAAAAGCAACAACAAACGATAAATAGTGAGAAGGCACTTAAATAGTCTTTGGCCTAACGAAAGAAAGTCTGACGGACGAATTTATCTAGTGGGAGGAAGAGTTAAGAATATAATTTACAACACACACACCCACACACACACACACACACACACACACATATATATATATATATATATATATATATATATATATATATATATATATATATATATATATATATATATATGTATATATGTAATTAACTTGTTGCAAATATCCAGGTGTTATGAATCCGAAGGAAGTTGAAACCGGGTTTATGAAAGTGCTCAATGAAAATTCAGAGCAAAAAATATTTTTGTTGTTGATGATTTTGTCGCAATTAATGGAATAAAATCATCAAAAAAAAAAAAAAAGTATATATATATATATATAATGATATGCTTGTTCAGAGTTAGTATAATTGAGATTGTTGCTATTGCTTGAATTTTTATACAAAGATACTAAGCAAAACATTACACAAAATTTGGCTAGACTAGGTTAGTCTGAATGTCTGATTCTTTATATAACGTTACGGCACTAATAAGCCGTTTGTAACGTTAGCTGAGGAAATATTTCGACCAGAACGCCTGTCACCTTCTCATTGACATAAACAGCTAGAGTTGTGTTGACGCGTTGTAGGTACTCGGCTCAATAAGTTGTGACGCCTCTTTTTCTTTTCCATCTTGTCCGTTGTTGCTAACAGCATAGTCGCAGTAAAGATATACACCAAAAGAGTCTCTGTCTTCCCTTACCTTTGGTTTTGTAATATGATAAGAAATGAAAACAGCGTTGTTTGTTTTATAGCGTCATGTTCTTTTAGTGCTTTATATTGTTTTACAGCGCAACAAAGTTACATATTACGCATGCTTTTCATCGCCCGCTCCCCAGAGAGACGAAGATAGAACTCAGAAAAAGCGTATGATCCTTATCAGCTCACATAATCTTTTTTTTCTCGCCCGCTCACCAGGAAAGGAGATAGAGCTTCGAAAAGACGTCCGAATCCAATCAGCTCGCTAGCTAAATATACTTTTTTTTTGCTATCCACTTAACTACGTGTTACTTCTGACTTCTTGTTCACTACGTGTCATATCCTGACACGTATCTCTAATTCTAATCTTTAACTTCTAATTTTCCGCTTTTTTTTTACTTTATCAAACCTTATTTAGAAAATACCGCCTTTAACATACCCACGATCAAATACTGCCTTATTTAGAGGAAGACAACAATTTGACCCTTGTGACCCAAGGAACGATCAGATGATTTTAAAATGAGTAAATTATAACGCCAATAGGAGAATAAATTAGATAATAAAGGTAGTGATGTAACACACTCGATAGTAATAATTTCAAATGGGACGCAGGTTGTTGTTTATGAATGGAATACATTGTTTGTTACACAGCCCCATTATTTTACAGACACACTTAGTGATTAATAATTAATAATACAATTAATAACAGTGCTTGGTAATTAATGTTTAATGATATTTTAATATTCATATTTAAGTAAAAGAAAATGTTATTGAATAAAAGATATAATAGAAGGGTGTTATTCAGCAAGTGTTATTTAGCCTCGTCCACAAAACATGTCCAACCATCAAGATATTTGTATGAACATGTCGTTTGCTTAATTGCTTATAACGGACAGCGCTTTTTAGAAACTTGTTTTTGCTTGCGACAGGTGTATTCGAAACCTGTAGTTTTTCTTAAACAGACGTTCAAGATAGGCGCAAAAGGTCAAGATAAGATCCATTCAGGTATTCCAGCTTAATTTTCAATAGAAAGGGATTCGGAGAGCATCGTCGCTCTGAGAATCGAACAACGCTAATATCCTTGAGATATACGATATACCAATAGGACTCACGTTTAAATAATAAAAAAATACAACACAAGTTCTATAACACACTTCAAACACCAGAAAATCAACAAGTAACGTTAAAACAAAATCTCATAAGCAAAGATTTTTTTTCAAGAACTTCCCATCTGTGGAATACAATACCGCAGGGCTGCTTCTTAACTGTGTACAACATGGTCGTTTTTTAATCTAATATTAACAAATTCTTGTTGACTTATATAATTAAATACTGACCCTCCCCATCGTTCCCAATCCTCTCAAAGTGTTATTAATGGCAAACTGACAATCTCATTAATCTTTATCCTCGATTGGCCGTCGGGACTTAATAAGCCATAACTCATTAGTATAGAAATAATGGTCCCAATTTTCAAGCGAAGCAAACAAACAAACACAGTATAGCTAGCCACTATAAGAACTAAAGAAAACATTGAAAATGTATACATTAAAGTGAGAGAAGGCCCTTGTTGGCAAACACGTTACGCACATAAACCTCATTTAATAGCAAAAAATACGAAAATGCGCAAAATTTTCCAAGTGCATATGTTACTTAGAATGGACACCAAAGCACATTATAACAACCTAGTTAATTATAATATAGCATCAGCTTATAACAATTATATATTCAATACCCCAAAACAAAAAAATCTCCTGAACAGACGATCAAGACGTATATCTAAATGTAGGCATGGATATAAATTATAACTAATCCACCTAAAAAATCGAAAGTCATGAATAAATATTAAAAACAAAACTAAATACCTAGTAAATAAATGTTGTGGAGAAATAAACTCCCCACACTACTAGAATGAACTAGCATGACAGGATAATAAAAATACTGTGTATATCTTATTCAGAAAAATATTTTGTTGATGACCAACATTGGATTCTGTATATCTTCTATATATTAATACGATAGCGTGTGTGTCCGTGTGTCACGCTTACATACAAAGATCTACACATGCGTGCCGCACCTAGATTTGGAAAAGCATTCAAGTCACCTAATTTTCGTAAAATTTTGAAGTATTTCCCTTTGGCGTAACGGTTAGCGACGTAGGATTTTGACGGCGGTTTTTGACATCGGTCCGTTTATAGTTCGATCCAAACCAACCTCTAAGATTTTTTTCTACATCGAAGGGGGTAGGGAGGGGACGACCGGGAAGACACATACTAATACGGTAGCGTGTGTGTTATTTTGTGTGTCACGCTTACATCAAAAGCAACGACCTTCCGAATCTTTGCATGCTACTCATGAATTGGAGCCAAATTTAATTTAATCTAAAGCATTTACAAAGTAAGGTTTAGTCGTCGAAATCGGAATTAGTCGATCGATCAAATCGAGAAAAAATCTGATGGACGTACACGAAATAGCTTTTATAGGTTAGGAACGAGATAATTAGTATTGAAAACATCATTTCTTGTAATTTATACGGGTCCCGCTAGTATTAATTAATGTTTCACTGTCGAACTATGGTACAATAATAAAGAAATGAAAGTTCACACGGGATCAACTAGCTGAACTAGAGGTTTGGATTACCAGACTGTGGGAATTAATAGAAACGGATAAAACGTCACATGGTTCAAAGAGATAGATAGATAGATAGATAGAGAGAGAGAGAGAGAGAGAGAGAGAGAGAAAGAGAGAGAGAGAGAGAAACAGTTAGTTTCTTGGAAGCACACAACGTTTGAACATGAGAAATTGTTATGCGCTGACAAGATATGATGAAACTGATTATCAATTTCTCTCCGTCTCCCCTAACCTACTGGTCAGTGATTTTGAACGAAGAACAAGTCGAATAAACCTCATCTGCCTTCCATCAGTTTTGTCCTGATTTAGTACTTTTAAAAGTATAAATGAGGAGCTTTAATATCAAGGCGACAACCCCCCCAGTCTGAAAAGATCACAAAGGGCGCCTACTAGAACAAGAAGCTGACAAGGTATGGATAATAATAGTGAATTTACTTGTGTATTTGCAACTTGGTATTCTGCATGTATGTCATAAGGTTGAAACGCAACACACGTAGGCGTAAGAATAGTCGCAATGTTCTTATATGTTGCTCGTATGTAACGTGTATTTTTGGAATGCCTGTTTGTTATAAATTTAATTAATTGCTAAATGAAAACTAGCAAAAATTCGGTATTTGCTTTAAGTTAAGTAATTACTGAAAATATCATTCGTAACTAATATCTGTATATGTAAGAAAGTGTTAAAAATTATTACGAAAATGTTCACTCTTATTATTTTTAACCGATTAATATCGAAAGAATTGTGTTATTAAAGTAGTACACGATAATTAGGGTTGCGGGAAGACTTGTCAGTGATAGAGGGTTATCTCCTCCGACACTCATTATGACATTAGTTGTAATCAAAACTACAACTGTTGATCGGATTAAATATAAAAGTTTAAAGTCTATTGGAAATCAAATTTGTCTTTTTAGAACACGGACTAATATTTGCCCTATCTTACTGAACAATCAAGATTTCTATCTTGCTTTTGTTTATAATGTTATTCCGGTCATTCTACTTTATATATACGATACTGCATAATCTCGTTGTTATCGTGAAAGCTGCTCAATCATCTAGTGGGTTTTAGTTGACATGGTGAAGACAAAATACTATGGAAGTTGAAATAACTAAAGAGGACGTTTCTGGCTGAACGAGAAACGCAAACGTCGTTAATTCAAAATGAATAGAACAACAACAGAGATGACTTTTAAATGAACAGCATTTTCTTTATTAAGGTTCTCACATCATAAGTCGACACGGTGGGTGGATGGAGAAAGAGAGACGACCTTAGTCTGGTTTATATATTCTCTTTAAAGAGTTAACCACATACTGGATATCGGATAAAACAAAAATAAGCTCGAAATAATCAAACTTTTGTTTTCCCATCGACTTTTAAAGATATCCCACTGTCTTTAGAAGACTCTACTTCAGACTTGCAAACCAAAATACATACAACGGTATTATCAGATGTGGAATATTGAAAGTCCTGAATTTGTTTATGAATGCATATGGTGCGTGTATCTGCTTGATATTAGTGCATCCAATAACAGATGATCGTGTATTATCGGAATATGTATGAGAACCTACCACATATGCACTTGTTGCGTTTCAGCCCTGTGCAATACATGAAAGAAAGTTCATAATTTTACCTTGTTAGCGGCTTGTTCTTCTACGCGCACTTTCTATGGTCCCTCCAGACTGAGGGAACGCCGTCTGCAAATAAGTTCTTTCATATCTCGAAAAAGAACTAAGTCAAGACAACACTGTTGAAGACAGAGAAGGTTTATTCCTCATGATCATCTTTCCAACTCACTCATCAGTGGGGTGTATGGAGGAGAGAGAGAGAGAGAGAAAGAGAGAGAGAGAGATCAATAATCACTATGTAATCTTATATTATCAGAGAATTTTACAATAACATGTTAAGCCGTGTAGTTCTCTCAACGAACTACTGACTTCTCTCACTCACTCTTGTGATGTCACATCCGTTTTTATCAATTCTCACAGCCGAATAAAAAAATAACCTCCAGTGCACCAAATTGACCTCAGCTGAACTTTCATTTCCTGTTATTTTCAACTAAACAATTTATATACTAGTGGGTTTACTCGTCCAATATTTAACACATTAAAACATGAATCATGAAACTACAGAATATGTGTTTCGGAATTTTTTAAATGAGGGTTGATAATTTGTAGAATTTTGTATATTCGGACTACTCTTCTCATCTCAGAAAGATTCTCGAGTTCGACAAGGTACACCTTAAGAAGGTCGGAGGTTATATCGGCCGAAACGTTGTGATAAAACCACTCAAGATGAGAACAGTAGTCCGAATATACCAAATTCTACATACAGAATATGTGTATATCTTTAACCAATTCCAAATATATATCTTTTAACTTTAAAACAAAAAAAAGAGATCAAGATATACATCTTCATTTCTTCACGTTCTTAAACACACAGATGACCCGTAAAATCCATACCTACATCCTGGAAGAGTTTGACTAAATTAGCAGTCTGCCTAGGCAGGTTTGTTACTTTCATATAGCTAAAAAATATAACGTTATACCTTTTGCAGAGGTTACATGAATAAATAACAGACTTAACAGTCTATCTGGCACGCAGCACTAATTTTAATCTTTTAATGGAATTTTCCGCTTTTCTACTTCATTCTAACATTATGTCAGAAATTCCGTTTTAACACATCGACGACCGAATATTACTAAATTTAGGGGAAGACGACAATTTGACTGCTGTGGTTTCAGGAACGATTAGCTGATTTTGAAATGAGTAAATTATAACGTCAAATAAGGGAATTAATTAGATAATAAAGGTTGTGATGGAACTGATTCGATAGAGATTACTTCAAAAGGGTTGCAGTTTGTTGTTCGAAATTGAAGTAAGAGACGACACAGAATCATAGAAAGACGACGGATGTGTGTTTGCGGCTTTCGCTGACCTTTGAGATTGGTAGTGGCGACGAGGCTCGTTTTTGGTGCGTGTCTCTCCCCTTTTCTTAAATAAGTATAATTTTAATTTTAATTTTATTTTATTACATAGGCTTTCTTCATGGAAAAAAGATATATATATATATATATATATATATATATATATATATATATATATATATATATATATATATATATATAGATAGATAGATAGATAAAGAAAGAGAGAGATGGAGAGAGAGAATGATCCAAATGATAGGTACGGCGAACTGTCGACTAAGTTTCGCCTCTATCTCTCTCTTCTTCTGACGTCCGCCCGTCCTTCTGCGCCTCTTGTTGTATCATTATGTTTATCATCTGCGAACTCGTTTCTCAAATCTTGCTTTTTAATTACTCATTCGAAAATCATCCGATCGTTCCTGAAGTCACAAGGGTCAGATTGTTGTCTTCTCCCTAAAACATTTAACATTTTGACTGACCTGCAGGGTGATTGGAAAGTAAATCCGTATTATTAAGTGCTCTTAATTTATTACTGAAATATAATGTTTACAAGAAATGAATATAAGAAAGTGTATAGTATGCGGGTTTATTTAAAATTCAACGGATTTCACAATCACTCGTAACTCTCGCGTCTCCCTTATTTTCCCCTTTAGTTCTCACATTCCATGAATTATTTTTCTGGGGAAGAATTGCTGTCTTTGGACCCGTTGTTGTTTTGAATACGTGGTCTGCGAAGATTTTGCACAGTCTCATTGCATTAATTCAATTGTCAATTTATCAATTACATTAGCCATTATTCTTCAGTGTTTTTTAGCATTGATAAGTGGCGACTCATTAGTAAAAAAAGAGTTATGAAATAAGATGATGCGGTTTCCAGGCGGCTTGAGAAGTTGGTGGCGAATGCTGGCGCTCATATTGAATTCTAAATAAACAACTGTGCTATACACTTTCTTATCATATTCATTTCTTGTGAGAATTATATTTCGGTAATGATTTACGAGCACTTAATAATAGGGAGTAATTTTTCAATCATCCTTTAGTCTGTCACAATGCCACATTAGTCATAACCTCATCGTATAAAATTATAAGCAATATCAATATTATCACTTATTTTGACTCAGGCCAATCATATTATTATATTACGATCACGTGTGATAAATCACAAATAATTCACGAATTAATAGTTTATCATCATCATCTTAATGAATAAAACGTATACGGCTCTGGAAAGGGATCACTGAAATATCATTTGTCTCTTCAATATCAGTAGCCTTCTTTGTCTATCCACGCCTCTGTAATTTGTTGCTTTGTTGTTCTGTTTTACGACACATCAACCTTTTTCAGATCATTTAATTCAGAATCAAGTCGTTTTCATTAAGCGTTCCATCCTTCACATTCTCAAAATCTTCAAATACTTATTCATCGTATAAATTACCGTGAAATTCCTTTCATAAAATATCTTTCAAATCATCATCATCATCATCATCATCATCATCATCATCATCATCATCATCATCATCATCATCATCATCATCACCATCACCATCACCATCATCATCATCATCACCATCACCATCACCATCATCATCATCATCATCATCATCATCATCATCATCATCATCATCATCATCATCATCATCATCATCATCATCATCATCATCGGTTTAACGCCCGTTTTACATGCTGCCATGTGTTGGACGGCTTTTAGAAATTAACTTCCATACTAATCTTGACTGGTTTTTATTTATCCCTCCCTCAAGTATATCCTTGTCACTTCCCCCACGTTTCCCTTGGCTCTTCCCTGTGAACCGGATCTGCTACCTTAACTATTCTACATCTACTAACCCCCAAACTCTCAACGTGGCCATACGATAGAAGTCTCATGTTCTGCACGCATTTCCATATACTGTCCAATTTTAATCTTCTTCTGAGCTCATTAGATCTAAGCCTGTATTTAACATTCATATTACCATCCATCGTTTCATTCTCATATCATTTATATCCATGCAACGCATGCCCTCAACCCTCACTGGCCAGATTTAACTTTCATACCTCATCATACTGCGTACATATGAACTTAATCCATCCGTTTCTAACTTTTGCAATCCTAATAGCACTTATCCAACGCGTGCTCCAATGGTATCACTAATGGCAACACAGCTTGTCGATAAACTCAATAGCTTCCCCAGCCAGATATACTTTACAGGGTGACTCCGCAAAAATGCCAACAATGGAATCGTTAATAAAATTAATAATCGTTTCTGCATACGAAATATATTTCGTAAAAATAAACTTCAGTCTATGTTTAACTTGTTCACCAAGTTTCAGTCTTCAATACCCAACAATCCTTTTATCATCGTTCATATAACACATATATTTTTACAAAAATGCAAAACTAAATATAGAACGGCACCCCCTAAAAATACCATCCATGGAATCGTTAATCAAATTCGCAATCTTGTTTACAATCCAACCATAGTATGTACACATAAACATCAATCTATACCTGACCTATCCTCCAAGTTTCAGTCTTGCATGCCCAACAGTCTTTTGTGTATTGGTTGTTATTTTTCAAGCAAGCACGAATGCGTAATCCTTATATGACTTATGCGTTGGCTGGATAATATCACTTTCCCTTTTCAAGTTTATTCTAAAAAATTGTTTCAATTCTGTTCATGTTTGTTTGATTATTAGGAGTTTGTTATGTTTATTGCAGCTTTAGCATTGTTGAAAATCGATGACATGACTTCGAGATTATTTCCTATATGTGTATATAGATTCAAAAACGATTGGTACCCATGGAAACAGATACTGATCAACATTCTTTATTGTAAACATCTAACACGTACAATGTGTGTGGCAGTGCACTGTTATTTCTACATATGGGATAAATAAACCATATCCCTGTGACGGGATAACAAGTTAAAAAGCCTCGACAGGGTGTTTCTACATACATCAACAAAACCATTGAAAAATGACACCAAACGCATATAAAAGCCGTGATGTATCAGACAGACGATATGAGCGTCATGATCGGCATTAGCTCCTATGATAGCCGACATGGCGGACTCGAGCGACATCATGTGAATGTTGCCTCTTCTTTAGGTTACAGTACGCACCAGACCAAATAGAGAAGGATGTTATAGTTTGCTTTGTGCTTAGTAGGTAAAAAGTTGACAATGCAGTTTGGTAGAAAAACACCGCTGGATACGAGAAAAGATAAACAGAATAAATGACAATATTGAAAGATTTCAATAATTTTCGATTAACTATTTATTTACCAATGTCATGTGCCGAACCAGGATGGTATTTGTGGTGTTATGTTCTTTCAATTTTCGAGGTAAATCTATCTTCAGAAAGAAAAAGAAATATGTATAACCATTCGGTTGGGGTGCGTATTTGCCAAGAATCTTGCTATAGCCTCGCAGAAAAGAATTAAGTTATTGTTGAAGTGTGAGCTATGATTTTGTGTTTGACATTATTAAATTATTGTTATAATATTTTATCAGTAATAATTATATTATTATTGCGTATTTCTACTTAAATGTAGTTCTAATTAATTAATTAATTAAGTAAGTAATGTATTATATCTATGTGCGTTTTACATAATTCGTGTAAGGAAAATAACTCGTTGTAACTAAGGAGGTTGGGGTCAGTTAGAGTTATTCCTCGTAAGAAGGAAGCAATTAGAATTATTTTAATTCCTTAAATTAGCTTGTTTTTATTTTTTGTTATTCATTAGTTATCTTATGTGTGTTTATTGTATTTATCGTATATGATTATACCAAACAGGTGTAATTTAGCTCTGCTCTGCTCTTTATTTTGAGGTTGAATTTTCTTATCAATAGTGATTCCTTATATCTGAGGTCGCCTAGATCCCTTTCGGTAGCTAATATTTTACTCGTATATTTTTAATGGGTTGTGATTTCGTGCTATATGTTTTGAAATGAAGACGCCTTGGTTGTTATGGTTTCTTTTATGCGTATATTCAGTGATCTAACTGTACTACCGATGTAGAACTCACTGCATATCGCACATTGTATTTGGTATACTGCATATGTGCGGTTGCATAAACATGTGTTGTTGATGAGGCACTTTGGTAAGAGTTCAGCGGTTGTTTTTGGGTGATGTTCTATGTTTGGATAGGTGTTTCTCAGTGTTGGATGTCTAAATGTTATCTGCGGATGGCTTTGCGGATGACCGATGCGATTCTATCGTTAAAATGCGGCAATTTTAAGAGTAAGGTGTTAGAGAGCGTTAACTGTGGTTGTTTGCTAGATGTCTTAGGATTGTGTTTGGCGAATGTTAAACTTTCTTATGACAGGTAACAGAATACAACAAACTAAATATACGTAAAAAATATAATCAGCACAAAGCAAAGACCGAAGAAGAAATGGAGAACAAAAAAATTAGATTAGTAATGAAGTGCTATTATAAAAGCAAACCCATACACAGAGGCCCCTTTACACATAAAAAACATGATCCTAAAGTTATGCAATTGATTTTCCATTTGTTATTTCTTCAATTTTATATATGCGGAATCTAAATGTTGACTTTGATCGCTTCATCAGCTTTCTAATCCCAATTGATGCATGTGTTATACAGAATCTAATATATAAATATTTCGTTATCAATTGACATCAATTCTAATTCGCATTAAATTTATTATAAATGGGTTATCAATTTTCCTGTTTTATAGTGATATTTACACTGATAACAAATCAGAAAAAAATAATGATTTTAAAAAAATCTGAAATGAGATGGAGCGCCATATTCACTGCGCAAACTTCTGCATTGGAAATGAAGAACTCTTTTAAATAAATCTCTAAATTTAGGTATGTGTATATGTTTATATATCTGCATGTACATGATCAACTCATAAACTAATTAACAGATCTTTATAAATTTTCGAACACAACTTCTAGGCGTAACGGGATTGTAATGTAGGCTATATTTAATATAATGTAGTTTCATGCAAAGCGTGCAAAATCGGGTTGTAGCCTTTTGTTAAAATATAGACATCTCTGATTATTTTACTATATTTATTAGAAATCAATGAATAAATATTCGCGGAATCTAAGTTTCTTTGTAGTATTTTAAAGGCTTTTAGAGGGCATAATATGAGCACCACCTGCCCTTTAAAATAAATATATTTAAGATTTTCCTTAAATTTCATCCATAGTCAATAAAGCAAGATTATCTGAATTTCAATTTCATCCTAAGCCATGGCCATACCAATAACAAGCCGGCTAAACGCACGAACTAACTGTTTAACTGGGGGCCAGTCAGCAGTCAGTCACCAGATAAACTTTTAGCTGGTAGCACTTCGTTTTCACTGCTCCAAGAAAATTTCATTCCCAAAATAAATTTTAACTCATCAAATTTATTTCAGCTGAGGTTCTGTTATTTTATCATTATTTACATTTGGATTATAAGTTCGTGAGTATACTGGTAAAAGTCAGAATTTAATTTTGTTTTATTTACATGTAAACAGCTCTGTTCATTGACGACACATAAGTTTTCCTTTTTTTAAGTTTAAAAAAGTAACGTCTTTGAGAATTTGTCAATAAATCTTCCATTATTAATTTCAAAACTTTTCTATATTCTTAGGAAATATATTACACGTGTTTTAAACGTTTTATTTACATGTAAACAGCTCTGTTCATTGACGACACATAACTTTTCCTTTCTTTTAGTTTAAAATAATTTGTTAAATATTTCTCGAAATGGTAAAAAAGTGCTGTGTGACAGCCTGTCAAGGCAATTATAATGAGCAAAATAAGGTCCGAGTGTTTCGCCTCCCTAAAGATCAAGATGAGAGAGAAAGATGGTTAAAGGTAATACCAAGAGCTAACACTCCTAACAACTCAGACACTGTTGTTTGTGAAGGCATTTTCTACCTGGTTATGAAACTGTATTTGTTATGGGAAAAGCACGACCCAAAGATCCTCCATCAATATTTTATAATTTGCCATCAAGTGTGATACCAAGTCCTTTACCAAAACCAAGGACAACAAAAAAAGTTCCGCTTCTATGCGAAGTGTACACAATGATGAGTTTGCCCATTTCTTAGATAAAGATAGAATTGATAATTTTACAAATTTGTGTGCTGATATTGACCATCATGATTTTGTACCAGCAGTTACCTGCTACAAATCTATCAATCAACAGTTCATCCAGTCTTGTCATTTTTTTTTACTGGAAGTATTCCGATGTTTTCGATTAAAATCTTTGAAAACTTAACGTTTGAATGTTACTATGCAAGTATACTCACACACATTTCTTCCCTGTTGAAAAACAGAATAACTAAGTTTCAACATTGGTCTCAAATCGAGGAAGCAATTCGTTACCTTAGTAACTTGAAAATTGAACAAGAGAAACAGGTTTTGAGACAACATATCGAAGTTATGTCACCACGAATAGTTGGCACAAAAGTTTACGAGTCGGAAATACTTGTCCGAGCATTCGAATATTTTGCCACATCTCGGTCTCTTTATAACAAACTTTGAGATCATTACAAATTACCTAGCATGAAAATACTAGTGAATATGACCTCAAAAGTTTCGAAGGTAGATGATCTGAATTTTCTTGGTGATATGTTTAGCAAACTGTCAGATATACAGAAAAATATATCATCCTAGTTGATGAAGTTTATGTTAAAGTGAGTTTACAATACCAAGGGGGAACCATATTTGGTGGTGCCAAAGATTCTGAAGAGGCATTAGCAAAAACTGTATTGGGTATTATGATCAAATGTTTACATGGTGGACCAAAGGTTTTGATTGAGATGATTCCAGTTGCCAAACTAAACTCGGAATTTTTGTTTCAGTATGTTAGAAATGTTGTTGATTTAGTCGATCATTCTAAAGGTTATGTAATTGCAGTTATTTGTGACAATAATCGGACTAATCAAGCTTTATTCAAGAAATTTGATACTGTTGAAAATAAGCCTTGGGTTACTAAAAATGGTATATACTTGCTTTTTGATTATGCACCTATATTTAAAAGTATTCGCAATAACTGGATAACTGAGGCTTGTTCAGAATTGCTGTTTTATTTTGATAGTAAAGAAATGACAGCAAAATGGGAAATAGTGAAACAACTTTTTACGCACGAAAAAAATCAATTTGTTAAGTTATCAAAACTAACAGAAGTAGCGGTTCTTCCAAAACCAATTGAGCGACAAAAAGTTTCCCACTGTTTGAAAGTGTTTTGTGATGAGACTGTAACTGCAATGAAAACTCATCCATTATTACAGGATGATGATACAAAAGAAACTGTTACTTTCACTGAAGAAGTTTTGAAATTTTGGAAAATAATGAGTGTAAAATATATTTATGGAAGTGTCAAGACAAATGATCCGCTGAAAAGAGTATTATCAGATCGAAATGATGGAAATTTAACATTTCTTGCAAATTTTGGAAGTATGGCAAAACAAATGAGGGGAAAGCAAGGAAAGAGAATAAAATCCTTTACAAGAGACACTAGTTTGGCTATCGAGCATACATGTAATGCTTTAATTGATGTTTGCGGACATTTACTTGACAATGGGTTCAATTTTGTCATTCTTGGAGAATTTACCACTGACTATCTTGAAACTGAATTTTGTAAATTGAGACACGGTTCTGGTGGTACTTATTTTATTACCGTACAAAATGTTATTCAGAAATTCCATATTCATAAAACAACATTACTTATTCGGTTGAAAGTTGATGTTAGAGAGTATAAGCATGATCCAGGCCATACTTGCTCAAAATGTGGATATCTGTTGGATGAATTGGCGTGCCAAACAGTTGATCACCTGCCAGACCTAGAAACTGGTATCCCCAAAGATATTAAAATGTCGCTTTTTTATATAGCAGGATATATCACGCAAAAAATTGTCTTACAAAGGAGGAAATATTCAATGATACTGCTTTTTATTATCATGAGTATGGAAGTTTTTCGAAAGAAATAGATCGTGGTGATTTCAAAGTTCCACTGGATACCACTGGTCAGTGGGTGTTTTTCTGTTTCATAATGTTCAATGCTGTCAAATCTAAGGTTTGCAGAAATTCTTTAACAAAAATTTTCATGTTGGTGTCTGAAACTGTATCATTTCAATACAAAGAGAGTGCATGGAATTATATTATCAAATATATATTTTCAAGAATTATTGTTAGTTTCAGTCTCCCAAGCCAAGTAAAGAACCAGCACTAAAAGTTTTGAAATTATCTTGAAATTTTAGCAGTCTGATCAATTATAAATAATTATTGATCTGTAATAACAGAGGAACTAATTATTTCTGCAAGAGCCTGGTGTAAAATACATGTTGAACTCAAAATAGTTTTCTTATTGAATTAATCTGTTTGTTTATTTTGCAGTATGGTATAATTATGGATTATAATGCTTTTATTTCTAAATTTTCATCAGTAAAAATGTTTGTTGTTTTGCTTTATGATCAGTGAAAAATAATTGATCATTAGAAACAAAGGACTCGTTGATTCTGTGATATGGTGCGAATATATATGTCAAAGCTTTTTTTCTAATTTATTGTAAAAGGTAATATCACTTTCTTTTTAAATACAGAAGTTTGTTGTTTGTGCTTTATAATCAGTTAGAAAAGGTAATTGATCATTAGAAACACAGGACTCACTGTTTCTGCAATACCATTGTGTACAAACCTTTTGAAGAATAAAATGATTTTTTTCAGTTTTTGAGTTTTTCTTTTATGGTGGAGCATGGGGATCCGTGGAGTGCTTTTTCTCTTTTCTATACCGCAAAAAGAAAGAACCCTCTTTGAGGTGGATTCTTGATGATAACAAGTCATTAGTGAGGCATTAAAATAAGAAGTTTTAATTACTACTTTCAGATTTTGAGGTGAAGAACTTTCCTTAGAAATTTTTGTAAGTAGTGTCCTCCTTGTTTTGCCACAACATTCTGGTTATCGTAACTCATTGCTGTGAACCCTGCCCATTTTATAAGATAACCTATAGATTTTTAACTAAACCTTCTATTTAATCTCTGAACGTTTTATTATCACATTTCATCTTCCATTTCAGTGAATCTGTTTATTTTTTTCTGATTCCATCTTCCATTTCAGTGAATTTGTTTGCTTAGATTAATCGACTACGAGACCACACTAGATATTTGGATGCTGAAATTTTCGTTTGAACTTTATTTTTGGATTATTTTATGATGTGAAATGAAGACTATAGCGAAAATGTTGTGTTGAAAACAATCAAAACGAGGACAATTTAAGTTTTTGGTTAGTAAAACACATATCACATTTAAACAAACTGTTTCTCTGCTTGATATCATCAACTGGTGCGGATCCTTTTTTCTTTTTAACCACAATATACAAGTAATGATCTTTTGACATACGTACACATTCTCTAAAAAAATCCAACATTGAAATAAAAATTCTTCATTGAAATATGCATTTGCCTTTGTTTATTCAAAATTACCTGTCTCTTCATTTGTAGGAATTTGTCAATAATTGTAAAATTTATCAATTAGCTCATTGTGGTTCTTATTATTTGATATGTAAAACACATAAAACATCAAACTAATCTCACAGAGGAATTTTACCTTTGTTTGCAACTTCTATATCGAATATTTAAGAAAATTCACATGGCCCCCAGTAAAAGACCCCAGTTGCACGATTGCCTGGACTGTAGTAGGGATGGCCATGTCTTAAGCCATTTATGTTTAAGAAAACTAACATTATAGACATTTTGTTAGAATCAAAATGATATGGATTTCGATCAAATTTGGATATGGATTCTTGACATAAGGTGTAGTAACGTAATATATTGATTTGAATTTCGGAAGGGAGCATAAAAGTTGTGCAAAACGGTTCTGTTCGAGGAATTAATTTTTAGTTATTTATGATCATATATTGGAGCACCTTCTGTTTTTCCCTGCTCAGATCAACTCATGAGGACGTGTGGAATTTTGAAATATTTATTCTCAACTTTCGCTAATACTTCTTGGAAAACTTTGGTCTGAGTTATTGTTTTGTGGAGTTTAAAATTAGTTTTGGAGTTGTTATAGCCCAAGAAGGAATCAATACTAAGACTAAATAACGGGTTCCAAGTTCACTAATAACACGCAAATATTTACATTATTCACAAATTTCAGACTATCTTTTTGCTGTCATCTTCACGGCGTTTCGATTGTTGTACTTAATTAGAAAGTCTCAGATTATCGACGGCAACGATCTTTTCAATATCGTGTAATGTAACTTTTTACATTTCGTTAAAATCCGAGGTAAACGACATTTTGTGGAGGTTTCATGCTTCCTGGAAGAAATATTTCTATGGCAACAAAGTACATAGGTATAATAACATAAAAAGGGTCAGCGGACACACATACATTCATACAGGGTGTTTGAGACAAACATTATAATCTTTTAATACTCTTTCATTTCATAACCATTTTAAGTATTAAATAGCAGCAAAATGCAACGAATAGCTGTTTCTCTGTACTATCGGTTGGTTTGAGAGCTAAATACCATAGATGACTGGAAAACATCGGAATATTGGACACAAGTGATCTGCATCATGATGATTCGTGCTGGATTAAAAAAAAATCGGAAACCGAAGCTGCAGGAATACCTCTTGGAATACGTTGAAGACTGTGAGATGTGAGCTGTAAAATTGCGATGTGGAAACAATGGCCAGCACGAAATATCATAACAGGCGTTCTGACTGTGTCCGCAATAATGGTGTAGAGGGTGAAGAATGGGGCTGTGTAGCGGACTCCGCGTTACACCTCCGGAAAAAAACGAGGGTCATCTTAGGGATCCACTTGGAATTTTCAGAATGTATCAACTATTGACCAAGATATGACGTTTTTTCTTTTCTTTCCAACACGTAAAATTTGTCTCAGACATCTTGGAACTGATTTTTCTATTAACATACATAAATTTAAGAACGTACACTGGTTCTATCTTCATTTTAACACTAAAAATCTTATGATAAGTGAGGCCGAAAATGTAGTCTGGATTTCACTGAAAATTGTTCGTTTATTGCCGAAGATTATGATGGCAATATTCGGAGGTCGTAGAAAACCGTTGGTTATAGAATGAACAGACGCACTGTAGATGCTGTGAGGATGGTGATGATGGATAGTTTTACAAACAGTGACTACTACTATTGTGATTAACGGTAGTTTGCAAGAGCTGCTGCTGGTGCTATGCGTATTTGCGTCTCAGTCTGACACGACTTCATTATAACTTTTTAAAATAGCCACAGTTTTGTAGTACTAAATGTTAAACTATTTTTAGGTTATTTAATTTTAGAATTTTAACCGTCGTTAACCTTATTTTATGAATGTAAAGCTTGCGAATGCCCTAATGTAATACTAAGTTACATATTATAAGTACAGGTAACCCTGCTAATTGGAACAAGTTACGTTCTCAACTCGCGTCTTAATTAGTAGGGTTGTTTCTAATTAAAAGTATGAAGTGTGGTATAAAATATGTGCTCCAATTGCAAATTGTTCTAATCAGGGTTGTACCAATTAGGAGGTTTATCTGTAATTGATTATTGTTTATCTCATGTCTAGGAACTGTAATTCCAGGAATTTAAGCGAATAATTAATTATGTTTCTTTAACAATGGATAATTAATTACTATATATGAAATCAAAAATGAAAATGCTTCATTAAAATAGCTGCAAGTAAAAATGGTTAATATGTAGTAAAATTGTTTTATGGAGAACTGATACAAGTCATTTACCCAGCGCTCTACCATTTGCAATGATTGCCACTTGTAGCACTACAGTAAAACAAAAGTTTAAATAGTTGTTATGAATGAACATTGTTTACCTACTATTATGATATTCAATAAATTTAAAGAAAAGAATAGGTTAATATTATTTGAAACAAAAATAATTGTCTATCTGATAGCTAAAATATAGACAATGGTAAAATTTGTTTTTATTATTGATGTAAACTGATTTTCCTTTTCAGAGAATCATTGTAAAATATCTCTATTTTACCAAACATCCTGACCTGAAAAAGTACTTTTAAAAGAAACCCAGCGAAATACATGTATTATTGCAAAGGACATGGTTCAACAATAATGAATAATATTGGATAGTCAGAATCAAATATTGATTTGTCAGATGCATTTCTAGACCTAACTTCGACAATCCGACCGACTTAATTTTATAGATATATTGTATATAAAAACTACTGTAATTCCATAGTAGTTTGCATCTTCAACAACTTATTATTAGTTATTATTTCTATTAAACAATCAACACAAAAATGGCACCTCACTCATCTTCTTCCATCACCAAGTACCTTATTCCCATTGGTTTAGATGACTAAACAATAAGTATGGTTTATTGTTTTCAGCGAATGCAATTTGCACTTTTTCTATAATTTGTTTTTCATCTGAGTTTTGTTTATTTTTTGCTTGTCTTTGTTATTTGTTTCTTTTGTTCCATTTGTTGGCATCAGACTATTTGTGCGTGATTTATTATTGTTTTTAGTAGCGTATTGTCGGCATCTGTCATTGTCATTTCTCATCTGGCAGTTCATCTGCTTCCACCTTGTTTCTGGAACTTCAGTCGCTATAACACTCATAAAAATTCCTTATTAATGTGTTAGTTATCGAATCAGGGGAGACACAATGTAGGCCGTGGAACTTAGAAAAGAAAAGTAAAACCTCATTTTCAAGCCCGAAGTCTCATAAGACCGGTTCTTATGCTTGATTGTCGAAACGCTGCGATCCTAGCAGAAGTTCGAGAACGAGACTGATCACGTCTAGGATTTCATGTCGTCGAATCGTCCTACGACAAAATCAAAGTAAAAACCACGAAACACACAAATCAATAGCTAATTATCTTGTTGATTAGTCTCCTCCGACCCCTTGGTTCGACATTTAGAAGAAACTATAATAGTATAATATATATTTTATAATGTATGTCAACGTATGCTTCTTTTATCATATATTATTGTAGGAAATAAATAACAAAACTAATTACAGATAACTACAACACAACAGTGAGTTACAGTGATCTGTAATTAGTTTTGTTTTGTTATTTATTCACTCTAATAATAGTACAATCGCTATTCATGCAAATTTAGATAGTGTATATGTTTATATATTTCTATGTATAGGATTCACTTATAAACTAATTAAATAATCATTATGAATTTTGAATATTGTTACTAGGCGTAAGGGATGGTAATATGGGCTATATTTAATTTAATTTAGTTTCATGAAACAGAGAGAAAATAGGAGGTGTATTCCTTTCGTAGAATCCAGATACAACCAACTTTTGTGAAATTTAAACAATAGGTATTATATATAAAATAAAATAGAATTTGGGGAATATTTCTTAATATTCCCCTAGATTTCAAGTTTCTTTAGAGTATGATAAAAGGTTTTTAAATATTTTAGATTTGCATTAAATTTGATCCAGAGTAATTGGACACAAATTAAGTAAGATTCTCTGAATTTCAATTTCTTCTGAAGACACATCGAGAATCAAAAGCATGTAATTGATTTTGATCAAAATTCAAATAAGGATTCTAGACAAAAGGTTTAATAGCATTATATCTTAGTTTTAATTTTCCTAAGAAGACATAAAAGTGGTGCAAAACTGTTCTGTTCAAGGAATTCATTTTACTTGTCATGGGACGATTAGTATTATCCCTGTCTGTCTGTCTGTCTCTGTCTCTGTCTCTGTCTCTATCTCTCTCTCTCTCTCTCTCTCTCTCTCTATATATATATATATATATATATATATATATATATATATATATATATATATATATATATATAATCAATGAAACAGACGAGTGGAAAAAAAGGAAAATTGTTAAAATTACCTTAAGGCCTTATCGTCTGACCCTCTGAGAGGAAACGTCAGAATGGTAAATTAAAAACTAAAAGTCGAATGAGATATGAGGGGAAAAACTTATTTCAGTTGGAGGAAACGATTGAGAGGGGGGGGGAAAGGTAAATCTCTCAACGTTATTGTGGCTTAAGGTAATTTTAACAATTTTTCTTTTTTTTTCCACTCGTCTGTTTCATTGATTATAATAATGCTTCCTCTAAAATTAATCCTACGATTCTGTTGTACACGAAATTTACTTATATATATATATATATATATATATATATATATATATATATATATATATATATATATATATATATATATATATTCAAAGAAAAGTTCATATATCGTTATATCGCAAGAAGATTATATAACACCAGTTTTATTAATAAAAATAAAATATTCCAAATCCACAGGATACAAATAAATACTGATGGTAAAATTGATTTCAATCGTTAACCCTTTAAGTCAAACAGCGCTCATATATTTTAAATCAGTAGAATACAACATATTTTTTTTATGGAAGTCGCTCCAGACAAGTCATGAAGCCACTTGATGTAAAGAGCTAAACAATATATTACTTCAAGGTGAAAAACTAGCCAACGATAAGTGTTAGATGGATAGATTCCGACCCAGAAAACAGCAATCCTCTCCCTTTTGTCAGAAACCCCGTTGATATTATGAGACGACTAAAGGACAAAATAAGGGAAACGAGAGTTACGAAGCTGCCGAAAGTAAACCCAAGGTCCACTTCTTACTCTTTTTAATTTATGACATAATTACTATTTTGTAATGATCATGCTCCGACTATATTTGTCCGTGCGTATATATATTTCTGAAATCTCAATTTTTTATCACTTCCATTCCAGGGTAGAAAATTGACAATTATATGAATTTCTTGATCTGCACATGAATTCTTTATCAATTCGATACAGCTAATATTCAACTGAATTGTTCAATAATTATCAACACAAAACAAAACGTCCAGTAACCTTTTTTTAATATGACAGACTAAATAAGTTGAGCTAATAATGGTTGACATGTATATTTAAGGATGGTTTAAATTTTTTAAGGGCCATGGTCAACTTCAAACTGTTTTATAATAGATTTTATCTCAAATAAAACGAAGCTCAATTTCTTCAGAAAAATTACAATCTGAATAGTAAATAGTTTTCATAATTAAAATACTTATGAATATAGAAGTAATAGAAGAAACATTGTTTCATAGTCAGGAATTTGTTAGGAGTTATTTAAGAAGGGCTGTTGTAAAAACGCTGATATAACCAATCCACCGAAAGGAGATCTTCAAAATAAGGGGAAATAATCATTATGCTAGTGTCAACTAATCGAGTTCAAGTCCCATTGATATCTTAGTCAACGAATTCATATAGTCGAGCGGAAGTAATTGCGTCAGTTTCATAATTTTATACAAAGAAAACCAACCAACATTTTACTGATTCTATAAGCGCATAAGGTCAAGGGTAACATATTTATTTCATAAAATACTAGGCCCAGGGGTTGATAAAACAAGATTAGCATAATTAATTCTGTTATTATTTGAGATAGGAATTTCAAAAAAAGCTATGGGATTTGAACGATCAGTTTACACTAGTTTAATGACTAAAATTCTGTCTATGTCTTTGCTCTTTCTAGATAATAGAAAATATGTCGTAAAATATTTGAAAGTTATGTCGTAGTTTCGGTTACAGGCGCCATATTTCGATTATAGTAAGATGATTATTCAACATCGTAACCGCTCTGACTGGTCTTTAAGATGAAGCAACGGTTTGAGTAGAATGGTTTCTGTGAATAAACCTAGTTTCACCGGATCGTCGATTGACGGAACAATTTAATAGAGCTGGGCCGAACCCAACACCGCGTCGTGTGCAAATGACAGTTTGGAATTGAAATCAAGAAATAATATTCGATGCCGCGGCCATCGCCCAAGTCCGCCTCCCTCTGTGTTCTCCTTCTGATCTGTTCATAGCTGGCTGAAAGGAATGAAAGAGTAACGAATGGACCAGTCGGGCGACGCCACAGAGAGACCAGGGTATGAGAAGAAGACGAGCAACCATAAGACATCCTCTTTACCATCGAAAGTCTATAGACAGAATAATAATTCCGGCTTACACACACGTGCGAATCCGTAAACGCACAGCGTGTGTAATTGTTCCAAATGTCAGCGACGTGGGTTATGAAATCGATATGCCGAGTTCAAATCCCATCGTTTCTCTAGCATCTCACTTACGCATTCCGCGGCCTTTACCCTTGTTGGGCTTAGTGTCTTCCTCCGAAGGGGATAGTTTCTAGGGAATATTAAATTAACAAACGGCTCTTAGTCGCATGTATATCTCGATCATGGAAGATGACGATGTTAGTATTTGTAGTTTTTTTTTTGCAGAAAGACGTATTCGTTCTCCACATACAGCGTCTGGTATTCCCAATTTGTCACCCATCTGGTAATAACCAGGCTGAACGTTGCTTAACATTGGCGATATAACGAGAACCGGTGAATCAACAAAATTATACCGTAGACGTAATATCGTTGGGTAATGTATGAACTAACACGTGTCTTCCTTGCGATGGATAAAATAGCAATCTTTGTTTACGTAATCATACAATGAAGCAATTACATATTCCACTAAAGATCTGCATTTATTGTTTTCCTGGGTTTTGTCTATCTTGGCTTTTATATAGTACGTTCTGGTTGTGTTGTTTTGTACGGCGGACAGTACATATTATATTTCTCTGTTAAAATGTCTTTTTTGTAGCCATGTCCGTTTTCCTGTATTTCTTTTTATTGGTCAGTCTTATAATTTGTCTAGTTAGCTGTTTATATCCTAGTCTTGCTTTTTTCACCTTTTTGTTTTCAATTTTGCAGCTCTTTGTAATGTTAATTTTTAGGTGTCTTTTTGCAGCAGTAATCAGCCTTTCTGTATTTTTGGTTATATATTTTTCTCATTCTTTTATCGAATTATTAACGCAGTCTTATATACCTACCAGTCTTCTTCTTCTTCATTATCTCGTTTTTAGATAGAGTCGGCCAGTATCATTATTCGGGTGTAATGCATTGTGATGATCAATAGTTTCTTGTTTTTTTTGATCCCGCTATCTGGGTTCTTCTTTTGTCTAGTTTACAAAAAGTACAGAATATCTGCTCAAGTATGTATTCTTTTTATTAGATTTCAACTACATTATTTAGTTTCAAGAAGTTTTATTGTTCTTCTTACAAGTCCCATTCCCTTCTTCCCTTTTACAGAGAGTAGATCAGTATTATCCTTCGGGTGCAAGTACATTGTTTATGGTCATTAGTTACCCAGTTCCTTGGTCAATGTGGTTGAGTTGTCTAGCTAATGAAGGGCACAGAATATCGTACTAAAGATACTGTTCATGTATTACTCCTTTTATTAGCAGCCCTCTTCCCCCTTTCCCTTTTACAGAGAGTCGGTCAATATCACCATTCGAGCGCAATACTTAGAGAATGGTAATTAGTTTCATAGTTCTTTAGTTCAGGTGTCTGAGTTCTTCTTTTGTTCAGCTTATGCAGGGTCCAGAAAATCTTACGATCGATAGTGCCCAGGTATTTATTCCTTTTGTTTCTACTATATAATTTGATTCTAAGGAATTTTTTTGTTCTTCTCAATTATTCTCTTCTAATGTTCTCATTTCATTTTTATTGATTTGATAGTGTCTGCTATGAGAACTCCCGACTATTTATAGGTATCATTTTCGCCAAGAGCTCTCATCTCCGCTCGGTTGGCGCATTCTATATCCTCTCCTGCTTTGAGTTTTCCCTTCGTCATTTCAAGTAGAGTACACTTTATCATTTCGAATTCCATTCGAATGTTTTGACAGAAGATTCTGGTTCTATTTATTAGATATTCTAGTTCCGTTTCGTTTGCAAATAATTTCACATAATCCATATGCATGAGATGGTTTATTCCTTTCTTTTGTGCCTGTGAATTTGTATCTGGCTATGAACCTACTGAGTATATTGTTGAGTTACATCACAGATATTATAAACAGCAGTGGTGATATAGAATTTCCATCGTAAATGCTTCTCTGTATTCTTATCTCTGTCATGTATTCTCTTCAAGCTGTCTGTTTCAGCCTCCATGTTTCCATTATTTTCTCGATAAAGTTGGTAATTTCATCAGATACTAACAGGAAGACCCGACGTATCTCGGAATTGAATGATGATCACTACTATGTACTTTTTTATTATGCTTATAACACCATATTACTTTCTTTGTTTTACTGCCTCCACCCCTTCTCTCGTTTCACCCCCTTATATAGTTGGAAAAAGGCTGAAGTGTTGGAAAACTCTTTGAATTAGTGTCTTATATATATGATTTAAATTTAATTAAAATCAGATATAAGTATTTGAAGTTTTAAGGCAGTTCTGTCCCAAGGGGTGACTTAGAGGTGAGGGCATGTAGACATTTGGAGCATAGAAGGTAACTTAGAGATTCAGGACAACTTCAATTGATATAAATTTCATCAAAATAGGATATATTTTAAATTTTAAATGAGGTTATGCCCTCATAGACCCCTTAGGATTGCACTTAGCCATTCGGTAATACTTCATTTGTCTTCCCTAGTAAACTTTTCATTAGAATACACTTTTCGACTATGTAGATTATCTAACGCACGAACATCACACAAACACATACATAGATTGAGTTATATATATATATATATATATATATATATATATATATATATATATATATATATATATATATGTATATATATACATACACACACACACACACACACACACACACATATATATATATATATATATATATATAATTTACAATCTTAAGCATTCAATGATCTATGCTTGGTTATTGTGTCGTAGGCTTTCTTGTAGTTAACCCATGTCATTTCAATGTTCTTCCTTCAAGATCTTTTAGTCTATGTAGAGTAGATAATGTGCTATACTTGTCTCTTTCCGTTCAGTAATACCGTTAAAATTACCCCCATAATTGGTATGCAGGTTATCGGTCTATAATTGATTGGGCCCTCGTTGTATTAAAAAAAAACTTAGTTCACTCCAAACAAAGAAAGTTGCCACTGTAAACGTAAGGGGATACTGAGAATTAAGGTGAAAGTTTAGGGGGTCATCCTAATTTGGGAGCTGTGCAGCTGTATCAATGTGGTTTTTCCTATTGTGCCCACTCTGATATGTCCGTTTCGTATATACATCTTCCTAGGTTTTGTCTTTCATGCAGGTTCGTGAATTAAAAATAACAAAATGCATGTATTCTGTCGATGTCTGCTGCTTTCCAGTCCGAAATTTTCTTAAAGTCGTCTTGGGTGTTTCTTCATTAATTATTACTTAATCACGAGGTGTTCTCACATTAGTAATTATCAATGATCACTTACCAGCAATAACATGTGATATTCTCTGGAATCTGACTGAAAACAAGTCTCCGAGATTTCCAATATTCTCCACTGTTTTCGATAACCGCTGCAAGTAACGTTGCATTATCGCAAAATCGGCTTACCACTGATTTCTTGCTTACAACGGCCGTCGGTTTTTTTCTTGAATTTCAGGGGCAAATAACATCCCAAGGATCCCAGAACTCTTCGTGCCCTACCATTGGAGGTCTGGATAGATTCCTTAACTCCGCGGTGTTTCCACCCTTCTTGAACTTTCACAACTATTCTTGTGGTGCCAAAATATGCCGTTACCACCACACGTATATGTATCTTTTTGGTGTCAGATTATGCAAATTTTCTTCTAAAAACATTGCCCCGGAGGGAGGAATTATAATTATCATTCGTAGTAGTATGTGTATTAATATTATTATTATTAAACTCTATCCCGTTAATATTAAGTTTAAAGTGCACATCCTATTTAATTTTATTCTTTTTAGTGATTTGAATCATTTTCAAGAGTTGAATAGAATTTTTTTACTTTATTAAAAAAATTATAGAAATTAAAAAATAGAAAAATCAAAATAGTAATAATGGTTCGAAACTGGTACCAGAAGGAAATAGAGGAACTCATTCATTCCTGGGTAACATCGATTTGCTTGCTACTATATATATATATATATATATATATATATATATATATATATATATATATATATATATATATATATATATAGTGTGTGTACTGACAAGGTTTTTAAGGAAGGATAACTCGATTCTATCTTATTTTTGTCCGTGAACAATGTCCGAAGTAAGTTTGTTTCCTTTTCTGAATCTTACGAAAAATAAGGATTTGTTTTAATAAATATCTCATATGTATTAACAATAATGAAAGGATTGTAATTCCTTTAGATAAAAGCCACATTTTTCTTTTTATGAAATGCGTTTTTTGTCGAAAAATATCTCAGTTTATAACTGCTCTGAAATTAAAAAGTAGAACCATTGAGCTCTACACTTATGTTTTACTATATAACCCGAATATATACTTTTGAATATATATATATATATATATATATATATATATATATATATATATATATATATATATATATATATATATATAGCTTTCTATTATGTGATATGGAGTAGAACTCGAGTAGATAAACGAAGTAGAATGAATATATTTCATCCGTGTTGTTTGCTGCATGAGTTGATTAGGATTCAGCTCGTGGCATCCAAGTTATCCCATTCAACCCTCTTCTACTGTCTTGCTTAATGACTAAATAACTGGGGATTTGCCCGTTTCATGCAATATTGACTGTGAAATCTCTCGGCAAATTATGTCACCCTACACGTGCTTAGATATATGCGATTTTAATGATCAATGACACAAGTTTAAGTCTATTCAATACACTCGGGGATTAGGCAAAATACGAATCTCAGTAGAGACCATTATTCTTATCAGACGACCTAGCTGTTATGTGAAAGTCGAACTCAAGGTGGTATCCCACTGGGTAGCGCCCTCTCCATTTCACCAACAAGGAGATGATTACGGGCAATTATTGATTCACGTGGTGCCTCGACTCTGTGTAATATCTTGTTCTCATGGGGGTTCGTGATTGGCTTATGGTTACGGCGTGGTTTAAAGAAGCGGCTATGCCGAGTCTAAATCTAACTGCATATATCCTGGTCATTTACAAATACTGTTGTGAAATGTATAAACTCGAAATGTATACTCATGTATGGCTACAATAACACCTTTGTTTATACATTGTATAAGAAGTATACAAGTATCTGCATTTTAAAGAGCTGAATTTTTACCATTTTCTTTAATCAGTTTCTTACTCGATTTTTGTCATCGATAGCTTTCTTCCTATAAAATCAATATTTGGTTCTCGTGTGTCAGTTCTTTTTTGTGGATCGTTGCAGCAGGTTGTTAAGATCAATAAAATGTAATTCGATTTATTTCTTTTCAGAAAATACTGTGACCGAGTCGGAATTACTTTCATATGGAGGCCATCGTAAACACTGACATGACTCTATTTCTCAATGTAGTGTTCTCCAGCATAAAATAATAAGAAAAGTGTTGGGTTGCCGTAAACCTCGAAAAAGATAAACTCCAAAATACTTAGTTATCAAAAACATACTGAAATAATGAAAATGTGTGAAAAATCAAAACTTAGTTGACTGAAGGTATGGTCGTAGAAAAAGGTAAGATTAATCACATTTTGAAAATCGTTATAATTGTGAGCCTTTCAACAACGATTCAAATTCCATTAAATTTTGGGGTTAAACATTTTCAGTGGGGGTAGGGGCAAGCTTCTCCGGGGATTAAAACATTTTTTTTCAAAGAATTTGTAGCTACACATACGTTAAATCAAATAATGGTAAACATTGCTCTAATGGAAACTGTGTGGAAATTCACCTAATATAATTGAAGTTATGCACTTAGAAAAATGAAGTGATGACGTGTCAGGAGCTACCATTTAGCACGTCTTGTAGAGATTGATCTAAAATCACACGAGAAAGAGATTATTTCAGTTCTCGCGCATGACATCACAGCAACGCGCGATTCTATCAAGTATCACACCATAACCACATGCTATATATAAAATGCTAGCAGGAATACTTGACGTTGCTTGAAATGGGACAAGGATCACAACTATGTACTTTCCCACTATGTCCATCACACTATATTATTTACTTGGTTTTACTGACGCCCTCCTTCTGTTTCGCCCCCTAATATAGTTGGAAGAGACTGAAATGTTGGAAAACTATCTATATTAGTGTTTTATACATATGGTTTAAATTCTATTAAAATCGGATATACGTATTTGCAGTTTTAAGTGGGTTCTGTCTTCATGAGTCCCTGAGAGGTGGGAGCAAGTAGATATTTTGACACATAGAGGGTACTGTCGAGATTCGAGACCACTTTCATTATGAATTTTATAAATATTAGATAACTTTTATCAAAATAGGATATATTTAAAAGTTTTAAAAGAGGTTCGGACCCCATAGGGGGGGGGCTAAGTAAGGAGGGCATTTAGAGACTCGGGACCACTTCTATTGTCTTCCCTTGAGAATTTTATACATATGATTTAAATTTTAATAAAAATAAGATATATTTTAAGTTTTAAGAAGGGTTATGTCCCCATAGGCTTTTTAAGGGTACACTGAGAGATTCGGGAATAGCTCCATTGTCTTCTCCGCTAAATTCTACATAAAAATACACGTTTCGATTTTATGTAGATTCTCTAACCTTTCTTTCTATAAGGAACACACGAACATCACACATACATTGAGTTTTATATATATTCATTAACTCCGTAGTGAAGTATCTTTCTTTAAATCTCTAATTTGAATGAGATTCCAACAATAAGTAACATTGGGGAAATAATATCGATTCTAACCAATCGAGAACATTACTTTCATTAAAGATATTCTAATGAGAGCCTAATTCCAACAAATTAAAAACAATCAAAAGCTGCTTAAGTGAAAACTGTGTAAGATTAAATCTTAGAAAATATAAGGATATTGAGTTATCTGACCTAGTAGCTTCTATTCGAATTCATGTTCATAAGCCGCCATTAATAGACTGTTTTTCTTGTATCAAACGGTCATTTCTTTTTTAAAAGGTCACATAAAATATTTTTCAGGTAAAATTTTATAATTAAAATTTATCAAAATTTTCTGGTATTATTAATTTTAAAAACAATTAAATATTAATTAAAATTGGAATTTTTACTTCATCAAATAATTCGAATTAAAAAAAACAAATCGATTTTTTTTAAATCTAATTATTTTTAGTGTGCAATCATTTATATCGGGCTGAAACAATCAAAATTAAACTTAAAACGTTGTTTATGACCGTTCTATTGATGTCGGCTTCCGGTTATGAATTCGGAATAGCAGCCACTAGGTCAGAATTCAATTTTACCTAATATAAAAACCAAATTAACCACTTTTAGTTCAATAGACCCTAGAACTTGAATAAGAATGATCGCCTATCTATGCAGATTGTCCTGGGGGCAGTTTAACGTGTGGCTTTATAAACTGGTCCCCCGCGGTGTACGAAACATTGAGAGCATTTGGTTTACCTCAGATTTTATTGACGAGTCAGCACTTATCAAGGCTAAAAGTGACTCGATGACATATATTTATTGGCATTAGATTTTAAGAGGACCCTGTTGTAGTCTGCAGAGTAGCAATCTTGCGATAATGTGTTCTACAGATGGATGGTTACTGTAAATAAACTGTTTATAGAGATTCCGTTTGATATTAGATCCACGGAGGATAAAATGGGAAGTTATTTGCAGTGGTGGATGAAAAGACGAGTTCTTGCTGTGAATGTCTTAAAAAGAGTAACCAGAGATTTGATCTCAGTCAAGCACTTGCCATTGTAATAACGAAAGAGTAAAGAAGGACTAGCAATGTGTCTATTGTGAGAAATGATCTGTAGATTAGAGAAACGATTACCCTCCTTCCCACACGAATCACTATAGCATGTTCCATCTATCGATGTGTAGGATTTCACGCTTAATATATATACATATATATATATATATATATATATATATATATATATATATATATATATATATATATATATAGAGAGAGAGAGAGAGAGAGAGAGAGAGAGATGTGATACTAAGAAGGCAATACAATGCAGAGGTGTGACGGATAGACACAAGTTGGAGCAAATAAAGCATATAATGGTGGAACAAATTAAATAGTATATTTATATGTATGTATTTATTTTTCACAAACACACATATATCTGTTTATCTACAGAATGTTACAATGTTATGTAATACCTATATCAAGATAGTCTGGTGGAAACTCCGTATGATATAATATTTCGGGAACTCCAACTTCTTCAGAACCGTGCTCAACTCAAGTTCAAGCGTGCATATGAAGGTGGCCGTGGGGTGCAGTCTTGCAGAAAATACTGATTAAATTTGAATTTCAAACCAGATTAAAAAAATAAAATGAACTCTCTTATCTCTCTCTCTCTCTCTCTCTCTCTCTCTCTCTCTCTCTCTATATATATATATATATATATATATATATATAAAGAGGTGTACTAAAAGCGAACTTTTAGGAAAGGTAAAACCCTATTGTGAAGAGTATACAGCTCAATATCCAGGATAGAGCAGGTAGAAATGAAGGAGAATGGAAAGGAATTAGAGAAAGCCAAAGCCAAATCAAAGTTCAATTCAAAAGTTCAAAGCAAGGTATATTCCGCAAAAAGGCAATTTATTCAAGTTAAATTTTCCTTAGGTTTCATTTGAGGGAATGGGTATATTTTTTGCCGAAAGCGGGAGGAATTCCTTGTTGAACATATCACAAATAGGAGGAAAAAGCTCAACTAAGTAGGAGCTTAAAATAAAGAGGTGTACTAAAAGCGAACTTTTAGGAAAGGTAAAACCCTATTGTGAAGAGTATACAGCTCAATATCCAGGATAGAGAGAGGGATATATATATATATATATATATATATATATATATATATATATATATATATATATATATATATATATCCCTCTCTCTCTCTCTCTCTCTCTCTATATATATATATATATACATATATATATATATATATATATATATATATTATTACTGAGTCACTAAAGGATAAAAGTTAGTATTCGCCCCCCTCCCACCGCGGGAAGATGTGACACAAGGTCGGAAGGTGGGGGCTGAAAAGCCAGCGCCCAAGAAGCATGGAACTCTGGCCTATAAAAATGCTTGAGCAGCTCCATCGGAATTACCTTGTAGGGGCGCCTCAGGCGATTAGCAAATGATTAATCCCTATCTAAAGACAAAATGTAATGCCTGGGAAGGTGGACTTTCTAGAACTACACACAACCATACTTCAGCCCGACAGAAAAAGGCCACCTAACTCAAATGACCAAGACTCTGTTGGACTGCTTGTTAATGACATTTTTATAAGAATGAATACTATGAGAGGATTGTAAAATCCCCACAGACAACCTACTCAAAACTACGGTCGACCCCGGAGAACAGCAATTCTCCCCCCTTTGTCAGAGGCTGCTGAAAATAAACGCAAGGTTTACTTCCTACTCTCCATATATCTCCATTTTTATCGCTTAACGAACAGATTGCATCAAATCAGTGAGGAGGAGCTGAAAGAAAGTCAGAATTCTTCTAGATGCACCTAAGCATCTGTATATGAGGCTATGTTTGTTGGTAGGTTCGAAGCCGGTTTATCATGCTTATGTTTGAAATAACATTTCGTCGGACTGTCATGCTTTATTTTTAAACAGCATCGGATCTACCGTGCTTAGAAAAAATGTAATATACCTCAACTTTTAAATTTCTATGTCCATTCAAGTCACACGGCCCGCCCTTCGTTAACGTTCAGAGTTTCAAATATTATATATTTTCCTCTAGCACAACCAAAGAGCAAATGAAATGACTCTTTTGGCTTATTCAGTGATTTTTATGCAAATCGCTCCAGGCAAAGCTTAAAGCCACTTGATGTAAGGAGCTTAATAAAAAATAAATACTATTTCAAAGTAAAAAAACTCGTCAACGATAAGTTTTAGATGGATAGATTCTGACCCAGAAAAAAGCAATTCTTCCTCCTTTGTCAGAAACATCGCTCATGAAATGTGAAGACAAAAGGACAAAAAATACCCATCTAGAAAATAGACCTTGGGTTTACTTTCGGCAGCTTCGTAACTCTCGCATCCCTTATTTTGTCCTTTAGTCCTCACATTCCATGAGCAATGTTTTTGAGAAAGGTGGAAAGATTGCTGTTTTCTGGGTCAGAATCTATCCATCTAACATCTAGTTTTTGACCTTGACGTCGTAATTTTTAAATATTTTATCACACTCCTTACATCAAGTGGCGTATGCATTGTTTGGAGCGATTTCCATGAAAAGAAAATAACCGAATCAGCAAAAAGAGTAATCTCCATTGCTCTCTAGTTGTGTTGAGTCATATTCAAATCAAACTTTCAATTAACAAAGAAATCTGATTCTTTTTATAAATCGATTTTAAATAACAAAGTTCATTACATTGACTACATTTTAAAGTAAAATTCTTCTGGGTTTTACACAATACATCTGTCTTCATTCACGCAATGCGTTTTTTTTATATTAGAAGCGTCCACACAGTCTCTGTCCATATGTCATTTGCTCCGTCCATCTATCGGTCTGTCACGCTTAAGTTAGAAAAAGCATTTTCATCGCTAAACGTACAGAATAAATGGACATATCTTAAGAATGTCCGTCCAGATTTACGATAGACGTCCCATTACGTAGATTACTTTTGTATATCATTAAAGACTTTTGTCATCAGATATCTTCAAGTTCAGATCAGTTATATAGAGTGAGGAGAGAGTTAACGCCACGTGCTTGTCTAAGTTGGTCCGGGAATCACAATATTCGAATGTTTGTTCACGTTTATCATGTTCGAATGTTTTTAAAATTTTTAAAAAATATTTTGGAAGGTCTGGTCTCTTGAACTTATTAAAGGTTCTAAGTGTCTTATTATTATGAACCCATATATAGCACATCAGCTATTTTACAATCTCTAATATACAAAATTATATTAGCAGGATTTTAAAATTTACACATAAATAACATCGCATCTGACGTATCGATATTTGATTCTATCTTGCCACTTTGTCTTTTTTCCTTCCATCATTTTCTTTAAAATTCCAACATATCTTTTGATTCAGTTCGTTTGTAAAAAGAATCCGGCAAGGAAAATTGGTACCGTGACCCCAATTTAAAATAATTACTCAAATAATTGCAAAGCGGATAACTAATATTTTAATCTGCAACGATTTATATTTTTACCATAGCAATATGTTTTCATTGTTTAGAAATATTTTTTGGGTCGAGTCTCTTACATGTATTACATGTTCCAAGTGGGTTTCATTTTTAGTGTATATATATATATATATATATATATATATATATATATATATATATATATATATATATATATTAATTTTATTTATATTTAGAATTTTTCTATTCAAATATAAATTTTATGACATAAGTAATTATAATAGCTCAATAGTGTAAGGCCAGAGCTATGCTATATTCAATATTTTTATGTAATTTTATACCATTTCAATGTTATAAAGGACATATTCACGTCATTTCGCAAAACTTATTAAAAAAAGGAAGTTTTATGAAATGACGTGAATCAGTTTTTTATAACATTGAAATGGTATAAAATTACAATAAAAAATATTGTATATATATCATCTCGGATTACGACACAATAAAACAGGTTAAAGGATAAGCGGTAAATGTTAATTGAACACAAATATTAGACATCTTCCGGGAGACATATTAAAACTGATTGTTTTAGGCGTAACCTAATCAACAGCTTTTAATAGAAATTGTGATCTTGTAAAATATAATAAACAAAATAGCAAAATGAATGTAAACTACTTAACGGTAAAGTTAAACAGGGCAAAAGATAACAAAATTGAAACGAAAATTGCCTTAGAGCGTCGATTGTCGATGACAATGATCACATTCTGATTAATATAAAAAATAACTCGTTTTTGTTATTCTTTTTTAAGTAATATTATGTTAAAAGTTTAGATCTATTAAACTACGTTGACATTAAATAATTTGATAACATTGTAGAACATAAATCTTCTTATACTGGAGATTTGCTATCTGTGTACAACTTATACGACATCACGTTTCGCCCCCCCCCCCCACACACATATATATAATAAGGAGAGGTAGTTTGCTTGAAGCATTGTGTGTAATCCGTATATAGAAGAGTATTAGAAGGCTATTACGATGCAAGAAATGGAAATATGTCGGCGATGAGAAGTAAGACAAATACAAGTGATTTTTTTATATATATTTAAAAAAAGAAGAATATTTTTTTATATATAGCAAATCTTACTTGATTAGGCAAGACTTCACACTGTGATGTAATGTGTGTGACTGTGTTCCATAATATATTTCGAGGAAGATATCTTTATCAAATGGTGGGTGTTTCAAATCTCAAGAACACGTGCGTGATGGCAATATTGCTTATAACGCAGTAAGATTTGCTATATATAAATAAAATTATGATTTTTTTAAAAATATAAATACAAAAAGTCACTTGTTTTTGTCTTACTTCTCAACGCCGACATATTTCCATTTCTTGCATTGTGATAGCCTTCTAATACTCTTCTATATATATATATATATATATATATATATATATATATATATATATATATATATATGAAAAGTTAGATATCTGTATATGTTTATATATTTGTATGTACATGATTCACTCCTAAATTAATTAACCGATCAGTATGAATTTTGGAGTACAGCTGCTTGGCGTAAGGGGTCGTAATTTGAGCTGTATTTTAAAAAAATAGTTTACAAAAAGGGTGAAAATTCAGAGTTGGGAAAGTAGTGTAATATCTGTTCTGTGGTCATGATATCATTCTCACAAGGATTACCATTTTTGGGGGTAGGTTGGGGTAGGGGGAGTAGTGTAGTGTTAGTTCTGTTGTCATGAGACCACCCTCCCAAGTATTACTTCCTACTTTGGGAGGGTAGTTTATTATATGTTCGTTCGTCATGATTAGTGTTGGGACGATTAATCGGAATCGGAATCGGGAATAAAAAAATCAGAACTTTTGGGGGTTTCGGAATCCCAATACCTAATTTCCGATTCCCAAAACTATTTTTTAATTTTTTTTGTTTTTGTTTTTTTTGTTTAAAACTTAATTTTCCATTGCTTGTACTAATTATAAAATGATAAATATTTATTGCCTAAAAGCAATACCAGTACAACTAAAATCTATATATCATAATAACGAATTTGGTAAAAATGATTGCAGAAGAAATTGCACGGTAAAAAATGTCACAGATAAAATGGCACGAGTGGATAAATAGGAAGAAATGGCACAAGTGAAAAATATAGATGAAAATCTCATAATTAGTTTATCAAATAACTATTTTCAATCAATTACGAGGAAAAGATTAGAAAAAAATAGTTAGAAACATCTACTCGTGTATTGTACGTGTGCAGTTTTACTTTTGCGAAAATATATGCCCACATTACACGGATTTTTACAGTAATCCGAAAATTAAACAACAAAAAACAAAACTCTATGACTAAATATTTAGAACTTTGAAAAGAATCGGAATCGGTAATTGTATCGGAATTGGGAATTTAGAACAGAATTGGTAATTGTATCGGAATCGAGAAAAATATTGGAATCGTCAAATCACTAGTCATGATACCATCCTCCCAGGCATTGCATCCTCCTTTGGGTGTGGCAGTGTAGTAAATATTCGTTTGTTATATATACTAGCAAAAATATGCTACCTTCATTTTTTTATAATAATAATGATCTAAAACAAATTCATGTTGTCGTGCCAGCATGGCCGACAAGAACATAATGGTAATTTTACGAATCTAATTGATAATTCGAAAATAATAAAATAATAAAATAATAAAATAATATTGAAAATAACAGGCGAACAAAACATAAGAGGTTTGTTTGATAATTCTTTTCTCGTAGTTAGCGATGGCTTCGTTGTTATTTATAAATGTATTTTTCTTCCCCTGAAGACGGTGCTCAGGTTGATTGAATTGCAAAGTGGCTTCACGAGGACGACAACATCGACGATGACGTTTGCGGCCAGTTACTGTCATCCGCCAACGAATAGGCAATTGTTTTGAGTTGAAAGGAAATTGTGATATCTGGCCAGGGTCCTTTGCTAAAAGGCAAAATAAGAGGAGTGTCCTCTGGAGCGTAAAAATATGCGAAAGCAAAACAAACCAAACGATAAAAAAGGAGAGAAAATATCTGAAGAGGAGAATTCGATTGAATTGTTCCTGAAGAATTGCGAGTGACGGGAATACGGTGTACGCCTGAGTTGGCATTCAGTTGTGACGGCGAAAGTAGGGATAGTTGGGGTGAAGGAGCGGGGGCGGGCGTTTTGGAAAGCGGAAGTGTTGAAGGAAGAGGCGGAAATCGAGCAAAATGCGACTGAATTGGAGAAGAAAAGGAAATATGGAAGATGACAAGAGAAAATAGAAGAAGGCACGCTCAATTATGTTAGGGACATTCATGCAAATCCAACAACAAAGAATCATGAAGCAAAGCATATATACATATATACATATAATCAAATAGATATAAAGTTGCCCCAATCCCCCACTCTCTCTTCCCCTCTCTCTCTGACACACACACACACACACACACACACACACACACACACACACACACACACACACACACACACACACACACACACACACACACACACACACCCACACACACACACACACACATGTGCATGTGTAAGTAACGGTTGTGCAGTAGTTACCGTTGCGAACTGTGGGCTCGGCGTGCCATTTTCAAATTCTCATGGGGTGGATTGGATCACAATAAATCATACCTTGTATTTTTTAATATGTCCCCAATTATAGCTAAAATTGTAGAATAGACTATAGTCTCAAGGCAACTTGTCTAGAAGAAAAAAAAACTGAAATTAATTACTTGCCCTGTCAGGAAAGGAAGAGAGAGAGAGAGAGAGAGAGAGAGAGAGAGAGAGAGAGAGAGAGAAAGAGAGAGCAATCTATTGTTCTCGATGACACCAACACACATACACACACACACACACATATATATATATAGATATATCTATATAAGTTATAAAAGATAAATGATGAGAATAAAAACAGGATCAAATGCAATATTTATTTAATCATCAATTATTTAAACAAGATTTATATAAAAAAAACGGTTTTATTTTTTATATAACCCTTGTTTAAAAAATTGATAATTTAATAAATATTACATTTTATCCAATTTTTATATCATCACTTATCTACTTATACTATTGGTCTAGTTCGTACATCGAGCATTGACTTCTCAAGATAGGATATAATTTAAAGATATAATCTTTTTCTTTTTATTCTTACTTCGCATATATATATTTATATACAGGGTGTTTCAAAAGTCTTGGGAACATAACGATTTTTAATAACTCAAAAACTATTAGGAGTTGAAAAATGAAATTGGTACCGTTGGAAAGGTTAAAGTTTCAAGTTTTGTGGGGAATCTTCAAAGTTGCTCAATATGAGCACCATTCGTCACACGGCAGACATCTAGTCGATAGTCCATTTCCTGCCAAACGCGTTCCAGCATCTTGACGTCAATGGTTCCCACAACTGCCGTTACTCGAGCCTTTAGTTCGTCAATATCTCTTGGAAGGGGCGGCACATAGACTTGTTGCTTGACAAAGCCCCAAAGGAAAAAGTCACACGGGGTAAGATCTGGAGACCTAGGAGGCCAGGGCATGAGAACGTCATCACCTCGCCCAGATCTCCCAATCCATCTACCAGGCAGCCTTGTGTTAAGAAACTGCCTTACTCTAAGACTCCAGTGTGGTGGTGCACCATCTTGTTGAAAAATGAAGTCATCAGATTCTGCTTGTTCCAACTGAGCCATTAACCAGTCTTCCAGCATGTTGAGATAGGATTCACCAGTGATAGTTGCCTCTTCAAAGAAGAACGGTCCATAGACACCTTTCTTGGAAATTGCACAAAACACGTTCACTTTTGGTGAATCTCGCTCGTGCTCAAGAAGTTCATGAGGATTCTCAGTACCCCATATGCTTGTTAACTCATCGCTAAAAACAAGCCGGTCATCAAAGCCGTTATCTTCCAACTTCTCTTGCATTGCAATGCAAAAGTCACGGCGAAGTGGCTTATCAGTGTCCTTCAACTTTTGGACCAACTTGAGCTTGTAAGGTACCATTTGCAGTCGTTTCCTTAAGACACGCCAGACAGTTGCTGGAGCAAGTTCCCTGCTGGCTCTTCTCACTGATTTACGGGGGCTCCGCTGAAAGGCTGTCCGAACTTGCTCAACTGCATCTTCTGAAGTTGAAGGGCGACCTGTTCGCTTACTTGGGCACAAACACCCATCTTTCACAAATTTAGCATGCCATCTGACAATGGATTTCCTTTCAGGGGCTTCTTTTTAAAATTTCCTGCGAAATGCACGCTGAACACATGTCCACGATTCAGTCTTTGCAAATCGGAGGACGCAAAATGCCTTGTCTTGTTTAGAGAACGCCATTACTGCACCTGGAAAGATAACACGAAAATCATTAGTATGACCAAAAACTTGATTAAGCAAGCTTTAAAATGGCACCAGTTTCATTTTTCTACCTGGAATAGTTCATGAGATATACGCATTTGTAATGTTCCCAAGACTTTTGAAACACCCTGTATATTAGGTTGGTGCAAAAACAATGGCGTTTACTCACATATGTTATATTTATATATGTTTTCTGAATTAATTTATGGATAAATATAGCGTTGTTATACGTCATTTTAAAGCGCGGTTTTCGCTCTATCGAATCGTGTTATGCGTTTCCATTTTTAATCCTTTCATTTATTGTTTTTGTAGGCTTTTCGACAGCATAGGCAAAATTGAAATCCGCACGATATTCTGGTTTCAGTGTAAACTAGGCCGAAAAACTGCCGAGACAGCTCGTGACATAAATGATGCGTTTGGCCCAGGAACCCCTAACGAACGTACGGCACAAAAGGGGTTCAAGAAATTTCGCAGTGGTGACGGGAGCCTCGAAGATAAAGATAGTCAAGGCCGGCCGACTGCGGTTGATAACGAAGATCTGAAAGCCTTAATTGAAGCCGATCCTCGCAAAACCAAACGAGTGGTTGCTGATGAACTCGAAGTCGACCACTCAACAGTCGTTCGCCATTTGAAGGAAATAGGGAAGTCAAGAAAGCTGGATATATGGGTGCCGCACGAATTGAACGATAATTTTTAAAAAATCGTCGTTTTGAGGTATCTTCTACGCTCTTGCTGCGCAACAAAAACTGCATATTTCTCAAGCGAATTGTGACGTGTGATGAGAAGTAGATCCTCTATGTCAATCGGCGACGTTCGGCACAGTGGTTGGATGCCGGCGAAGCTCCAAAACGCTTCCCGAAGTCGAAATTGCACCCAAAAAGATTATGGTGACTGTTTGGTCGTCTCATCTATCACAGCTTCTTGAATCCGGGCGAAACGATTACAGCGGAGAAGTACTGCCAACAAATTGACGAAATGCACCAGAAGCTCCAACGTATGCGCCCGAGATTGGTCAATATGCAGGGAGCAATTCTCTTCCATGACAACGCTCGCACGCATATGGCACAACTGACCCTGCAAAAGCTGAACGAATTGGGCTACGAGACTCTGCCTCATCCGCCATATTCACCGGACCTCTCGCTCACCGATTATCACTTTTTCAAGCATCTCGACAACTTCCTGCACGGGAAATGCTTCAAAAGCCGAGATGATGCCGAATCGGCTTTCAATGACTTCATCGCTTCCAGAACTCCGGATTTTTATGATAATCGAAATAAGTAAACTTGTTCCCCGTTGAAAAAAATGTGTTGATTCTAATGGTTTTGATTAATAAAGTTTGGTATAAAAGAAGTTATGGTCTTTTGTAAGTTGAACGTGAAAAAACGCCATTGTTTTTGCACCAACCCAATATATATATATATATATACTAGATGAATATCCACTCGATAGGTAAAATTAATTATCCGCACAGAACAGTTTTGAATATATAATACTACTAAATATTATTTCTAAAACCCTTTTTTACGATTTTTGTGAAATTTTAACACTAGATATTAGACATCAATTAATAAATTTTCATCAAATTGCAGTTTCTTTAAAGTATTTGAAAGGATTTTAGAGGGCACCATATGGCCACAACATCCCATTTGAAAATACCATTAGTTCAGATTTGCATTAAATTTGACTCATACCTATTAAGCAATATTTCCTGGATTCTAATGTCTTTTCAAGACACCCGAGGCTTAGGTCTCAAGTTTGAGACATCTTCTAGAATCAAAACTATTGAATATACTTTGATCAAAATCAGAATAAGGATTCTAGATATAAGCTTCAGTAGAATTATATCTTGATTTTAATTTTCGGAAGTGGACAGAAAGGTCGTCCCGCCTTGGGACGGGTATTTTACTAATATATATATATATATATATATATATATATATATATATATATATATATATATATATATATATGTATATATATATATATGTATATATATACACATACATATATATATATATATATATATATATATATATGTAAGTATGTATGTATGTATGTATGTATGTATGTATGTATGTATGTATGTATGTGTGTGCTTGTCTGTTTAAGAACAATTACATCACTTCCTTTCATAAAAAGAAGTCGATTACCACATCTGAATTTAGAGACTTCGAAATGTCCCATAAACAATCTTAAAAGAATCCATCCCGGGATTTGAAAAGATATACCACTGATAATAAAGATTTCAGGTTACTAATTCACAAAGCAAAACCTAATTTTTTTTAATCAAGATAATTTGAAACAACAAAAAAGACATGGTTGAATATTATCCTTATCATAGGATTAGTGGGGTAATATCCTAAAGAATATTACGTGATTTCGGGAAATGTGAAAACAGAATTTTGCTTTCACAAAAGCTCTAAGATATAGACACAAGAGTGACGTTCCATCATATGCAGCACTCTAGATCGGGAGTAACATTTACTCTCTGAATTGTGAAAAACAACTTGCAATACTTTAAAAACTGGCTACATAAAAAAGCAAGGATTTTGTTAAAATCAAGTGTCTGGTGTAAGATTAAATATTTGATTAATTAGTTGTTTCGACTGTTTTATGGCATATCAACCATATTTAGGTGATTTATAGCCGAATCATAATGCATATATGATTAATTGATGTTGAAATTTTACGTGGGAGAAACTGTGACTTTATGCCTTTTTCAGCAGTATTAGTGGTTCTACAGAAGCTGTCACAGCCTGGGGTGATGTTGGGGATAAACTCTCAATACCTGTAAAATGCTCCGTATGGCGTGCGTCTCCAATAGCCTCTGACAACGAAAGTCCAACTCCTAGCCTGAACGTGGCGGAACTGCTTTTACTAATAAAAGAAAAGGGCGAAGGTGGGTCTCTGGCGCCTTAAAACCAGTTGCTTCGGGCAGATGGGGCTCGTTAACCTGGGATGGTAGCCCATCTAGGGGACGGAAAACCCTGATTTCAAACCTCCACTGCCTTGTGGATTACCGGTACATGGGTGAGGCTAAGGTAGTAAACCCCGACAGAAAATCCGGAGTGGAGACCCGAAGACGGCTGGTCCCTGCACTGCAGCCAAGCTGACGTCAACTGTATCGGCTCGCCTGTCCGTTGTATCCCGCCAGCAAGGTTGGAGAGGGGGGGGGGTCCTGACGACTGGGAATTCCCAGGTCCTCCATATCTTTTGCTCAGGCTTGCGTCCTGGAGAGGTCACTCCAGTGCCGCATTGCGGCAACACAACACGGGAGACAGCAGTTACCGGTTAAAAAGTCCTGGCAAATTGGCGTCAGCTGGGACGCCTTGGGTTGTCTTCTTTCGGTTGGGAGGAATCTTAGAATTACATCTGGCCAGCTACCGCCCGCCTTAAGCTGGGCAGCCCCCAGTCAATAAGGTGCTGGCCCGCCACTGTCCGTCTACTTCAGTGGGTGCCTAGAGTGTAGGCCAAAAGCCGAAAAACGGACTGAAACCTTGCACCAACGAAACCAAAACTAAAGCCACCAGTGCTGAAACTGGCAACATGGAACGTCAGAACAATGTGTCCTGGCCTATCTGACGACCTCCAAAAAATTGATGACCCCAGGAAAACTGCGATCATAAATGGGGAACTAAAGAGACTGAACATAGATATAGCAGGACTGCAGGAGACACGACTCTCTGGCGATGGTAGCCTAAAAGAGAGAGACTACACTTTCTTCAAGCAGGGGCAGGAACTACATGAACATCGACTCTACGGGGTTGTATTTGCCGTCCGGAACTCCCTTCTACAAGCCATAGAAGCACCCTCCTCAGGCACACCAAGAATCCTCTCCCTCCGTCTCAACACCTCGTCTGGACCAGCGACTATTATTACCGTTTATGCCCCCACACTTTGTTCTGCAATAGAGGCAAAGGACCTGTTCTACCAGGAACTTGAGGCAAATATACAGTAGATCTCTGCAAAGGAGCAAATATTCCTACTCGGTGACTTTACGCCCGGGTGGGAGCAGACTACGCCTCTTGGCACCGTCCTTTGGGCCATTTCGGTGTCGGCAAGTTAAATGAAAACGGCCAGCGTCTTCTTGAGCTCTGCTCTTACTGCGACCTCTGCGTCACCAATTCATTCTTTTCGACTAAGCCCCATCACAGGGTGTCGTGGAGACATCTCAGGTCTCGCCACTGGCATCAACTAGACTACGTCATTACTCGTAGGTCGCTCTTAGATCAAGTACTGGTTACGCACAGCTTTCACAGCGCCGACTGTGACACAGACCATTCTCTGGTCGCTAGAAAGATACACCTCCTCCCCAAACGTGCCCACCGATCAAAGCAGAAGCCCCTGCCTCGCATCAATACAGTCGGAACTGCTATGCCTGAGCTGCGTGAACCCTTCGCCAGGGTCATGGACAAAGCCCTAGAAGACTGTCCAATAAACAGTGTCATGCTGAGGTGGAATCACATCCGAGAGGCTATGTTTCAGACTGCTCTCGATACTTTCGGCAGGAAAGAAAGGAGGCAAGAAGACTGGTTTGAGGCGAGAGCTGCTGAGATCAAACCTGCCATAGCTGCAAAGCGTGATGCCCTCCTCGCCTACAAGAGAGATCCATCCACTAGGACGTTTGCGGCACTCCGTATTGCTCGTAGCGATGCACAGAGGATTGCCAGACGCTGTGCAAATGATTACTGGCTACATCTCTGCCAGAACATCCAGATTTCTGCCGATCTGGGAAACGTGCGCGGAATGTATGAAGGGAAGAAGGATTTCGGTCCAAACGTCATCAAGACCGCCCCACTCAAGTCAGCTGAAGGCCTGGTCATTACTGACCGATGCAAACAGATGGAAAGGTGGGTTGAGTACTATGAGGAACTTTACTCGAAGGAGACCACTGTCACTGACTCAGCACTCGCGAAAACCAAATCAGTTCCCAGAATAGACTAGCTAGACACCCGTCCCACCATGGAAGAGCTCAGCAAAACCAGCGACTCCCTAGCCAGCGGCAAGGCCTCAGGCAGCGATAACATCCCACCTGAGGTAGTAAAGTTGGCAAAGGGTAGCTCCTTCCTGGAGCACCTATATGGACTCTTGCTGCACTGCTGGGAGGAAGGAACTGTGCCCAAAACATGCGCCACGCTAAGATCATCACGTTGTACAAGAACAGAGGAGAAAGAAGCGACTGCAACAATTACCGTGGTATATCACTGCTAAGCATTGTCGGCAAGGCCTACGCACGCGTCCTCCTCAACAGGCTGCAAATTATCGCTGATCGCGTCTACCCAGAGGCACAGTGTGGCGTTAGACCCACCAGATCGACCATAGACATGTTTTTTTCCATACGACAACTCCAGGAGAAATGTCGGGAGCAGAGGCAGCCTCTCTATCTGGCCTTCATCGACCTGACCAAAGCTTTTGACTTGGTCAGCCGAGATGGATTGTTTGCCCCCCCCCCCATTCAGCGGATTTGATGCCCGCCCAAGCTTCTGAGCCTAATCATGTCCTTTCATGAAGACATGAAAGGGACCGTCCAATTTGATGGATCGAGCTCTGAACCGTTCCCGATCAAAAAAGTGTCAAAGAGGGATGCGTTCTTGCCCCTACGCTCTTCAGAATTTTCTCTTCCTTGCTCCTCTCGTACGCATTTGATGAGTCTGTTGACAGCGTGTTCATACACACCAGGAGCAACGGTGGATTATTCAACATCGCACGTGTGCGAGCCAAAACGAGGGTTCAGAAGGTTCTCATCAGAGATCTCCTTTTTGCAGATGATGCTTCCCTTCCTGCACACTCAGAAGAGGCCATGCAGCGTCTTGTTGACTGCTTTGCAGCTGCATGCAACGAGTTTGGACTGTCCATCAGTCTAAAGAAAACAGAGGTCATGTGCCAAAACGTTAGTGATGCTCCAAGCATCTCCATTAGTGAACACACCCTCATGGTTGTGGACGAGTTCACCTACCTCGGCTCGAAAATCGCAGGCAGCCTTTCCCTTGACTCTGAGCTTAACACAAGGATCGGCAAGGCAGCAACAGTAATGGCCCGCCTGACCAAACGAGTTTGGGAAAATGGTATGCTGACTACCAACACAAAGATGCAAGTATACCGGGCAGTTGTGCTGAGCACCCTCCTCTATGGCAGTGAGGCATGGACATTCTACTCTCATCAGGAGCTCAGACTGAACGCCTTCCACTTTCGTTGCTTCCGCAGACTCCTCGGTATCACCTGGCAAGATCGAGTCACCAACATCGACGTCCTGGCCAAGGCAGGATTGTCCAGCATGTATGCTATGCTGCGAGCTAGACGCCTCCGCTGGTTGGGCAACGTGCTCCGCATGAACGACGGCCGTATCCCCAAAGACATGCTATTTGGAGAGCTTGCCACTGGCACAAGGCGTACTGGACGCACCGCTCTCCGCTACAAGGACGTCTGCAAGCGGGATCTTAAAGCTGGCGGACTCAACCCCTCTCAGCTCGAGACCACTGCCTTAAACCGCCAAGGTTGGCGAACCGTCATCGGGAACATCATCAGTGCAGCTGAGGAGAGGAGAAACACCCGATAGAGGGAGAAACGATCACGCAGAGCGCAAAAAACAAGAGTCGCCCCATCACATGCTCACTGTTAAAAAAACAGAAAGATGAGAAAAAAAAGACTACACAGCCTGTTGCAGCCCTGGGTACAAATTCTGACCAAGACCACGACGCGTATACCCCATGATCTCCCGTGATCGATGGAGCCAACAACATTATAACAACATTATTAGTGCGTACATGACCACAATAGATGTGATGATATGTAAACTTGGCATAACCAATTCCATAGTCTGCGACGGTATCCATAAGGCAAATTACGTCTATTCGTTTAATTACAACCAACTGGAATTAGAAAAAAAAACAATTGCCACATATAGATTGATTGTGTAAAAAAGAGATTTTAGGTTTGGTCAAAATTAAATGTAATTTAACAGTTAAACAATGTAAGATAGAACAAGGGAACACATTATCCTTATGGAAATCTTGCCCTCAACCAAGTATTCTCATCGGAGATTTTCCCTAAAAGATTATCACTTGTTTCGATCTTTTCAGCATTTCAAAAATGACAGAATATTCGAAAATGAAGAAAAGGTTATAAAGGTTAGAGTTATTTTTTTCTCAATAAAAACACAGAATATTTTTCGACGTAAAATCGAAAAGTTTCAGTCAGTGTTACGCTGAGGCCATTGATAATGGCGGAAATCACGTTATCAATGAATCAAATTTAATTAAACTTCATGACTTCATTTTGTTTGATTTTATTTTTTTTTAGGGAAAAATCCATTTCGGGGTTATTTTATTCTTTGAAAAATCCATATTTTCAAAATAGCCCGTTACAAATAAATGCCGTTTATTAAAGACCCGGAAGTTGTTAGATTTAATCCGAGAGAATCGAAAACACAGACAGAAAAATCATTACAAAGTTAAAGTTATTACCGCTACCCCAAAAATGCATCGTTTGCTTGGCCCAGGATAATAAAAACACTAACATACACTATCATATATATATATATATATACGAAAATCTTTTGAGAAACCAGTTAACAATTTTCACTTATATATATATATATATATATATATATATATATATATATATATATATATATATATATATATATATATATATATATATATATATATATTCATTCATATATATATGTATATATATTCATTCATATATATTTATTCATTCATATATATATATATTTATTCATATATATATATATTTATTCACATATATATTCATTCATATATATATATTCATTCATATATATATTCATATATATACATTCATATATATATTCACATATATATTCATTCATATATACAGGGTGGCGCAAAAGTCGCGCATTGGTTTGTTTAGGTGATAGAAACTACAACATTTAAAGTAATTTACTAGGCTTTTCGGATAAATAATACATTTACTTGGTAATTTTGTTGCAGTAGTTTTTAAAAATAATATCCTTTAAATCGCCACCATTTTCGGCCTCACAAAGACGGGCTCTAGTTAGGGCATTTTCCATTACACTCTTTAGAATAACTGGCTCTAGTTCTTGGATGTCATGTCTGATATTGTTTTTAAGCTCTTGAATCATTGTAGGCTTGCTCACATATACCCTTTCCTTAATATAACTCTAAAGGAAAAAGTCAGGGGCTGTTAAATCCGGTGAACGTGAAGGCCAGTTAAAATTAGAAAATCTGCTAATTAAGCGCTCGCCAAACAATCCCCTTTATAGCGCCATACTTTGTTGGGCAGTGTGGGCAGTAGCTCCATCTTGTTGGTACCACATTTCTGGGTTGTCATGAACAGCTAGCCTTAAAACATTTTCAATCATTTGTTGATACCGCTGTGCAGTTATCGTCACCGCGACACCTTCTTCGTCTTCAAAGAAATATGGACCGATCACTCTTTCCGAGGTAACACCACACCATACGGTACATTTTAGTGGATGTAATTCACGCTGATGAACGGTTCTTGGATTTTCAATGGCCCATATTCTGCAGTGTTGCTTATTTACGAACCCGTTCAGATGAAAATGGGCTTCGTCGCTCATTATCAGCTTATAGATGAACTCATTTTGTTCTCTAGCTAATTGCTGAATGTGAACAGCATAAGCTACGCGTGATTGCAAATCTGTGGGTTGTAATGCCTGTACCAATTGAATTTTGTCTGGAAACAGATGCAATTCACGCAAAATTCTATGAAGTGACCTTCTGGACATCCCAATCTGAGTGGCTCGTCTTCGAGTTGAGGTGTGTGGATTTTCAGCAATGCTATCCTCAACGAGTGCTACATTTTCCGTTGTCCGTACTGAACGTAGTCAGCCAGATCGTGGAAGATCACTGACTGAACCCTGCTGCCGAAATCGGGCCACAAGACGATCAATTGTGGTCTGACTGGGAGATTGTCTGACATTATAATGCCGACGATAGGGTCTTTGGGTTAAGGTTATTGAACGATGGTTTCCGAAGTAAAGTTCAATAATTTTGGTTCGTTGTTCAGTGCTATATTTTTCCATAATAAATTATCAATGTTTATATCTGTAATATTCTGAAAAATAAAGAGAAGATTCGATTAAATGTTAAAGGTGGTACTGATTAAACCTAATGCGTGACTTTTGCCCCACCCTGTATATATATTCATATATATATATTCAAATATATATATATATATATATATATATATATATATATATATATATATATTTATATATATATATATATATATATATATATATATATATATATATATATATATATATATCCATTCATATATATATACATACTCATATATATATATATTCATTCATATATATATATATATATATATATATATATATATATTTATATATATATATTCATATATATATATTCATTTATATATATTCATATATATACATTCATATATATATTAAAATATATATATATATATATATATATATATTGATTCATATATATATATATATTCATTCATATATATATTCATATATATATATTCATTCAAATATATATATTCATATATATATAGTCACCTATACATATATTCATATATATATATATATTCATATATATATATTTATATATGAATATAGTTTGGCTGTACACAATTTATAAAACCATTGTCTAAAAAAATATCTAAGCCCTTTTCAACTAACATATCATTAGCAGAAATCGTTAATTATTTTTTAATGAATGAAACATACTAAAGTGACAAAAATAAAGAGCAAAAAGGTGAAATTGAATATACCATGGAATAAACGGTAACCAATTATCAACCATTAAAATAAATTTAATTCAATTTCGTTCAAAAAAGATTAAACGGGTACAGTAAGGGATTAAAAAAATATTATCATGTTAGTTGAAAAAGATTTGTTCGTCCATTTTATTCAAATGCATATATATATTATATATGGTAAATTATTTTCCTTGTGAAGATCTGTCTGCAATGATACCGAGGCATTTGTATGTGCAATGTCTGCTGTCTGTATTTGGCTTAGTTTTTATTTTGAGAAGTGTTTATAATATACTATATTCGCTATCTTTACTTGTGAATATTTTTTGTGTACCTGCGTTCATTATTGTTTAATAATATATTTAATATTATATTTATTATTTAGCTTGTATTTAATGTAAGTTTGTTTATTTTTCAAAATATTATTTTATTTGTTGTATTTTTTATGCATATTTGAAAGTTTACTGTAATTATTATAGTTTCGTCTTGCCATTTAATTATTAACCTAACCCTAACCAAATTCGGTTGTTAAAACAATTACTAACTTTTTGCAAGACCCACAATAGAAATATAATATATGTTTTTCCTCAGTCATATTAGGATATGTCCTCCGCGACTAAGATAAGGTATTTATTAGTCCAAATAAGAACAATTAGCAACAGTCTACATATCTGGGGATTCCAGGCTGGGTTCAAAATGTAACATCTTTTTTGTTCTTCAGTGCTATGAAGTGCTTCGCGATTGAGGCAATGTATTTATTAGTCACAATCAAAAGAGCTGCATTTTGAAAATTTTCAACTAATGAGCCAATGTTAAAATAGCTGACGAATAGTGTACGAATAAACGGACATGTGTTGGCTTTAGTACTTTAGACCATTATACTTTTAGTTTGAAGTAAGCAATGCGTAAATAATAAGAAATATATTCCCCACAGAAAAAAAGGGAAAAAAAAAGAATAAGTAAAAAAATGTATTGATATTAAGTAATCGATTAAAAAAGTGAAAAAAGGCGGATTTCGAAAACGGAGATCGAAAACTCCACTCTCCTATGTTCAGTCTTAGCCCCTATTATCTGAATTATCTGCAGCCGGCTTTTTTGGTTAAAAAAAACCCCAAAGAATTAATAATTTTAGTATCTGCTGCTGTTGTTGCTGCTGCTTCGACGTCGAGTTTACGGTAACGGTAACGGCGGTGCTTGTTGGTTGTGCTATTTTCTCTTTGATATGTCTGGCGGAAAAATGTGATCATTTAACGAAATTGAAGAAAAATACATGTATTTGTTAAGAACAAGACAAACTGCAATGAGATTAAATAATAAAGAGTGTTTCGGCAATTTAAAAATTATGTGGAGTAGAGTGAAGATTGTAATTATAACTGTATATGTATTTGTATAAAGAATATATTTTTAATAAGAAGAATAAAGATGACATTTTTCGTTTATTCTGGCGTTTTATAAGAGATATAGTATAATCACCTGAACTTGTTGAAAAATAAATATTCGTATATTGACCTAGTGTAATTTTCTCTAATATAATCTTTGCAAAAAGCAATTCATCTTACAAACTATTATGATATGAACGTAATGTTAAGAAATAAATATTCGTATATTGACCGAGTGTAATTTACTCTAATACAATCTTTGCATTATGCTTCATAATTTAGATTAATTAACATTGTTCCTGTTAATTAAGATGTTATAATTAGAATGAAGATGAAAGTTTTCGTTTATTCTACGTTTTATAGGTGTATAATCAACATAACTTGCTGAAAGTAAATATTTGTTTCTTCATCGAGTGTGATTTAATGTACTAACATTTTCTGCAGAAGTTGCTTTTATTATACATTTTTTACCAGTTCTATGTGTTCTTAAGGCAGTATAGTTAGAATTACATAAGAAGAATCAACTATTCGGGATTAATAAGCTTGTTGTACTTGTTTTCAAAAGCAAATCATCTTACAAACTATTATGATATGAACGTAATATTAAGAAAAAAATAGTTAAAAAATATTTCTTCTAAGTAAATGTCATTGTCAATCTAAAAGCTGAGACAGATGAAGAAATGTATATATATATATATATATATATATATATATATATATTTTATTTATACCAAAGATATTTCAAATGTTTAGGTCTGTTTTAAAAGTGTTTTCATATAAAGAATCTTATTAGTTGGAATAAATATTTATTTTATTTTTGTAAAGAACATGGTGGAAGAAAAAAATCAGAATTGGCTTGTTGAAAAAAATGATAACGTAATTCATTTACCGGAGCTATCCCTTTTAAATGTAGTAATGTAATCTTACATTTATTTCATTTGGACAACGCCCAGTAAAACAGAACACAATGACATTCTTGATGTCGGATAATTCCGTTTCCTCTGCCTGCTTTCACAATAATATAAATAGAAATGATTTTGTAACCCCCGCCTCCATTACCAAATATAATACTGTAATATTAGTAAGCATGCATCCAAAGCACTGGCAAAAGTACGGTTAAAATCAAAGCACGAAGAGAAATGATGCTTATAATGGCAATTTATTTGATCCCGGACAATTGCAAGTAGAACAAAAGTTTCTGTTAATCTGCCTCCTCATTTAATAAATATAATACTGTTATGTTAGTAAGGAGGCATTCACCGAACTTCAAAGAGTATCGTTAAAATCAAAGTATGAAGAGAAATAATGTTGATAATGATAATTGATCCCGAACAATGCCGAGTAGATCAAATAGTCTCTGTCAATTCCTAATTTCTTGTCTACCCCTACATTTTATAATAATATGAAAATAAATAATGTAAATAAAGACAATAGTCCGAAGATATTTAATATATACCAGTCACCAAAAGTAATACTGTAATCTTACAATTTCGATCCCGGACAATGCAAAGTAGAAGAAATGGTTCCAGTCAATTCTTAATTTACCTCCTCCATTTCAACATATTAAGAAAATACGTAATGTTAATGAAGTCAATAGTACGAAGAGATTTACTATATATCCCTTATCAAAAGTAATACTGTAATCTTACAATTTTGATCCCGGACAATGCAAAGTAGAAGAAATGGTTCCAGTCAATTCTTAATTTACCTCCTCCATTTCAACATATTAAGAAAATACGTAATGTTAATGAAGTCAATAGTACGAAGAGATTTACTATATATCCCTTATCAAAAGTAATACTGTAATCTTACAATTTTGATCCCGGACAATGCAAAGTAGAAGAAATGGTTCCAGTCAATTCCTAATTTACCTCCTCCATTTCAACATATTAAGAAAATACGTAATGTTAATGAAATCAATAGTACGAAGAGATTTACTATATATCCCTTATCAAAAGTTATACTGTAATCTTACAATTTTGATCCCGGACAATGCAAAGTAGAAGAAATGGTTCCAGTCAATTCCTAATTTACCTCCTCCATTTCAACATATTAAGAAAATACGTAATGTTAATGAAGTCAATAGTACGAAGAGATTTACTATATATCCCTTATCAAAAGTAATACTGTAATCTTACAATTTTTGATTCCAGACAACGTCAAGTAGAACAAAAGGTCCCACTAAATTTCTACCAAAATTCTTACCAAAAGTAATACTGTCATCTTACTACTTTTTTATCTCGGATAATACCGAGTAGAACAAATGGTCCCGGTCAATTCCTAATTTTCTTCACCACCTCCTCTATTTAAACATATTAAGAAGATAAGTATAAGAGATCTACTATATATACCTTACCAAAAGTAATATTGTCATATTATAATTTTTGATCCCGGACAACGCTGGATTCGCTAAATTCCTAATTTCTTTCCTCTCTCATCCATTTAAACATATTAAGAAGATACGTAATGTTGATAAGGAAAATAGTCAAAAGAGAGTTAATATGTATCAGTTAACAAAACAAATACTGTCATCTTAAAATTTTTGATCTTGGACAACGTCGAGTAGAAGTGGCGGAAAGCGGCGGGTAGTGGCGTGTACAGGCGGACAGTTGCGAGTAGTGGCCGGAAAGTGGCAATATTTACAGGTAGTGGCGAGTAAGAACCGGTAGTGGCGAGTAGTGACTGGAAGTGGCGGTTAGTGGCGGACAGTGACGGGCAATGGTTACAGGCTATGAAAGGTAGTGGCGGACACTGGCGGATATTGGCGGAGAGTAGTGAGCAATGTCAATATTTAAAGGCAGTAGCCGGTAGTGGCTGGTAGTGGCGGGTAGTGTCAGTTCTGGTTGAATTCTAGGAATGACTTAGCAGTTTTTACAAATTACTACATTTGTCTTCTTTCCAAATTAATACATAATTACATTGAAATTAAACTGAAAATAGCTGAAAAAATCGACCCCCTGACAAAATTTGCTCGTATTTCACCTTAAGTGTGCATTTAGGGATTCGAGAATACTTCCATTATCTTCTTCGGTTAATTTTACATTAGAATACACTTTTAGATTTCATCTAGATTCTCTAACTTTTTTCTATAAAGCACACACACAGACATTGAGTTTATATATATATATATATATATATATATATATATATATATATATATATATATATATATATATATCCAGGGTGTCCCAAAATAATGTATACACTCTTTGAATCGTTATAATTCGTTCAATTTACTGATTTTGACTTGCAAACAAGGTTGATAGAACAGTAGAAGAGTAAGAATACACATTCAAAAATACTGACACTAAAATTAACAAAACCATAGAAAATTAACTTTTAATAAACGTAAAGGCTACAATGTTTAAAGCAAGAAACCTGAAGCAATTGCAAACAAATGGGAGTAGCAATTGTAGTAGAATGTGCCCAAGGAGTAAATGTTGCAGGACGTTTGTAGGTACAATTCTTAACGTCTTCACTATATGGAAAGTGTATTGAGCAGAACGGGTTGGGGTTAGGGTGAGGGTTCATTTTATGAACATTCTGAAATTACCCTAAATAGCCTTTATCTTTGTTAAAAGTTAATTTTCTATGTTTTTGTTAATTTTACTGTCACTATTTTTACGTGTATATTCTTACTCTTCTGTTTGTGTGTCAATCTTCAAAGAAAAATCAGTAAATTGAACGAGTTATAACAATTCAAAGGATGTATACATTATTTTGGGACACCCTGTATATATGGTACACTATGGTAACTTGGTGCTTTGCGACCCCAGGCTAATAGACTAGAGATCTCGGAGTAGGTTAGAACCCCAGAGGTGCAGTGTGCAGGGCCTGCTGGCATGCAAATACGTCCCGGCACTCACCAATCTAACCCCCTGCCACTGGGTAGTGGTCTGTCTCAACCTCTCTCTCTATCTTTGTATATATGTATGTGTGTATATATGTATATGTATATGTATATGGCGCCGGATCAGGGAAATTTCCAGTTTGATATCTGGGGGCGCGTTTAACCCACTAGGAGAGATGCCCCCTAAGCCTTTGTTAAGGCAGGTGTCTAGGAGATGGAAAACTCTGATGTATAACCTGAGGGTTGTTGCTGACTTTTTCTGTGGCACTCATTTGCACCGATCTTGTGTAATCAACAATTCCAAAAAGTGTGGATGGTCCTACACAAGCCTTCACCACTCAAATCAAATCATTCGTGTGGGTTTTCTAGCAGCTTTTCTAAAATCGACATGAGTATTTCTGGGTCCACTGGCGAGAGAGTAAAGGCGACGGGGACAGGCAAAGGATATTGCTGGAAGTCTCTAGCTGGCGCTCTACACATTGGCGGCTGGTGGGTGATGGCCGTTTGGCACAAACCTTTGGGGAATTGTGCCGTTAGTGTCCTCCACCAGTGACAAAGCAGGCCCATCTAGGATCAGCACTGCTTTCCCTATTTCAGGGAGGGGGCGATAAAAGGAGCCCTAAACATTGCATGCCCTTCTTTGACTTGTCAGCCTACTGCAGCTGTCTAGTTATCCAATACAGCAGTCAGAAAACAAAGAAATTTATAAAGCTAAACATTGGATCTTGGAATGTGCGCACATTGCAGGATAGTGATGCGTCACTAGAAAGGAAAACGGCCCTCGTATCAATGGAATTAAGGAAACATGATGTAGATATTGCTGCCTGGTTACTCACAGCTATGTGAGGTAAAAGGTGGATACACGTTTTTCTGGGCTGGTAAACCAGAAAACGAACCACGTCAATCTGGCGTAGGGTTTGCAGTGAAGACGGAAATTGCTAGATCACTTCCAACACTCCCAGTAAGTCATTCAGATCGCATTATGACCCTAAGACTTCCACTAAAAAACAACACATTCGCAACACATGAGCTGTTATGCCCCTACTATGAATAGTTCAGATCAATGCAAAGCTGATCTTTACAATGATTTGCGTAGCTTAATCTAAAAAATTCAGCATAAGGATAAGGTTGCTTTGATGAGAGACTTCAATGCTCGAGTGGGGCTCAACTTTCAAACATGGGCTGGTGTTCTGGGTGACCATGGTGTTGGAAAAATGAATTCAAATGGATTGCGACTCCTGACGTTATGCAAAGAATTTAACTTTAGTGTGACAAACACGCACTTCCAACAAAAGCATTGTCGAAAAACATCATGGATGCACCCCCGATCAAAAGATTGGCATCTCATTGACTACATAATTACCAGAAAGAGCGACCTCAAAGATTTTAAGATAACACGCTCTTTCCATAGTAGCTGTTGTTTATCAGATCATGCGCTTATAGTCGGCAAGACCATCTTCCATTTAGACAAGAGGAGAGTGAAAAAGTCTTCTGTTCCAAAACGCCTAAATGTCCTGCCTCTAAAACAGGCAGATACACAAAATGAGCTGAAGGAAAAAGTTACGACCGCTATAGCTTCTGTAGAGGTAAATAGTGACGTTTCAAGTTCTTGGGATTTATTGCGCAATGCTGTTTATGACTCGTCTGCTGAGGTTTTGGGCTTCCCTTTGCGGAAACATCAAGACTGGTTTGATGAAAACAACACTGAAGTGCAGAAGCTTATCGACCAAATGCATGTTTGCCACAAAACATGGCTCGAGGACAAACATTCCACAGTGAAAAAGAAGGCATATAGAGCTCACAAAGCACAAGTTCAGAAGGCACTTAAGGCATTGAAAGAGGCTTGGTGGTCATCCAAGGCTGCGGAACTTCAGGATGCAGCCAACAGGAACGATTCTAAGTCATTTTACTCTGGCCTGAAAGAGGTGTTTGGTCCTCAAATGAATGGTTCTGCCCCAGTTTTTGCTGAGGATGGAGAAACACTGCTAACTGACAAATCTGCTATCCTTAAGCGCTGGAAGCAGCACTTTGAAACTGTCCTTAACTCTGCATCAGTGACTGACGAAAACATCATTTCCTCTCTTCCGCAGCATCCCGAAATTCCGGAACTGTCTTTTCCACCTACAGTTCAGGAAGTATCTCAAGCTAAATACAGCTATCGTCAGGGGCACCGGGCAGAGATTGCATCCCTATTGAGGTGTACAAACATGGCGGAAGAGCACTCGAGGAAAAACTGACCATCTTGTTTGTGGAGATATGGAAAGTTGGCGGAGTCCCACAGGACTTTAAGGATAGTAATGTCAAGCATCTTTATAAGAGCAAGGGAAGCAGGAATTCCTGCGATAATCATCGCGGGATATCTCTGCTTTCTGTTGCAGGTAAAATTCTTGCACGGTTGATTCTGAACAGGATCATCAGACATCTTATTGATGAGATTTACCCAGAGTCCCAATGTGGTTTTCGCTCTGGTCGAGGTACAATCGACATGGTATTTGCCCTTCGTCAAGTTGCGGAAAAAGTTCGTGAAAAAAATCGGGAACTGTACATGGTTTTTATTGATTTGACAAAAGCATTCGATACGGTCAGTCGCGTAGCACTTTGGAAAGTTCTTCATAAGCTTGGAATCCCCAACAACATGCTTGATGTCATAATCTCCTTTCATGAAGGGATGAAAGCACAGGTCGTTTCCAATGGGGAAACCTCAGAGCCTTTTGAAGTAACCAACGGTACGAAACAGGGTTGTGTAATGGCACCTGTGCTGTTTGCATTGTTCTTCTCGGTGATGCTTCGGCACGCATTCGCTGATGAAAGCACAGGTGTTAAGTTTCAATTCCGAACCACAGGTGGGTTCTTTAACCATCAGCGTTTTAAAGCCAAAACCTTGGTTCGAGAGGCCATCATTCGGGACCTTCTCTTTGCAGATGATGCTGCCCTGGTCGCGACTTCTTTTGAAGAAGCTCAGAGTCTTTTGACAAAATTTTCAGGTACATATAGAGCTTTTGGTTTAACAATCAGTTTAAAGAAGACTGAGGTGGTCCATCAACCATACCCTACCCAAGTTCAAGGAGTGAAACAAAATCAGCCTGTCCATGAATTTCCATTAGAAAAACTCAAAGTGGATGGCAGACCAATGAACTATGTCAAAAACTTTACCTACCTAGGTAGCAAAGTTAATTCTGCTGCTTCACTTGATGATGAAATCGTAAACCGAATTGCAAAAGCGGCAAATGCCTTCGGCAAGCTGAAACATCGTCTTTGGAGTAGCAGAGGCATTAAGTTGAAGACAAAAATCAATGTGTATAGGGCTGTAATATTGACAGGTTTTCTCTATAGATGTGAGGCGTGGACGCCTTACCGGCATCACATTCGCCAATTGGATGTGTTTCACAGGAGCTGCCTTAGGACCATTAGTTTGAAGGACAAAGTCGCTAACACCGATCTTTACAACAGATGCCATATTGGTGGAATTGAAAGTTTCCTGTTGCAGTCTCAATTGCGATGGGCTGGTCATGTAGCAAGAATGGACGAAGGGAGGATACCTAAAGCACTGATGTACAGTCAGTTAGCTTGTGGTAACAGAAATGTTGGTCGGCCCTTGCTGAGGTACAAAGATAAATTGAAAGATGCGTTGACGGCAATTGGAGTACCCCCAAAAAACTTTGAAGACTGTACAAAAGACAGGAAGACATGGCGAGCAGCTTGTTGCATTGGACTGGAAAGATTCAACGAGACCTGTGTGGATAATATGAGAACTGCCAGAGTGAGGCGAAAAACTAGAGAGAGTGCTCCACACCTGGCATTCGATTACTCACACTCTTGCACTGTCCGCGGCTTTCCTTGCAGGTCTCTTGCCGGACTCAGGTGTCATAAACGATCTAGACACAAATGAAAGTTGTTGGAACCTCATACGTCGCAATCGACGGGAGAGTCCATCATATATATATATGTATATATAATCATCCACAGACAGCTGCCTCGTCTTTCAAGACTCATGTGTGGCAAAACGAAGCGAGACTCGAAACTGAGACTCCAGTGGTTGGCGTCTGATGTTCTACCGACGGAGATAACGAATCTGGAAGTAGAAAAATATCTCGTATTAACTTAAAGTATTCATTTTGTGTACACTTTTATTACGATAACCGAAATGACTTAATTCTTGTCACGGAGGTGGACACCATCATTTCTTCCACCAGAAGTGAGCGTATATAAATATATACAGAGATTATATAACCATTGATATGGTTTAAATACCTCTATCTCCTAGAATGGAACCTTTCACAACTTCGGATGTCTGGATTACCTTCAACTCCTTACTCTACACTTGCTTCATACTTTGAATCTTCGGATTTAATTAAACAAACTTTCTATGCTTCTTCAATGGTGACAATTTTCTTTGCATATTTTAAACTTTTTAAATTATTTATATTTTTTAGATCTGTTATATTTTTATATTTTTAAATGTTTGCATTACAGTAAATTTTACTGACTTATCCATCAAATTTCCTCTGATGATAAGAGCATATCTTTGAAAATCTATGGATTAAGAAAAGAAAAAAAGAAAATAACTTTTTTTATATAACCGTTCTTTTAACAATTGATAATTTAATAAATATTGCATTTTATCTAATTTTTATCCTCACCACTTATCTACTACTATCGCACTATCTCATATATCGAGCATTGACTATTTAAGTTAGTATATCATTTAGAGACCTAATTTTTATCTTCATTTTCTCACCTGACGCACACACACACACACACACACACACACATATATATATATATATATATATATGTATATATATATATATATATATATATATAACATGATTTAAATATGTTTTTAATCTATCTTCAATTATATTATAGCTATTAATTATGAAATAATAATTTATTGTTATTACATTTTATTTTTGAGGTCAGGAATTAAAGTTCATATATATAACTCCAAGCGAGTTATCCTAAGCGAATTCGAATTAAAATTGTTAACTCACTTATATATATATATATATATATATATATATATATATATATATATATATATATATATATATATATATATATATATATATATATATAAAGGTAATTTATAGAAGGCAATACAATACACACTAAACAATGCTTAAAGCAAACTACATTGATCTAGTATATATACTCTTTATAGACACATACAGCCATGCACACACACACAGAGAAACACATACCCCCCCACACACACATATATATATATATATATATATATATATATATATATATATATATATATATATATATATTTGTGTGTATATATATTAAATATCATTTCTCAACGAAACAGTTTTCTTGGTTTTCAGACTACAATAATTGCAGTCATTATGTTTCCCATTTATAGCAATTATATAAAATATGGTTAATGTCTTTTGATCAGAATAAGCCGCGGAAAAAAGACTATGCAATTTTGGAGGCAAATCAGACGAATAATTAAAGACTTTTTGATTCCAAGTTCCGTCTGATAGAGAAAAGTAAAGTCAGAATTACTAGGTTAATAAGATGGTTCCGTATCATATCGTTTTGCACAATATTTAGGAAAATATTAGAATTATGACTGTTTTTGTTTTAAACTTCTTTTTAATCTCTCTTGAAATTTGTCAATCGCAAAATGTATATCATGGAACATAAATTGACTGCTTTGATTGTTTTCCGACATCTAAAGCGTTTTTAGTATATTTAACACTGAAATACTCTGACCATTGTGTACATATGATTGATCGAACACAAGTTGCTATTGTACAAATTGTAGGTTCATACTTTCTAACAGTATTAGTGCAAGATTGGACATATTAGACCCGATATTATCTGTATTCGGAATAGTTTTTCCGTAAAAACCGTATCCATTATGCTAATAACTCACCCCGCTCAAAATGTTTTACAATTGTGTTCGCATGAACTTACGGAAA
>OY744523.1:106794444-106906944 GCA_963556195.1 Sepiola atlantica | reverse complement strand
GGGTTCCCCGGGACACACCTAATAGCTCTGTCCGTCTCAGCTGTTACCCAAGTGCAGTTTATTCATTCTATATTTCCCCAAGCAATTAGATACTGGTTTCAAATATCGAAAAACGACAATATATATACATATGCGTGAGCGTGTGGGTGCGTGGACATTCATACAACATTTGTACATGTATGTGTGTATCTGAGTGCGTGTACATTAAACCATATATATTCACATATATATATACATAGAAATATATATATATATATATATATATATATATATATATATATATATATATATATATATATATATATACTTTGAAAAGTCACACAATTTGAAGCACTGGGTGGGTGGCAATAATAACGAAGATATTTTTTTATAAAATATTTAGAAAACCTTGCACAACGCAGATTATTTGTTTTTAAAAATAAATTATTTATTCATCTTAAAAACATTTTTTTTATGAACTTGAGTACTTTCGATAAATCTACCATCTTCAGAAGAATATTTCTTCTTTTTCTTTTTTTTCTTTTTTCCTCTTGGTTGAGACATTCTCGTGCCCAAGTTGAAAATCCGTCTAGGTGTTATGACGAAGAGAGAAAAGTGTTGATATGGCTGTGTGTCACGTATGTCTCAACCAATATATATATATATATATATATGTTTATATATAAATATATATATGTATATATATATATATATATATATATATATATATATATATATATATATATATATATTAGATAGAGAGAGGCTAATTTGAGATTTTATCTTATTTTTATTTATACAGACATGAACAAAAAGCCGCTACACTGGAATCTGATAAGGCGGAAAAATGTCTGATCTTTCACTCAGATGATCATATTGAGAAATAAATCTTAGTTTCTAATAAGTATTGATTGATAACATCGACATGCCAGTGTAGCGGCCCATTGTACATGTATGTATGAATAAAAATGAATATATATATATATATATATATATATATATATATATATATATATATATATATATATATATAAAAGGCAGCATTTTCTGTCCGTGTTTTTCTTCGTGGAACAGCTACACAGAGACGGTTGTGACGATGACTACTCTCTCAAGATTTAAAGTGTCCTTGGACAGACGTTAAGATTCTATGTAGATGTAAATATATTCTACGTGTTTTTTACATGACCATTATCAATGAAACAATATAAACTTGGACCCCGGATGATTCCCTGTTCTATATTAGATCATTTGGATCCCATTTTGTTTTCTGCTTTGCTCTTAACTTCTCTTTTTACTAATACGACATCTATATAGATTTTGTATATATATCTTGAGTACATATAAATGCATATACGGTTTTTTACTTTTTATTTTATTTTTTTTATTTTATATATATATATATATATATATATATATATATATATATATATATATATATATATATATATATATATATATATATGTATGGGGTAAGGTACACGATAAGTCATGAAAATGAAATGCCGTGGTAGACAAAATGTGTGAAAAATGACAAACGGAAAAAAGGTTGAAATGCAGAAGAAAAACAAAAAACAAGAGATTTGACCGGTTTCCTTCGTGTTAGCGAACCTTTTCTGAAGACGTTCGCTAACACAAACGAAACCGGTCAAATCTCTTGTTTTTGTTTTTCTCCTGCATTTTAACCTGTTTTCTGTTTGTCATTTTTCACACATATGTATGTATGTATATGTGTGTGTATGTGTATGAACATATTTGCATATCTTCCGTCTCTAGATAGATTTAAATTTGATTACACCCTATCACTATATATATTCCTCCAAATTACAGTTGTATTTCAAAATCCACAATTTGTTTTCGGATGAATCATATTAATACAAATATATAAACATATAAATATACCTAAAGTTATATTAATACAAATACTTGATATATACAGATTAGCCCAAACTGTACTCACTGTTAGGGTTAGTACTACTATCAGTCATATAAGTTTTGTTCCGTCTCAGTTGCGAATCATGTGTATGTATGGCAGTCGAGTAGGCCTAGCTTTTGAAGACAGGGAATGGTGTCCGAAACTGCTACTTGAAATAAGGAAACGTCACGGAATGACAAAAGCGATTTAGAAGAATATTTTACGCAGGTCCTCTGACACGACGCACCATTGCTCACATCAGAGGTTGATGATTGAATCCATTTGTTCGTATTATCAGCTGTGTCGTGAGACCCATTTCAAGTTTTGTCCGCCAGAAGAAATGTACTGACACATACACCGTTAGAATGATCATAGTGAAACACACACACACACACAGAGCATATATATATATATATATATATATATATATATATATATATATATATATATATATATATATATATATATATTTATATATATATATATATATATATATATATAAAACTGCCCTCCCTCTGATTTAAGACACATTTTAGTTAATAACACTAAAAGTATACATTCCGAAACCAATTAAAAAAAAATTTAAACACTGGAAGCTATCTACATAAAAACACAACAACCTAAAATTAACAACATCAATTAAAAAAAAATTGGCTTCGGATTAGAACAAAAGCCATAAAAAATATTATACACAGATACATATCCTCAATTGACAATAACAATAAAATGAGACTCATTATTTACTATAAGCAATTTAAAACACAAAATCTTGTAGTAAAAAACAACTCCTCTCTAACTAAAAACACCGCTAGAAAGAACCAATGTTATTTATAACTTTAAATGCCCTTTGGGAGAATGTAACTCCCATAATAATAATAAAGCTAATAGCTACATTGGTTTTATAAGCACTATCCTATCCCACCGCCTAACTATGCATCTTGTAAACTCTACCTCAATTTACCAACATATACAAAAACATAACTGCCCTACCTCTGATTTAAGACAAATTCTAGTTAATAGCACTAAAATTATACTTTCCGAAACCAATTAAAAAAAAATTAAAAATACTGGAAGCTATCTACATAAAACACAACAACCTAAAATTAACAACATCACATATGAAACCAGTGGTAACATTTTAAAATGCTTAACGTAATGCGATTTTGTTCTGTGATGCCATCAATCGTTGCTGAATTTAAATCGTCAACGACTTCCTGGAACAATCCTGTCTTTTTAAAATTCTCTTCTTTCTCCAGCTTTTTTGTTCATTTGCATTTGACACTTGAGGATGATCCGACGAAGAATCGAAAACGTTTGTGAAACATGTGAAAATTATGGAACATTTTTTTTTTTTTCGATTTTAATACAAAAAAACATCATAAAAATTGAAAGAATAAACACAGGTTTAATTAAGCAGAAGAATTCTGTTACTTTAAACAATGTTTGCATATATATATATATATATATATATATATATATATATATATATATATATATATATATATATATATATATATTTACTAGCTGCACCCACCTTGCGCTGCCCGGGAAGTAATATTATTTTTTTAAAATTTGTTTTATACAAAAATTATAGAAATTAATAAAAATTTTATTTGTGAGGGAGAAAACTTTTTTATATTCTTCAATAAAAGTATGAAATATTTCGCTGGATGATTTTGATTTTTGTCGTCATAATTTGAAATGTTTCAATTTTACAAGTTGTTTGGGCGGAACTACATTCTTTCTTTTAAAATAAACCGCAGCAGAGTACGTTGATATAGTGCTAATAACATTGTATAACAATAGAAAATATGAAAATTCGCTAATCAAAATCAAAGTTCAATATGTCAGCTTAAATGCTATTTGGGTCCAACCATTAAAATATCAGAAGATAGTCTTATATGTTTGATATATCTCTCTCTCTTTCTCTCTCTCTCTCTCACTCTCTCTCTCTCTCTCTCTATCTATCTCTCACTCTCTCTCTCTCTATATATATATATATAAAGTAGACTGTTTTTTCCCGTGTATCTTTGCCCATAGTAAGAAAATTACCATACGCATCATAGGCTACGAAACTCACCACATCATTCACCTACTTCACTCGAGCGTGTTTCAAGAAACTTTCAGATAATATAATCCTCAAACATTAAATACTATTGTCTGATACCCCGAAAAACTTAATAGAAACAAAAGATAGCGTACTCAGTAGCATTTTACTCCTATTATGCAACTCGTACACACCGTAAGTAATATTAAATAAGGAACTAATATTTAAAACACCGATTATCATTTTAAAAGGGTGCACCTCCTAGGACAACTCAGGGCAGTATACCTCAGCCTGACAGATAAAAGGCCACTGAAATGGCCCAGTTCCTGCCGGGCTGATTGTCGATAACGAATCCTCGACTGGTATGTCTCCATCTCGAAGTGCTCAATCAACCGAAATTTATGAGAGACTGAACGGATTGGAGCGGATCCAATACTGAGAAGCAAGTTCTCTCAGTATTTATGGTGAGTGAAAGAGTTCAAATTGTCCGTATAGGTAAGGTACAATCAGAACGGGTTACTTTAATTTAAAACAGCAATAGAAAATATTCTTTTGAAATATTGTATATACAGTAACAAGCAAAGGCCTAAAACCTAATAAAACACCGTATTATAAAAGCGTAATTAAAAATATTTAAAACATATATATATATATATATATATATATATATATATATCTGTGAGCGTGTGTATGTATCTGGGTGTATTCATGTATGTGTGTGTTAGTATATGCATATGCATGGGTATGCATATATGTGTAAGGCTTTCATATACATATGGGTTGTCTATAAATTATATACATGTTAAAATTAACCAATCTTTTGCAACATCTTTTTAAAAAAAGATTACTTGACATAATACGTTGACATAACTGTTATTTCTATCTAAACAGCAATCAATTAAAATTTAATTTTTACTTGAAATTTGCAAAAATTCAATTTATTTACATTTTAATTCTTTGTAATATACAAAATTATATTCGATCTTAACATGCGTTTCTCCCTAATACCCTCATTATAATACTTATTTAATTATCTGCTCTTGGTTTCTTGAAATGTTTAAGTTTAAAGGTCTACCGATATTGAAAAAAATTCGGCTTCACAGGCTCTATGTAATAATTCCCTTTGGTAATTTCTTAATTATTTTAACTGATCTTGCCTTGACTTTTAAGGAGCTTGTTCGAGGAGCCTTTTTTATATGCATCCGGGATTTTTTCTGGACATTTGGCTTTTTATATTTTTGAGAATCAAGTTTTGACTTGTTATCACCTCCATATCGCAATTAATGTTTTCTGGTACTTTTTGAATACTTTTCTAAAGGCTTCTTTACATAAAGTTTCGCGTTGGTAGTGTATGGTTGTCATTTGACAATTGACTTTGAAGATGGGATGCTCATGTGTTATATTGGATATGTTTAAGTACGATCTGAATTTTTCCAAAAACATGTGTAAGATTTCGTTTGCTACGAAATTAACATTAAATCAAGTATGATAGCAATCTGATCAGTAATTTTCTTCATTTATATCTCTATTTCAATTTTTGAAATATTCAAAATAATTAAATTATTATCATATTAAAAATAAAAAGTACATGCAATAGTATCTAATCCGTTTACAACTGTTTCTAGACAATGTTTATTTTCAGTTAAAGAGAGATAAAAAGAGAGAGAGAGAGAGAGAGAGAGAGAGAGAGAGAGACTTAATAATATCTCACATTATAAGCAACTATTGATCGGATACTTGAGTAACATTATTTAACAACTTACAATTGGTTGTGTAGATTATTTTTTCAAAAATCGGTCTGTATTAACCAGGTTGACCTTCTTTCGTAGAAAACTAAAAAAAAAACGAATGTCACCGATAATTTATCTAAATAATAGAACATTTGAAAAGCCATTTTTTCTTGCAATACAACTTCTGTTTTGATTGAATTAATAAAAAAAGAATAACAGGATTAGCGAAACGCTTCAAATTTTAACAAAGACTAATTTGTTCCCCCTTTTCATGACAAAGCACTTGAAAACATCATAAATACAGCCCTTTTCTTGATCAAAGACTTACAGCTGTCACCTTCTGACAGTCAACAGCTGAACAAGAAAAAAAAATCTGCAGGTCGGTAAGTGCACGCATGCGCATATTGTGCAGACCCGACTCGCAACTTTCTTCTAATTGCCTCCTCGCGCCAAAAACAGCAACATTTTTGTAAGCCTTAAAGACGATAAACCAGGCATGAAATTCACGCCCTGCTCCTTTCTAAAAAATGATTTCGCATTAAATCTAAGCAACACCGATAAACTCAAGTTGATTTACTTGAAATATTTATTTCGTTTCTTTTATATAATAATATTTAAGCTTGTATAAAGACAAGATACAACAAGAGAAAAAGAATGGTTGCATTTTTAGTTGAACTGTTTTCTGTTTGTTTTACAGAAACAGTCTATAAACGACGAATTCTGGGATTTGTACTTTACGAAAATAATCTTATTATATAACTAAAAAACTTCATTACAGTTTAAAAATAAAAAAGCGGTTTTTGTCTGTCTGTTAGAAACATCATGTAGCAACTGATTATTGAATATGTTCATTTGTCTGTGCGTTAACAATTTCATGTAAAAACCACAGGTTAAATTTGTTAGTTTTTATGTCTATTAGCGAGTGAACGTAATTATTACTCGCTGAATGTATCTGTCTGTCTGTTAGTATATGTTTGGCTGACTATTAGTATGTTTGTGTAATAAGTACTCGTTTAATAGCTACGTGTTAGGATTTTTGAGTTTGTATGTTAGTAAGTTCACATAACTACTGGTTGGACCCTTTTTGTCAGTCTTTTAGCAACTTTACGTAAAATCTACTCGCAGAATAAGTTTGTATGTCTGTCAGTTAGCAACTTCATTTAACAACAACTCGTTCAATATGTTGGTCTTCCAGTCTATTCATTGAATATGTTTGTGTCTGTTAGTCATCAACTTCATGTAATACCTACTGATTTACTCTTCTCCTCTGTCTGTTAGTCATCAACTTCACGTAATACCTACTGATTTACTCTTCTCCTCTGCCTGTTAGTCATCAACTTCACGTAATACCTACTGATTTACTCTTCTCCTTTGTCTGTTAGTCATCAACTTCACGTAATACCTACTGATTTACTCTTCTACTTTGTCTGTTAGTCATCAACTTCACGTAATACCTACTGATTTACTCTTCTCCTTTGTCTGTTAGTCATCGACTTCACGTAATACCTACTGATTTACTCTTCTCCTTTGTCTGTTAGTCATCAACTTCACGTAATACCTACTGATTTACTCTTCTTCTCTGTCTGTTAGTCATCAACTTCACGTAATACCTACTGATTTACCTTTCTCCTTTGTCTGTTAGTCATCAACTTCACGTAATACCTACTGATTTACTCTTCTCCTTTGTCTGTTAGTCATCAACTTCACGTAATACCTACTGATTTACTCTTCTCCTCTGTCTGTTAGTCATCAACTTCACGTAATACCTACTGATTTACTCTTCTCCTTTGTCTGTTAGTCATCAACTTCACGTAATACCTACTGATTTACTCTTCTCCTCTGTCTGTTAGTCATCAACCTCACGTAATACCTACGGATTTACTCTTCTCCTTTGTCTGTTAGTCATCAACTTCACGTAATACCTACTGATTTACTCTTCTCCTTTGTCTGTTAGTCATCAACTTCACGTAATACCTACTGATTTACTCTTCTCCTTTGTCTGTTAGTCATCAACTTCACGTAATACCTACTGATTTACTCTTCTCCTTTGTCTGTTAGTCATCAACTTCACGTAATACCTACTGATTTAGTCTTCTCCTTTGTCTGTTAGTCATCAACTTCACGTAATACCTACTGATTTACTCTTCTCCTTTGTCTGTTAGTCATCAACTTTACGTAATACCTACTGATTTACTCTTCTCCTTTGTCTGTTAGTCATCAACTTCACGTAATACCTACTGATTTAGTCTTCTCCTTTGTCTGTTAGTCATCAACTTCACGTAATACCTACTGATTTACTCTTCTACTTTGTCTGTTAGTCATCAACTTCACGTAATACCTACTGATTTACTCTTCTCCTTTGTCTGTTAGTCATCAACTTCACGTAATACCTACTGATTTACTCTTCTCCTTTGTCTGTTAGTCATCAACTTTACGTAATACCTACTGATTTACTTTTCTCCTTTGTCTGTTAGTCATCAACTTCACGTAATACCTACTGATTTACTCTTCTCCTTTTTCTGTTAGTCATCAACTTCACGTAATACCTACTGATTTACTCTTCTCCTTTGTCTGTTAGTCATCAACTTCACGTAATACCTACTGATTTACTCTTCTCCTTTGTCTGTTAGTCATCAACTTTACGTAATACCTACTGATTTACTTTTCTCCTTTGTCTGTTAGTCATCAACTTCACGTAATACCTACTGATTTACTCTTCTCCTTTGTCTGTTAGTCATCAACTTCACGTAATACCTACTGATTTACTCTTCTCCTTTGTCTGTTAGTCATCAACTTCACGTAATACCTACTGATTTACTCTTCTCCTTTGTCTGTTAGTCATCAACTTCACGTAATACCTACTGATTTACTCTTCTCCTTTGTCTGTTAGTCATCAACTTCACGTAATACCTTCTGATTTACTCTTCTCCTTTGTCTGTTAGTCATCAACTTCACGTAATACCTACTGATTTACTCTTCTCCTTTGTCTGTTAGTCATCAACTTCACGTAATACCTACTGATTTACTCTTCTCCTTTGTCTGTTAGTCATCAACTTCACGTAATACCTACTGATTTACTCTTCTCCTTTGTCTGTTAGTCATCAACTTCACGTAATACCTACTGATTTACTCTTCTCCTCTGCCTGTTAGTCATCAACTTCACGTAATACCTACTGATTTACTCTTCTCCTTTGTCTGTTAGTCATCAACTTCACGTAATACCTACTGATTTACTCTTCTCCTTTGTCTGTTAGTCATCAACTTCACGTAATACCTACTGATTTACTCTTCTCCTCTGTCTGTTAGTCATCAACTTCACGTAATACCTACTGATTTACTCTTCTCCTTTGTCTGTTAGTCATCAACTTCACGTAATACCTACTGATTTAGTCTTCTCCTTTGTCTGTTAGTCATCAACTTCACGTAATACCTACTGATTTAGTCTTCTCCTTTGTCTGTTAGTCATCAACTTCACGTAATACCTACTGATTTACTCTTCTCCTTTGTCTGTTAGTCATCAACTTCACGTAATACCTACTGATTTAGTCTTCTCCTTTGTCTGTTAGTCATCAACATCACGTAATACCTACTGATTTACTCTTCTCGTTTGTCTGTTAGTCATCAACTTTACGTAATACCTACTGATTTACTCTTCTCCTTTGTCTGTTAGTCATAAACTTCACGTAATATCTACTGATTTAGTCTTCTCCTTTGTCTGTTAGTCATCAACTTCACGTAATACCTACTGATTTACTCTCCTCGTTTGTCTGTTAGTCATCAACTTCACGTAATACCTACTGATTTACTCTTCTCCTTTGTCTGTTAGTCATCAACTTCACGTAATACCTACTGATTTACTCTTCTCCTTTGTCTGTTAGTCATCAACTTCACGTAATACCTACTGATTTACTCTTCTCCTTTGTCTGTTAGTCACTAACTTCACGTAATACCTACTGATTTACTCTTCTCCTTTGTCTGTTAGTCATCAACTTCACGTAATACCTACTGATTTACTCTTCTCCTTTGTCTGTTAGTCATCAACATCACGTAATACCTACTGATTTACTCTTCTCCTTTGTCTGTTAGTCATCAACTTCACGTAATACCTACTGATTTACTCTTCTCCTTTGTCTGTTAGTCATCAACTTCACGTAATACCTACTGATTTACTCTTCTCCTCTGCCTGTTAGTCATCAACTTCACGTAATACCTACTGATTTACTCTTCTCCTTTGTCTGTTAGTCATCAACTTCACGTAATACCTACTGATTTACTCTTCTCCTTTGTCTGTTAGTCATCAACTTCACGTAATACCTACTGATTTACTCTTCTCCTTTGTCTGTTAGTCACTAACTTCACGTAATACCTACTGATTTACTCTTCTCCTTTGTCTGTTAGTCATCAACTTCACGTAATACCTACTGATTTACTCTTCTCCTTTGTCTGTTAGTCATCAACTTCACGTAATACCTACTGATTTACTCTTCTCCTTTGTCTGTTAGTCATCAACTTCACGTAATACCTACTGATTTACTCTTCTCCTTTGTCTGTTAGCAATTTCAGATAGTTACCTTCAAATCGCCATTAATGTTTACGCATGAGTTTTCGCCTTGATATTTTATGGTTTTAATCTGGCAATTGACTATGAAGGCCGGCTGTTCGCGTGCTAACTTGGATTCGTTCAAGTAGGCTCTGCATTTTCCAGAAACAGGTGTAAGGTTTTCTGCTCCGAAATTGACATTCAATCACAGTATGATATGACTCTGATCTGTAATTTTATTTATTTATAGAGCTATCACAATTTTTGAAATAACTATTTAAACGTTTAAATATTGAACTGGACATTTGTGTCCCGGACAATTGCAAATTAAACAATTGCGTACCTGTACATTAGCATTCAATGAATACTAGCGGCACCCATGTTCCGACGTTGCTTGAGAAAATTAAAAAAAACACAGAAACTTCAGCTCTCAGTTACTTGTTTCGAGGTGCTCACTAACTTGTTTGCTTGGCCGCAGGGCCTGTGCGTTGCTTGAAGGGTTGTATTTAATTTTACGATTTATAACTGAATCGCAACTGGTTGAAAATCCCAAAAGTAAATTGACCGGAAAAGGTAGGAAAGGTTATTCTCACCCAAAACTCCCAGCCTTTATCTACGATACAAAAATATTCAACAATAGAACTATGTGTTATATTAAAATCAAAACAATCATTGACATTGAAAACCAATATTTAATTAATGAGATGACCTTTTGCAAAACAATATGCGAATTAGTTAACGTTACGACTTCGATCGGATATATTTGATCACTATATCAGAAACTGTTGCTCTTTTACTATGTGAAATTGAAATCGGCGTTTTAATCTCACTGTTAGAGCAAGAAATGGCACAACGTTATAAGTAATGGGATAAGCAATTATTAATAAAATAACACCAATATCATAAGCCTCTTTGACCGTTTGTTTACGAACAAAGTGTAGTATCTGTTCTGATTCTATACTTAGTCTATTTCGTCCTCGGTCAGTAATGGAGAAGTCCTTCTAGACTAAGGAAATTTAAATTTTTTCCCATCCAGAGTGCCTCGTTTTGGGGAGCTGGATTTTACCCTCATTAAAAAAACAATCTTGTGTCTAACTTTGCCCTCGTGGGGTGGTAAGTAAATAGGAACACGAACATCATGAGACGAAATCTACATTTTCATGAAATTGCGTTAGTTCACATAAATGAGCGTTTTAAAAGTCTATTGGTTGAACATCACCAACTGATCTGTCTAATATCAGCTTATAAATAATAGACAATCAGAGAGTTACAAACTCTTTCCTTTTAATTATTTATTACAAAATAATTCCACTCATTTGCAAAAAGAAAAAAACAAAGATTAAAACATACAATATAAATTGACATTAAACTTCACATTTTTTGTTTCAGAATTTTTGAGATGAGGATTGATAATTTGGATTATTTGGATTATTCGGACTACTGTTCGCATCTTGGATGTTATTGCCACAACGTTTCAGCCAATGTAACCTCCGACCTTCTTCAAGTGCGTTTCGTCGAACTCTGGAATCTGTACGGAATTTCGAACAGAACCTTTTATTTAATTCACAGGGATAGCTTGCTTTCGTTTCGTCAGTCATGACCGGATAGAAGTCTTAAGTAATTCGTAATTGCATTCTTAGTATCTCCCTAACTGAGGATTGAACCTTCAACCCCTAGAAGACTGTCAGTTTGAACTGATTATTACTTAGCACTTATATCCGTGGCCCAACATATATAATTACTTTGAACACATACTATTTTAGTTGGTTTTTTAAAAAATAATAAGTATGAAAAAAAAACAACACATTTTTATCATATAATACCATCTAAAACTATTCATAATAAATATTTTCTTAAAGATTGAAAATTTCTTTTATTTGAAAATTTACAACATTTTCTATTTGTGATATGCATACTCTTTTACTGAAACATTATCTTCGCGGTCCTTTCTTTATAGAAAAGTAGAGATTCTTTTTACTATTGGATCACCAGTTATCAAGGCCAAGAGCAACTCGAAAATAAGGGGTAATGAGACGTAATAATTAAAAGATGAGGAACACTACGGGAGTGCGAACATTGATCAATGGTATGAACTGCGTTTGATTACTTATGAGGCGGTATAGTAGAAGAATTTGTTGACATTGGATTTGAAGACCACCAAGTTGTAATCAGCTGGGAAGAATTCCTGCGGTAATGTGTTTTACAGGCGAGAAGCCTTTGCAAAGAAGTTATATCATGGTAATTCTGTCTGGCGTTAAACACATGGAGGTAGAAAGGAAAGTCTGTTTCTGTTGTGATAACAATACGAATTCTTACTGTGAATGTCTTATAAGGATGGACCAAACTAGAAACGTATCTGTAATTTGATTGGCCCCTCCCTTTCTTCTTCTCTGCACCCTCTCTCTCACAGACGTGATGTTGCTAGTCTCAGTCTTTTCTATACATACTATTATGGCATGTGTTCTTCAGAAGTATGTGATCTATTCCCCACTTCTTGTCCCAGCTCGTTTGACCCGTTGGTCTAATGGTCTCCATCAATTCACTGTTTTGATACCTCATTGTAATATTGCTTCATATCAAGTAACTTCTTTCCAAGAACCGCAAGCCTGTGAACCTCTTTTCTTGATGACTGTTTACCTCCTACCTATAATCTTGGTCTTTTCAAGAATAAAGTCAATAAGCATCTCCTGTCTTTGCGACAATCATATTTGTACTTGTTAGCTCCCTACATCATGTGGCTTCATGGCGTGTCTGGAGCGATTTAAATTATAAAAAAAAATTAAAGGATATGTTTACTACTCTTTTCCTCCTAATTCGCAAATATATTAAGTAGAGAAACCGGTTTAATATAAAGTACATTAATTACTAAATTCTGAACATTTTATATAAAACTAGCAGGACCCGTGTCCCGGCGTTGCCCGGGGAAATATAACAGCCTGATTTAAATTGTCCTTGGAACTTGTTAATTGTCATGGCAAATCACAATTTAACTGGGAACTGAAGCCTTTTAAATTTTATTGCAGAATCCGACGGAATAATGGGTATTCTGGGAAGGAATGTCAGTTTACCCCTTGCCAAAGCAGTTAGTATTACAGCTTCTATCACATGAGGTTGCATGCATTTAACACAGTCTCGTTCCATTACATAGCCTTGGAGCATGAAGATTCCGGAGTAACATAATTGGGCATCCAGCTTTCAGCTGTGTGTTGGCATACCAGGCAATTCTAATGAATCTAAAAATTCTGTAGGGTATTGTACAGCCTGGACGCGATCGAGAATGGAATCCACCAAAATGAACGTTACAGTTTTAATGTACTTCCACAAATATGGCAATTTAATGCAAGCATTAAGGTCATCAGGGGGACTTCTACGTGGAACAATAGGAAGCGTTTGTCGGAAGTCACCTGATAATAATATTGTTATGCCACCCATAACAGCATCACGTCTCTTGAGATCACGCAATGTTTTATCTAGAGCCTCGACCGCTTGTTTATGTGCCATTGTACATTCATCCCATACGATGAAGGAACAATTCTGTAAGACTTTTGCTGAATCTGACCCTCTTTCTATTTGACAAATTGGATCAGCATCTTTTGTTAGATAATGGCAAGTTAAATGTGGAGTGAGCTGTCCTACCACCAGGAGTACCTCCGGGTGCATCAAGGAATACAAGGCCACCTTGCTGATCTTCAGTATTAACTACTGTACGAAAAATATGAATTTGCTCATTATTTAGTCGTGCGATACCATCTCGAACAATTGATGCTTGCTCATGAGGTTGATAACTAATTTCACGCGTCCATGCAGTAATGACCGGATGTGTATTAGATCGATTAGGTGAGGTAAGACCCAATTTTGTGAGTGGTTTACCATTGATCTTATAAGTCATATCTTCGATATGAACTAAAGCCATATTGAAGATGTCGTCTTAAAATGTTATATCAACTTCAGGCTGTTGATTGTGTTTCCTAAGAAGGAAATCTTCACTAAAAGCTTATTTGTGTGCATCCCAAAGTAGTTTCGGATGAGACACTGCACATGATGTCAACATGATGGCAAACAAATGTCTCAAATTGTCGGCAGATTCAGATATAGATGCTTCCTGTAATGTAGCATCCCAGTGGTTATCATCCTCAAGTAGTCCATGTGCACTACATGCATCCCTGAATGTAGTCATAACTTGACGATTGATCGTTTTTAGGTCATTAAAGCTCTGTGAACCTCTAACATTGTGTAGAAGCATTCTCAAACAGAAGCAGTCAAATTGATTTGGATGCATGGTGTATACCCTGCCCCAAAACTTCTGTTCTTTTAACGCACGGATAGCCTGGAACTGGCTTACCCTGTAACCGTCGCTTGAAGACCTTAGTTTTAGTGTCCCAGGTATAATAAACTGGAACTTCTCAGTACAAAAGTGTACGTGGAAAAAAATGTGTTTGACACAATGTGAAGAAAGTTGTTAGAGTGGTTGAAGGTGGATTTGCAACTCTATCTGCTGCAGTACTTTCAGTAAAGTATATAGGCTGTCCATTTTCTAGATGAACTGATAGGTGAATAACTGGGGGGATAATGCATATGTATGTGAAAGTTAAGTATTCTCCAAATGGCTTCATTGGTTGATATGTAACGTCCCGTATCGTATCTCTTAACTTCATCATGAGCATTACTTTCAATTGTGAAGATAGCTTGATCACTACCCTTATTTACATATTTACAAATGTATTTTATTGATTTCATGCTGTTGCAATATTCAACATTGATATGTGCATCAAAAATCTCACGAAGCAGTTTATTATGTGATACAACCCATCGGTTATCTACAGGAACTGTTATGTTGCCAGGTAGGGTAAGTGTCGTCTCAAAACCTCCAGCTAAAGGAGATAGTCGTCGATATTGTGAGTAGCCATTTGTATCCGATTGAGTTTCACTCAAGCTCTTACTGCAGTGTCCATCTTTGAGACAGAGTGAACCTCTGTTTCCATGAACCATATGGTGCCTAATGAAATCATGTAAAACCGGATCTGCCACTGGATCTTGAATTTCCGCACTGATAACTGAATCTATGTCAGAGGATTTCAATTTTTATCCTCTTTTCTGCCATTGAACAGTGTACATGTATAAACAATAGCAAGCAATTAAAAGTAAAGATGATTGTCTGCATGTAATGTTATAACAAAAATGTTTTTATTACTTATTGTTATGCTCCCCCCCGTACACATGGTGGACCGTACATTTGCTCGCCAGAAGGTGAATCGTAACGTATTTTGCTCACGTGACTCAATCGCAATCATGAAAAAAAAATAGAGAATAGTCTTCATTAATAAAAATAAGCATATAATCGTAATTTTAGTGCCCCCACCCCCCATCCGAATACAAATTGCAATGCTCTGCAGCCTACATTAATTATATTTGTGTGTTTCAGTGGATTTTAATGGGGCTATGTAGGCCTCTGTAATTTTCCAAGGGCCCTTATCACAGACAGAGCCGGTGTTTAAAAAAAAAATAAAAATAAAATTATGGTGAAATCAAAGTAAATTGCTTTCAGTATATATCGGACAGGCTTCGTTTAACTGTATTAATTTTCATATTAATATTATATTCCCCATCGGTGGGTTAGTGTTTACGACGTTACAGTTTTTGGCGTTCGATCCCATTCTACTAAAACGATTTTTTTAAATGTTAAACATAGTATGTAATATAATATTTTTGATGTGTATTCTTTGTGCAAAATAAATTTGGTTCAAATAGTGTAGAAGTCACATGTTTGTTTTTAAAGTAAGTGATAGGTATAATTATTGGTATATATTGATTCTTGAGTTGTATATTTCGTAACATAAGGAAAACTTAAATATTTTTATCTTATACACTACCGGCAAACTTACTCTTACTGCTACTACCGCTGTCAGTAATAAGACGAAATACGTGATATAAACAATGTGATCTCTCCGCAGCGTCAAACATTCAACAACAACTATTTGCACTAATGCTACGCCCGCGTCGTCTTACTCACTAACGGTAGACTTACTCTTACTGCTACTACCGCTGTCAGTAATAAGACGAAATACTTGATATAAACAATTTGATCTCTCCGATATTACTCACGGAAAATTGTTTCCCATTGTTTAAAAAATAAAGCTTTGAGTTCCAATTTTAATCCTGAGTTGTATATTACTATCTGCTTGTCACCATAAGCTTTCTATATGATAAGTGTAAACTGAGGTCCCCCCCCGGCAGAAACATAAAAGTTATTTGAAATATTGTTTAGTATGTAATATAATATGAAACTTGTTACTAATGTAAACTGATCTGATTGAGGCTTGCGAAGAGTAAACTAATGGAAAAGTAAGTAATACATATAAAATCGAATAAGAAATGTTGTACTTTCTGTCAGAAGTGTACTAATGTATTTATTAGCACAATGAAGTGGAATAAATCGTCGTGGTTGTGATTGTCATTGTGTTGAGTTTAATGTAATCTGTTATTCGCTAACGTGTAAATGCTACGTAGCAAGAATAATAGAATGTCAATCGGTTAATCCGTAACAGGTTTTTTGTAACATAGTACGCTAGTCAGAGGTATTGAAGGGAGCGTCTGTTATATTTTATGTGCAACTTATGCTACTGTGTGGTGAGGTGAAGGCATATTTAACGTAAATAATAAGTTTTAAATTATCCGTTGTGTATTTGTTCCCGGTGTAGACTGGTAGCGTGAGAGGAGTAAAATGTTAGAGAGAAATGTTCTTGCTACTACCTGTATGGTGTCTGGTTTGGGGAGAGTGACTGAGTGAGGAACGAAAATAACAATTTGCCCGAGGTGGGTGTAATAGTTTAGAGTTTGCTAAGAACACGCTCGAGCGAATAAATTTGATGTTGTAGTGATTGTAGTAACCTATTGAGTGCGAGTTTATTTTCCTATTCGACGCGAAGGTACAGGGGAAAAAAACGTCTTTACTTTATATATAAGATATAAGATAGATATTTTTCTGACTTTTAGTAAATATTTAAAAACTGTAGGTAGTGTTTTTTTTTAGGTGATTCTTTTTCTAAAGTTCGCATGTACTTTGACAACATCTCTGGTTAACATGCAGATGTTAATGTCCTACTGAATGTAACTGTTATCTGTGTTTGCCTCAGTGGAATGCATAGCAATTAGCGCGCCTCAAAATGAAGCAACAGCCATAAGAGATTAGACTAATAGGTTTTCAGTAAAAATATTTTTCAGTTGCACTTTCGAGCTAATCCATTTCGATCAATCCAGTCTGATGAAATTAATGAGCCATTCCCTTACAATTCTCTTACCATTCTCTTACCATTCTCCGATTCACGGAGAAATAATGTAGTTTTTCATGCTTTTATTTTTTATTGAATTACTGTATATACTGAACGAAAGACAAAAAGTTATCTTTATCACAATTAACGTGTCATACTTAAGACAATTGGGAAATTTGCTATCAATGCGAACTTCGTACAAAAATAAACAACCAGTAATTAACTGTATTAGATTTTATTTTCCACTGATGGGTCACTTTCACCACTTATCAAGGCCCGGAAGCCACTGGAGGATAAGGGTTAAATAGACTTTCAGTTGGACGATAATCACCACCACGAGAGAATTGTAAGCAATGGGTGGAATGGGTAGAAGATTATTTACGAGTATTTGATTATCCAAGAGGACGGTTCAATAAGTATTTGTTCACATTAGTGTTCAAGACGACCATGCTGTAGTCGGTTGGGAAGCAGACTTGTGGTATCTTGTTCCACAGATGAGATATTCTAGGCCTGAAACTTTGTTCATAGAAATTCTGCTTGGTTTTTGGCAGAGAGAGAGAGAGAGAGAGAGAGAGAGAGAGAGAGAGAGGGGAGGGGGAGTGGAAAGTTGTTTGCAGTGGTTGTAGCTAGACGAGTTCTTGCTGTGAATGTTTTACAGGGGAGTACCAGGGATTGAAGCTCAGTCGATCACCCACCATGAACACAACGTATGTTAGGTGTCATAACGATACTGTAGAGAGCGGCTAGCAACATCTCTAAACAATATTTAATCTTTTTTTACATTAGCACTTTTTATACTAATGATTCACCACTTACCAAGGCCAGGGTCATTCTAGGATAAGGGTTAATGATATTGTCAGTTGGATGATGAACAATATGATGAGAGGATTGAAAATGATGAATGGGGTCGACAACATTTGAATACGTAAGAGGGCAGATCGACAAATATCTGTTGATATTGAACTCGTAGAAGTCCATGCTGTAGTATGAAGGAAAGCAGTCCCGTGGTAATGTATTCCAGAGACGAGAAGTTCTTGGAAAGAATCTATCTTTATGAAAATCTCGCTTGGCTTTAGATACATAGAGAGAAAAAAGAAATGCAATAACTACTACACCGAGATTAAGGGGAGGGCGCTACACCTTTTTTGGGGATTGCTCAACGTACCATGAACATTCATTTCACACTTTAGCAAGTAGTGATCAAGTATCGTTTTTCGAGTCTCGGTTGCGGATTGGAACCTAGTCTCCCAGACCATTAGCCAGAATTGACCGGTAAAGTACTAGTAAAATACATTACATAGATAATATTTATCCATATTATATGATCATTACTAACTCATATAATGTAAGGAATGTTTACCCATATCAAACAAACATTTGTTATTCGTAGTATATAAAGAGCAGTTGCCCCTATTTCCACAAAGTATTAGTTACATGTATTACATAAGCTGTATTTACATGTATTACATAAGGAATCGTTACACGGATTACGAAAGTATTAGTTACCCGTATTATACAAACAATAGTTACTTGTATGATATAAGTGGTAGTTATCCACATTATGCAAATGGTAGTTACCCGTATTATATAATCATTTGCTATCCGTATTACATCAATACTTGAACGTATACATAAGCAGTCGAAACTTGTAATACGTAATCGATAGTTACACGCATTACATACGGAATACTTACTTGTATTATATAACCAGCAGTTATCCGTATTCCATAAATGATAGTTACCTGCATGGTATAAATAGTTGCTACCCGTATTACAGAAGTAATTCGTCACATACTATAAACATTGGCATCTGAAAAATCTGGTAACTATTTTGTTCCGGTTAGCACTTTAAATATCGGCAATGGTGAAAAAACATTTCAAAATAAGGCTTTTATTTTCCTTGTTCTTAGTAAGATTTTGGGGAAGTTACCGTGGTTAAGTGGATAACGACACGGACTGACAACCTAGGTGTGCCATGTTCTAATCTAGTTAATTTCATTATTCAACTTTCACTTAGGGATGTTGAAAACCATTACGTGTCCCCTTCCTGCAAGTATGCCGACAACAGAATCAAACAGTTCTAAGAAGTTGAACCATTATGATTCATATAAATTTACTTTTTACTAGTAAGCTTGTTTTACGTTTAAATATGTTCATGTGAATGTGTTATCTTATATAAATATAGATTTTTTTCCGTCTGTCCACTCGTCAGTCACAAATTGTTTAAAACGTAATAAATATATCGCGGAATTTGTCACCTTTCAAAATATCAGAGATCTTAACAACTCTTTAGAAATGGAAAATATTGCATTAATAGTAAATAATAAATTCCAGTAAATAAAGTGAATGCCATGACCGGAAATCGAAACAGAAATCTTGAGATATTCAGTCTGAGTCTTTTACAACTGACCAATCTGGACAATTTCTTTTTATAAATACAGCTTAAAACATTACCATAACAAAATAATTATAGCTTTAGCGTGACGTCATATTTAATTTACTAGAATTAATCCGTCCTAGGAGCCTATTAATTATAATGAATAAAAATACTTTAAAAGGGAAAGGTTATACAGGGTGCGCCCCCCCCCCCCCCAAAAAAAAAATTTCACCCATAGAATCGTTAGTAAAATACTCAATTATCTTTCTGCCATTCAACTGTATTAGGTCCAAATAAACTTCGGTTTAACCCTGGCTTTTCCACCAAGTTTCAGTTACGAATGTCCAACAGCCTTTGTTTTATCACCCTTCTAATATTTTCCAAATGTGCATCTCTGCGTTAATCACCGCCTAGTGCACCACCTAGTGATCGTTAGAAAGATTTGGGCAGGTAGACGAAAAGATGTTGTGAGGGATGAACAGTGATTTAAACAGAATGGAGCCATTCATTACATTTTAAATGACTCGGGGAAATGTCTTTGGGAACACTTTGGTGATCGTACCACCAGTAGGAGGTGTGATCTTAAATAGGCTTCACGCTCACCGGACCTAAACTCCCCATATTTTATATCCGGGTTATCTCAAAGATAATGTCTAGCAAAACAACCCCAAGACTATTCCTAAACTGAAGGGAGCTATCGATGCCAAAATCAGAGCAGTGCTAAGAGAGATGTGTGCCAGGTGATATTTTTCGGGGTCACGCTGTATTTTAGTACTAGTCATTATTTTCTTGCCTCCCCACGAGAGCAGAGTATTGATTTACTCCTCTCCAGGAGTTAGGCACAAGGCCAGTTTTTATCCTACTCCCACAAGTAAGATGTGACCCAAGGTCGGGTCGGGAAAGTGGGGTTTGAAAAGCCAGCGCCCGAGAGGTGAGCACTCTGGCCATTTAAAAATTGCCTGGGCAACCCCGTCGGCATTCCCCGGTAGGGGTGCCTCAGACAGTAAGCAATAAACTTACTCCTCCCCAAAGAGGGGAGGCAAAGCCTGGGAGGGCGGACCTCCTAGAACTGCACAGGACAGACCCATTGACCGGCGTAAGTCAAGCCCCGAAGGACAAGACAATACCAGTATGAGGTGCAGTATCCATCGGAACAGATACTACACTTTGATCTTAGCCAAAAGGCCAAGAGAGCAGAGTAGACACAAGGCTTGTTTTTAAAGTGGGAAAATCAAGCCCACCTACAAAAAGGCACTCTAGATTGGGACAAACATACAAATTTTCTCAGTCTAAAAAGATATCCCTTTCACGGGCCGAGGACGGAAAAGATGATATGTAGTATCAGAACAGATACTACACTTTGCTCCTAGCTAAAAACAACGACAACAAAAATGATTTAGTACCGGTCAATATAAATCAAAGCTTTAATCAGAGACAATTGGGATACATACTCTTACTATAAATTACCGATGAAACAATTTAATATTTAGAGATATTTGAAGACCCCTTTTTTGATAAACTATAAGTCATACATTAAACAATAGGCGATTTTATTTATGAGGTTTTGTAAAGGAATATTCTGGTAGTGAAAAGGAAAAAGTGACGACTCGCTTAATCGGTTTACCGGCGATGATTGACTGTTGGATAGTTTCTTTCATTGAAGGACGCCACGCGAAAAAACAACAAACAAAAACAAAAAACAAAAAACAAAACAAAACAAAAGCAAAAACAAAACAAAATGAACTCTTGTCTGTTCGTGTAAAATATGTCTACAATACAAAATGGGTCAGTCTATTTGTGAGATATCGTGTTTATTTATTGACGGGAGGTAATTATTTACAGGTGTTTCGAACAGACTGTCTCTTTTCGTCTCAAACGGACATTTTGTATTCCAACCGAATATCTGTAGAAGGTTATTGTGAAACAAATACACGTTCAAGTCAGACTAATTATTTATATTCTTTGTGGAGTTATATCCTTTGGATAATCGATCCTTCTATGATTCTTTTGGAAAGATATGTTTATCCGTGTTAAATTATTTTCGATTTCTTTTGTTTTAAAAGATATTGGTTAGAAATAACTTATACAAGAAAAGAAAGTATTTATAAAGCCACTAGCTCAGCAACCCGGTGTTGCCCGGAAGTAATATGTTAAAACATAAAATTTTGACCCAAATCTTGTTAAATATTTCTTACGTTTCTTCCATTGTTTTGTTTAATGGGTGTATTATGTTTATTTATTTCCAAATTTCTGACTTCAAGCCTTTGAGTTCCTATAATAATCAAAACCATATACAAAAGACCAAATAAAGGTAAACAAACATGATCTACACAAACCAAAAACCACAGAGAGAAAAAACCGATCACAGAAGAAAAGTAATCAGTAACAGAATGCTATTACAAAAGTAACCCCGTACAATGAGGCCCCTTTACACATATAAAACATAATCCTTATGCTATCGATATTCCAAACGAACACACCCACACACTCTCTCTCTCTCTCTCTCTCTCTCTCTCTCTCTCTCTCTCTCTCTCTCTCTCTATATATATATATATATATATATATATATATATATATATATATAAGTTATTTAAATAAATATTTTTTTCAAAATGATCCTATGTACATATGTGTTTCATACTAAACCTGAAATCATCAGTATGTGAGGAGACAATCCCTGCCGGTCACACGGTTTGAACCCCGATACGAAAATGATGTTTGACTCAGTATCCGGGGCGCGTATCAATGCTCCACCATGCATTATCTAAGAATAGGTACTAAATTACCATCTAAATAGCAAACACGGCAACTATCCAGCAAGCAGTCGAGAACACTCAATAGGCAGGGCCGAGAGTTATGCACTATATATATATATATATATATATATATATATATATATATATATATATATATATATGTATATATATATATACAAAATCTACACAATATATATATATATATATATATATATGTATATATATATATACAAAATCTACACAATATATATATATATATATATATATATATATATATGTATTTATATAATTAAAATTAGGATCTGATAGTCGGATGCAATTTTGTGTATTCAGTGTAAGTGTTTGTACAGTGCATTTATTGGTGCGTGTGTGAAAAAGAAGCATAATGATTTGAGTCATTGGCTAAACCAACAACGTTTAATTGAATTCTACACACACACAATTTTACTTAATTTTAATTAAAAACTGAATAGTTTTAGGCAAAATAACATTAACAAAAACAACAGAGAATATAACAAAATTATGAATTCTAAAGATATAACGATAAATAAATACTGTTATCATGTAAACATATCCTTTGAGCTGTTCTAATAGGGTCTTTAGAGTAAAAAGCAATGTAAGGCTTACGTTTTAACCGATAAAACACACACACAATCTATGTCTCTTAGGTTCAATGATTCTTGCAAACGGATGTTCAAACTGGCTGTAGTATTTAACAAAATCTTTGGATTTTCTTCTCATGTTAATCAAGATATTTGTTAATAACAGAGATTTGGTTTCTATTTGTCTGAATCCGAAACTATAATATTACTTCTATTACGGTATTATTGTACTCTCTGTTCATGCTCAATTCAGTTTACTATACTATTTAATGTACTATCTTTCAATGCTTAAATCTGGGTGTAGGTGGGTAGTGTAGTATCTGTTCTGTTGTTACAATACCATCCTCCCAGGCATTACCTGCTACTTTTTTGGGGTGGGGTGGGGGTGGGGGTCATCGTGTAGTATCTTTTCGGTTAGCATTAGACCATCTTCCAAGACATTACAACTCCTTTGAGAGGTAGTGTAGTTCTGTTGTCATGAGACCACCCTCCCAGGCATTACTTCTTCCTTTTTGAGCTAGCGTAGTATCTGTTCTGTGGTCATGATATAATCTTCCAAGTAATTGTCTCCTTCTTTTTGAGGATAGTGTAGTACATATTCTGTTGGCAAGAGAACACTTACCAGGCATCACCTCCTCCTTTTGGGTGTAGTGTAGTATCTGTTCTGTGGTCTTCCAATGTATTACCTTTTTCCGTTTTTAGGGGGTATTAATATACTAGCAAAAAGATACTACCTCTGGTAGCATATCTTTTATTGTATTAATGAATAAATTATCAACTGCTCCGTTGTTTGATTCGTTAACATTCTCGTAGTTTTGAATTGAAACATTTTATTGAATCTACTGTTCTTATTCCGTATCCCGTGCTTTTTATATATCGTGTATCACTTAAATGTCTTTAAGTCTCTTTATCAGGGATTGAACTCACAACTTCCAGATAGAATTCACGATAGAATATTTTATAACCAACGCCTTTATCCACTAGTCTGCATGTTCGAGGACATGTGTATAATAGTACGTCTAGCTTAGTATATAAAAGCGTTGGAAGAATTTTAGTTAAAAAAACATCTTATTTCGAGACAATTAAAAAAAATGAATCTATTTGTTTATCTAATATTATCAAAGATAACGTAAATAAAATGTTAGTTTTCAAATAAACCAATCAATCGTTTAAAAAATAGACAACATTTTTATATCCTAATAAAATCAAGGGAGGCGCGAGAGCGCTCTATCCATTAATAGACTTAAAAAAAGGCCTATACTAGAAATATCATTTCTTTCATCAGTCATAACTCAAAAACCAATAAACCAAATTAGTTAAAACTTTGCACAAAATTTTCATTGGATAGGTTCTATAAGTGTATAGAATTTCAGTATCATTAGTCAAGACAAGCCAGAGATCCAGAAAGGTCAGGCATGATTTTGTGTTATCCGTGTGTACGTACGTACGTATGTGCTACCCTGTATCTCATCAACTATCTGATGGATTCAGCTGATATTTGGCAGAGATAGAGGTTCTAGGGTCTAGTTGATGGCATTTTAATTTCAGTTCACCATATACCTTAGTTTTCCAGAAAATTCCAAAAAAACTTTAAAATGACCATTGTATTGAGGCATAGCCTTTACAAATGTAGTGACATTCCATGATAAATGCAGTATACTGAAATCATATGCCCTAAATAGGGTTAAGATGAACATTCATATACACTAAATGTACAAAAGCAAGGAAATTAAATTTTTTTTACACTTTTATTGTCATTAAGGGTATGCGAGCACAACAGGGCTATGTATTTTACTGGTAGGAATTTTTCTTCAGCGCACCTCACACACTTCATCCACTCATGCATAGAGATTTATACTGTAGTGATGTGATAATGAAATGGTTTGGTTGATATGTAGTCATACCCTTAATTAATGACAATAAAAGTGTAAAAATTTGGGAATTTCCTTGCTTTTGTACATTTAGTGTATATGAATGTTCACCTATTAAGGTCATATGATTTCAGTATACTGGCATTTATCATGGAATGTATTTATATTCAAGCAACGAAATTTTTACATCACCAGTTTCTTCTGGTAGAGTGACATTTATACATGGATTGTACTTAAAAATGTCAGATTATGAAATCTTTGGGTAATCATTACTATTACCGACATAAATTATTTTAAAACAATGCAGTTGGGAAGTTAGTCAAAAACAATTTGATTTGGTTTACCCATTTATTTGTGACTTATGTGCGTTAAAATTAATATTTGATATGAGATATAAGCATTTTAACTCGTAACTGGTTTTTGTTTAAAATATGACACATTCCAACACAATGTCTATTTAATATAATATTCAACTAAAATGTGTCGAACTACAACTTGTTTCATATCTGCAACGAGCCTGCCAGCAAGTGTGAGTAGGAATCAGTATGATGTTGCATCAGCACACCATCTAAATAGGAAATCAGTATCTTCGATGCCATGGTGTGTCATCTGCCTAATTTAAGTGCCTAGACTTTTTAATCTGGCCATTATAATGGTAAGTAAATTATTTTATGATTCTGTAGTGTATTATGATTATTTAGATGCATATATTGTAGTGTTTTGTATTACATTAAAACTTGTATGCAATTTGTTGCACATTTGCAACATCATTTATTTTTGTTCAATGAATAAATTTTTTTTTTCCAAAAATCATTTATACTACTTCATGTTACCCCTATGAAACGTTTTTCACTTGATAATTTTTTTTAAAACCAATATAAAAATAAAGCATTTAAGGGTTAATTGTTCTAATTAGCTGTAAATTGCAATTATCTCACCAAGGAACCCATCTCTTACTAAGTATCTGTCTATCACTCTCTTCCTCTTTCATTGTAGCTTATTTAACAATTCTGCTCTTATTTAATACTGTATCTCTCTCTCTCTCTCCGTTTATTAACAGTCAAAGGTAATAAAAAAAGGATAAAATAAAAAGATGGGAATAGTTCACATTTAACCCGTAGTTAGAGAGGAAAAGAGAATGAGAGAAAGATATATAGCCAACAGAAAGAAACTAATTTTGGATTTTGTCCTTTCATTTATTTATTTATTTCATTTTATTTTATTTTTTAATATTTAATAATTTAAATTTAATTTTATTTTCAATTATACATACTGGCATTAATGGATTTCTTTATCCATCAACTGGTTTAGTCGACCCTCATAATTTGTCAAAACCTCATCTACAGATGTTGATTGCTTTTTTTCTCGTTTTCTAACAACATCTAAAGCACAACCGGTTTCTATTAGTCAGGGGTGCCATTTCTTAATACTCTTCTCACTACATCCATTCACATTTTTACCAAATACAGATTTTAACTTTCATTGTATCGCTGTGACACTTTTCATCATTTCCAACCATGCTGCATATTGAGCTCTCTGTTGAAAAGTAAACATCCCTGCGAAATGCTCCATAGTTTTTTTTACATGTAAAACACATAACAGTTATAATTATCACATCATTCGTCAAAAATTGATAACCAATCAAAATCCTTTTTCTTATTGATGATATATACAGTTAAGTCAAACGCTCATCCTGTTTGAACAATAATTTAAATAGAGCCTATGTGTATGCGATACCAAAAAAACACGCCATTACATATCAAATTTAAAGGGTGCATACTAAACTATTTTTTCTCCAAAAATTATTTATACTACTTTATATCATGAAAACGCATCTTCTTATTTTCTAAGTAATCCCATTCTTGGGGTTAGAATCAAATAGCAATAAAGTGTTAAAAGATCAATTAATTTTTTGAACAAACAATTAGTTTTAATTTAACCCTTAAATGTCTTTTGTTTCAAATGTGACACATTCTTACAAAATCTCTATTTAATATAATATTTAACGAACATGTGTCAAACTGCAGCATGTTTCACATTTGTAACGAGCCCGTTGGCAAGTGTGAGTAGGTATTAGTATGATGTTGCATCAGTATACACGCTAAATAGGCAATTGTAAGATAATACATCGTGGCAAAAATGAATCGTGGACGAGTCCACTGTGGGTGGGACGTCGAGAAAGAAAAAAAGGCGACTTGATAACTGTTAAAAAGGAGAAGGTTCCGCAGTGAAAAGGGGCTTGAAAGACAACGGTTTCAAAAAGGCGAAGAGCCGAAGCGCTTGGTGATCGAGGCACCGAAGTACCGGAAGAATATAAGTTTACCGATGTTTATGGCACCGATGAAGCTGTTAAACTTTTGTGTCCGCTGACTAAAAAATGCGGCTGATAAGCAAGTTGGTACAGTGAAGGAATCTCCTGACTTGTACTTCACGAAAGTGCTTGTAGAACAATTGCTTCAGTTTATGCTCGGATAGACAATGCAGAGCAAATTACTTTCCAATCGGATGTATATACGAACGAGTTTCTAGCGGAAACCAAGTCTGTGACCTCAGCAAGAAAAAGACTTTCATGACACAAAAGTATGTCAAAAGATTCTTTAATATGTGTGCGTAGCCTGCGTAAACCATCCGGTAATGGCAAATAAAGAAAACCAAAGTTTTTTCATATACGTTCTATTCTTTGTCATTCTTGTTGGATCTTAGTGGGTACCCTGAAAGAACGGGTAGTGCAACATAATCAGCATTTTCGATGAAAAAGCTTTTTCTAAACCAATCTAAGAAATAAAGCATTTAATGGTTGTTGCCGTAAATATCAACAGTGTAGCCATTTTCTTCAACCACAGGAAGTAAGCTCTGTAATGTAAACAAATGGCTAAAGGAAATAGCTGTTTTGTTCAGAACCCATATTTACGATAACTTAAAATGCTTATATTTAATATTAAATACTAATTTTGTAACGCACATGTCACACATGAATAGATAAACCAAAATAAATTGTTTTTGATTAATTTCCCAACTGTATTTCCCTTGAAATAATTTTGTGTTTACTACAACCACACTCTCTATTCGTCTTCTACCACCACTTCGCTCTTCATTATCACCTGTTACATCATTTTCGGTAGTGATCGGATGGAAGGACAGACGGAAAACCATTTGTACCCATCAAAATTTATTCAACATTTCTGTTTCATTTGATTGACTACTGTCGTCAAACAGCCTTTGTCAAAACTTACATCAGATCTCGTTTTCCTTAGAAAGTCTATATTCGTATGACATCTATCGTACTTGTAAGTACACAAAAGGAAAACAAGCGGGGGAAGCTGCAAAGAAAACTTATCCATCTCAGATTTCTCATTCCGCTGATGTAATCTTTCATATTGAAAAGGTCACAGCAGAAAATGATAAACAAAATAATAAATAACAAAAACAAAGAGTCGCTATATATTGTCTTTAAGGTGCGGCCATCGGACGAGTTGTTCGTCGTTCGTGCTGTCTGTCATGTTTTAATTTGAAATAGCATTTTAATGATTAAACGGGCGTATTTTATAGGCGCCTCTTATTTTAGGTGCGTCCAAGCATCTCAATAGGAGACAATGTCATGCTTAAATTTGAAATACCACATTTCGTAGGTGTGTTTTTTTTTTTTAGTATTTTCGTGATTTGTCATGTTTAAGTTTAAAATAACATTTTCTTTGGTCTGTTAGTCTTAAATTTGGAATAGAATTCACTTTTGTCTGTTATGCTTAAGTTTAAAATAACATTTTCGTTGGTCTGTTAGTCTTTAAATTGTGAATAGAATTCACTTTTGTCTGTTATGCTTAAGTTTAAAATAAGATTTTCGTTGGTCTGTTAGTCTTTAAATTGTGAATAGAATTCACTTTTGTCTGTTATGCTTAAGTTTTAAATAAGATGTTCTTTGGTCTGTTAGTCTTAAATTTGGAATATAATTCACTTTTGTCTGTTATGCTTAAGTTTTAAATAACATTTTCTTTGGTCTGTTAGTCTTAAATTTGGAATATAATTCACTTTTGTCTGTTATGCTTAAGTTTTAAATAACATTTTCTTTGGTCTGTTAGTCTTTAAATTGTGAATAGAATTCACTTTTGTCTGTTATGCTTAAGTTTTAAATAAGATTTTCGTTGGTCTGTTAGTCTTTAAATAGTGAATAGAATTCACTTTTGTCTGTTATGCTTAAGTTTTAAATAACATTTTCTTTGGTCTGTTAGTCTTAAATTTGGAATATAATTCACTTTTGTCTGTTATGCTTAAGTTTTAAATAACATTTTCTTTGGTTTGTAAGACTTACGTTTGAAATAGCATTTTCCTTGGTCTGTTATGCTTGAGTTTGAAATAACATTATCGTCGGTCTGTTAAGCTTAAGTTTAGAATAGAATTTTCGTATGTTTGTCACGCTAAAGTTTTAAATCACATTTCCGTAAGTCTATTGATCTTAAGTTTGAAATATATGTTTTTTGGCTCTGACACGCTAAATTTTGCAATATAATTTAATTATGTCTGTCATGCTAAAGTTTTAAATAACATTTGTATTGCTAAACGTGCAAGTTAAATCGACGCAACTTAAATATATTCGTTCGTTTTTATTGGTTTAACATTAAATTTTTGTCAACCTTTCACAATGTGTTTATTCAATGGCGCGTATTTTGATAAGAAGCCGCGAGTCATTCATTTTTATTGATATTCTGTAAAGAATAGAATTGAAAAAATGAAAACCGCGTTCGAAATGGTTGGATAGCAAACGCTGAATGTTAAAGTGTGTTACTCATGAAATTCGTGACGTAGACTTTCTTGGAATTATTTTTTTTTCAATTCTTCATATTTTCTGAATAACAACTTTTCTCTTTGAATCACTTCAAAACATATGGAGCCACGTGATACACTCTAAACAAAATGGCCGCCCGTTCCCCCTTCTAGATGCGTCCTCGTATATCTGTGGTAGGCTTTGTTCGTATGTTTGATACATCGAGTGGTCCGTCTGTCAAAGGTAAGTTTGTGGTATCGGTTTATTTATCCTTTCAAGCTTTTTTGAAATAACATTTTCCCTAGTCTTTCACGCATACGATTGAACTGGCATTATCTGTAGGTTTTAAATAGAATTTTCCATTACCTATCACACTTAAGTTTGTTTGGTCTCTGGGGAGGTGCTGCTCATAGCCCTCTTTCTTGTCTTGATAACGTACAAAATTGACTTCGCAATCTTATTTTCTACAACCCCTTTCTTACAGAATGGACGTGGCTAGTTTTTCTATGCGCTATTTTTATTTCCATAGAACATACTCGACTGAGATCCAATCTCTGGTTTCTCCTTATAATACATTTATAACAACTCTGTTCATTCCATTAGTCATTTACAATCCTCTCATAACATTCTTCATCATTAATCTGAAAGTTCATCTATGTCCTTAACCCTTGTCTTAAGGTAACTTATGGCCTTGATAAATGGGAACTCATTAATAAAAGAAATAATTTTGAAATAACATTTTCTCTACAATTTCTGTTACAATTAAATTAGAAATAGCATGCCACGCATTTGTTTGAAATAGAATTTTACTTAGTATGTTATGCTTAAGTTTGAAATAGCGTTTTCTCTAGACTGTCACACTTAAGTTTAAAATAGCATTTTCCCCAGTATGTCACGCATGTGTTTAAAATAGCATTTTCTCTAGTCTGCCATAGTTAAGTAAAATATAGAATTGTCTCTAGTCTGTAACGTTGAAGTTAAAATAGCATTTCCTCTAGTCTGTCACATTGGAATTTTAAACAGCATTTTCTCCAGTCTGCCACATTGAAGTTTGAAATAACATTTTCGCCAGTCTGTCACATTGAAGTTTTAAATAGCATTTTCTCCAGTCTGTCACATTGAAGTTTGAAATAACATTTTCGCCAGTCTGTCACATTGAAGTTTTAAATAGAATTTTCTCCAGTCTGTCACATTGAAGTTTGAAATAACATTTTCGCAAGTCTGTCACATTGAAGTTTTAAATAGAATTTTTTCTAGTCTGTCACATTGAAGTTTGAAATAACATTTTCGCCAGTCTGTCACATTGAAGTTTGAAATAACATTTTCGCCAGTCTGCCACATTGAAGTTACAAATAACATTTTCGCCAGTCTGTCACATTGAAGTTTTAAATAGAATTTTCTCCAGTCTGTCACATTGAAGTTTTAAATAGAATTTTCTCTAATCGTTTACATTTAAGTTTGAAATAGAATTTTCCTTTACCTATCACCCTTAAGTTTGAAATATAAATTTTCTGGTCTCGCAACCTTACGTTTCAAATAGATTATTTTCTGGTGTATCACGCTTAATTTTAAAATATTCTCTTCGTCACGCTTAAGTTTTAAATACAATTTTCCTTCCCCTGTCACACTTAAATTTGAAATAGCATTTTCTATAGTATGTCACACTGAAGTTTCAAATAACAGTTCAATTGCAAAACAGTCAGGTTAAGATTTTCGTCTCACTTAGAAAAATCTCTTTCCTCCTTCTCCTCCTTCTCCTCCCTATTTCGAAAAAATAAATGAAATAAAAATGATTTACTAAAAAGAAATATGTGGCATTCTTTAAATGCGATAACCTTCTATTCAGTTGATCGACTATGAAATATGCTGATTTGAAAAAAAAATATTATTACCGAAGAGCCGCGTTTTATTTACAGCTTTTATGTAAAGAAAAAGTACAAGTCAACAGTAGCTGATCGGGGTAAATAAGTGCAACTTTGCATACGTGCAAATCAGAATCCGCCCCCAAAAAGTAATCTATAATAAAAAGTTGAACAATATATTCTTGTACTCTATACTCTATAAAAATAATCAATGGTTATTTTTATTTTTATTTAAATAAGTTGTCAGCCTTTATCATGTGACAGTCATTTGTTGTGTATGAGAGGAATTTGTCATAGGTTTGTTCAAAGGCTTCTGAGGTCAACCGTTCTTATTTCTGTACACATATTATTCTTTAGCTATTTTCAGTTTTTAGACGTATTTTAGGGGTGCATGTATGAGTTACATAATTAAACTCACTGCGAGTACTTCCCATCTATTGAACAGGTTGCAACAGGATTGCTTCCCCAATGGCCATATTCAAATGTGGTACTCTTATAGAGAACGCACCGCGTTTCCGTCACTTCGCGTCGTCAACGTTCGGACAGGTCTCGGAAGCGCCCCGAGGGTTGACGAGGCGAAAACTGTCAAACGATAAATTGAAGACTGGCAGACGATACATTCAGACGAAGAAAATCAAGAGAAAATACATATACAAAAACAAGGAACGAATAAACCATAGCTAAACAACTGTTATTAATTAGATGTTTATCTTTTTTGTGAAAAGGAACCATTGTCAATCAAATGGTTTTAAATAAAATGTTTGTTTTTTTGTGCACCAAAATATTTCAATTTTTTTTTTATATAACAAATCAAGGAAATCACTGTTTGTAACCGATTTCTTTGTTTTTTTTCAATGTTTTAAAAAAACAAACTTTTTCTGGGTTATGGTTTAGGGTTATGGTTTAGGGGTTAGGTTTTAGGGTTTAGGGTTTAGGATTTCGCTAGAAGTGACAGTTGCTGACAAAACTCGATGAGTCTTTCGGGAGATTCAAGGCGCTGACACAGATCGTAGAAATTCATATTTTTAACGCGCTGCAGATCGTAGAAATTAATTTATTCCAAAAGTTATCGCCTGCTTGCTTAGAAACTGATTGTCTAATGCCCGCTGCAACCTGATTGGTTAATAGTTTCGTCAACTTTCGAGCGCTTCCCAGACCTGCCCGAACGTTGACGACGCGAAGTCACGGAAACGCGGTGGGTTCTCTATAAGAGTACCTCAAATTGAATGTTAATAAATAATTGCTGTAAACCATCCCTATGTAATTAACCCTTATACTTAACTGTCTCTTAGCATTGTCAAGTGGCGATTCATCAGTAAATTAAAAAACAAAACAAAAATATAATACAACGATATATTGAAGATTTCAACCTGAACTGATCGACAGTGAATGAACATGCGCTCAACCAACATCACACATCTCGTGTGAGATCTCGCGCTATACAGCATGGGTCTCAAATCAGAAAGCACGTATGTGTATCAACGTACTTGGAATGTTCCTGAAATAAAAATATGTGTATCAGGGTACTTGGAATGTTCCTGAAATAAAAATAAGTCAAGATATTAAAGGAATCGTCTGTGTAACGATAAGCGCACACGAGATTGTCGAGTAGATTTGACGAACATTTAAATACAAAGATATTCCGTTGGGGATTAAAATCACTGCGTATACAACACATGCGATCAAACACGCCGCTTTATTTTTATATCACATGTACAAAGTTTGATAATTGTAAGTATTTTTATTGCAGTTATTTCGTGTTATTTTTTATTATTACAACTGAATGGCTACTGCAGAACATTCAAATATGTACTTAACCTATAAAATGAAGTCTGTTTTGCTGAAATGCTGACGTTATATAGCCCGTATTGAGGACGATAAGTAAATATACTCTCTCAGTTACTGCGTGTGTCTATATGTTTTTATTTGGGTTGGGGTAGGAGTGAGATATGTTGGATGATGAAGGGGCCCTATAATTTGAAGAACGCTTAAGTTAGCTAGTATGAATTGTGACCTAGGTGGAATCCACGAATTAAGTGCAGGTTGAGATGACGTGTTTTGGAAAGACTAAATTTGGTTCTCATGAGTGACTCATTTTGCCAAAGTCATGGTAGATTGACAGGATTTAGCCGACATCAAAGATTTGAGGCCAACAAAGATATCGGGCAAAAAATGACAGCAAGTACACCTGTCTAATTGGGTGACACGAGAGAAGGGTATGTGACGTCACTTGTTTTGTCGAAAAAATAGAGTTTAGATTAAATCCGCTATGGGAGTTCGAGGCGAGATGTCAAAAAGATGAGTCCGCACATGGGAGACGAAGCGAGAAGATGTCTAAAGACTGAGTCTGCGATGGAAGCTGAAGAGCGCGGATGTCTCAAATAATAGTCTGAACTTGTAAATAGTAGTCTCAAATGAGACGAAAATGAGCGACCCCATCCATATCTCCCCCCATCCAGTCAGCAAGAGTAGTTAAGTAAAGACACCGAAAAACAAGCACCTGAGGGACGTGACTCTCTCCCAGACATTATCAGGAAGGACCAATAAACGACCTTTCCATAACCCTCTTAACATGTCTTCTGAGTTCCTTTCTTTGTCGTATCAAAGAGTTTTGATTCCCAGAGAACAGATTCCCCACGCCAATTGATCAAGAAAGCTACAAGACGAAGAAAGAGGTAAGGAGTTCTTAAGAAAACTCACGGCACGAAGCTAGACGACCATGAAGACGAAGATCACGGCCAGACGAAGAAATGCAGAACGAAGAAGATTAAGAAGAATGTCAGGTAAGTTGTGAACTATTGAATTGTATTAAAAGAGAGTTTTGAGAAATCCACGCACTTATTGTGTTAAAAAATGAGTAAAAAAAGTTGCATGAAGTTTACATCATCGTATTATCAATGGGATGCATCTTAAAGGAAACACACACATTCATAAATGTCCACCCACATACATTGATTCCCCGTTGAAAGAGACTCCACAACCGTATGAACAAGTGAGTATGAATACTAAAAAAGGGCTGCCAGTTTAAATGTCTTAACGAAAAAGTTTGAAAACGTTTCTAAACTTTCGTATTTCTAGAAGCGTTAATTTAAAGGACTTTTAAGCCAATTGGGGAAAAGCCATAACGTAACATAATTATAAATTTTCTGGTAGTTTTTGTTCTTTTGAGTTTGTGTAATGTTCTTTTATATTTTTCGTTCTATTTTTACTCCAGCTTACATGTGGTCAATCGGCTTTTGCTGGTTATGTGGGGTGGTTTTCCTTAATATTTCAGTTGTTTTCATCAGTGCCGTGTGTTGTATGGTGTCAATTCTCACTTTCATTCAAATGTCTTCTAATCTTTTCTCCAGGTTTTTTGAACTGTTCCTAGTGTTCCTACAATTATTATTATTATTATTATTATTATTATTATTATTATTATTATTATTATTATTATCATTATCATTATTATTATTATTATTATCATCATCATCATCATCATCATCATCATCATCATCATCATCATCATCATCATCATCATCATCATCATTATTATTATTATTATTATTACTATTACTATTACTATTATTATTATTATTATTATTATTATTACTATTACTATTACTATTACTACTACTATTATTATTATTATTATTATTATTATTATTACTATTACTACTACTACTACTACTATTATTATTATTATTATTATTATTATTACTATTACTACTACTACTACTACTACTACTACTACTACTACTACTATTATTATTATTATTATTATTATTATTATTATTATAATAGTAGTAGTATTATTAGTATTATAATTATTATTATTAGTAGTAATAAAATGTTGACAACTATATAACACACCCTGCACCACAAGGTGCTTCATGCCAAATTTGATGTATTTATGCATTTGCGCACTTATAAGTGTTTATCAGTTTTAGTAATAGTAGTATTAAGTAGCAGTATGTATAATTTCGATTATTCGGACTACTGTTCTCATCTTGAGTGTTATCATCACAACGCTTCGGCCGCTGTAACCTCCAGCCTTCTTCAGGTATATCCTTTCGAACTCGGGAATATTTCTGTCGCAATCGGGAATCTGGGCGGAATTTCGAACGGAACCCTGTATTTAATCCACGGGGGTAGCAATTCTTCGTATCGCCCGCACCGGGGATTAAATCTTCTACCTTCAGATGACTATCATTTAGAACTGAATTTTACTAAGAACTATATCCACTGCGCCACGGGCCCTTGCAGACCAGTCATGTCTGACGTGGATTAAATAAAATTCCGTCTAGATTCCCGAGTTGGACAGAAATATTCTCGAGTTCGAAAAAAGACACATGAAGAAGGACGGAGGTTAAAGCGGCCAGACCGTTGTGATGATAACACTCAAGATGAGAACAGTAGTCCGAATAATCAAAATTATAGAAATTATAAATCCTCATCTAAAAAAATACAGAAACATAAGTAGTAGTATTAATAGTAATAATAGTAGTAGTAACATTTATATCACTTGTGATGCACCGTGCATCCAAAGCTGCTTCATCTCAAATTTGACGCAATTCTGGAATGTTGTGTTGTAGCCTGTAAGTGTATATTGGTTTTATTATTTACCCACTATGAGTTTTGCACACGAGTCATTATCAGTGATTGCTCACTGGTAATGTTAAGCAGTGTTCCCTGGAATCTGGGTGACAGAAATTTCCCCCTCGCTTCCAGCGCTCTTTGTCACTTTCGATAACTGTTGCAAATCGTTTTACATTATCGCAAAAGCCGTTTACCATAGCTTTATTGCAGGTAATGACCGTTGGCCTTCTCCCCCATGCAGAGATCTAGTTGTTGTTCTCCATTATCGATCTTTCCATTCTCATTGACCGTTCATGTCTTTTTGTGTTGGACTAGTCGACCTAGTGCCGCCATGTGTATGTGAGTGTGTGTTGGGGGAGGTATCAGATTATGAGATTTCTGGCAGTTTCGGTTCCCTTGGATTCGTTGGGCGGTTTCTATATATTTTGTTCTATTTCTATTGAAATTACCTATGGTTTGTCTGTGTTACCTGATTATGTTGATTTGTTTCCGCACTCGAGGCTTCTCCTTAATATTTTCCCCTTTTTATCAGTGTCGTGTGTTGTATAGTGGCAATCCTCGTTTGGTTCCAATTTCTCCCTTTCCAAGGATTTTCGGAACTTTTCCTACGATTATTGATATTACAGTAATTTTCTTTGTTTCATATTCCTTTCAACTCTCTGTATTATTATTATTATTATTATTATTATTATTATTATTATTATTATTATTATTATTATTATTATTAGCAAATATATTCTCCCTCCGGTCGCATATTTTTGCTAGCTCGAACCAGAACAGATACTACACTACTTCCACACCTCTAAAAAAGAGGGGGTAATTTCTGGGAAGATGGTATCATAAAAAACAGAACAGATACTACACTACATCCTCACCATGGGAGGATGATATTATATATATATATATATATATATATATATATATATATATATGTATGTATAGATATTAAAGTATAGAAATTCATGAAGTCAAATAACGATGTGTATTTTTTTTACTCTAAAATAAATAATTTATTTACTTTAGAGATCGAGCAAGCTTTCAACTTTTAAAAGTCATTATCAAGTTTAGAATTTTTTCCAAGTGCCAATTTATATGTATATATACAGGGCGGCGCAAAAGTCACGCATTAGTTTGAATCAGTAACAACTTTCACATTTAATAAAATTTTCTCCTTATTTTTCAGAATATTACAGATATAAACATTGATAATTTATCATGGAAAAATATAGCACTGAAGAACGAACCAAAATTATTGAACTTTACTTCGGAAACCATCGTTCAATAACCTTAACCCAAAGAGCCTATCGTCGGCATTATAATGTCAGACAATCTCCCAGTCAGACCACAATTGATCGTCTTGTGGCCCGGTTTCGGCAGCAGGGTTCAGTCAGTGACCTTCCACGATCTGGCAGACCACGTTCAGTACGGACAGCGGAAAATGTAGCACCCGTTGAGGATAGCATTGCTGAAAATCCAGACACCTTAACTCGAAGACGAGCCACTCAGATTGGGATGTCCAGAAGGTCACGTCAAAGAATTTTGCGTGAATTGCATCTGTATCCATACAAAATTCAATTGGTACAGGCATTACAACCCACAGATTTGCAATCACGCGTAGCTTATGCTGTTCACATTCAGCAATTAGCCAGAGAACAAAATGAGTTCATCCATAAGCTGATAATGAGCGACGAAGCACATTTTCATCTGAACGGGTTCGTAAATAAGCAAAACTGCAGAATATGGGCCATTGAAAATCCAAGAACCGTTCATCAGCGTGAATTACATCTACTAAAATGTATCGTATGGTGTGGTGTTACCTCGGAAAGAGTGATCGGTCCATATTTCTTTGAAGACGAAGAAGGTGTCGCTGTTACGATAACTGCACAGCGATATCAACAAATGATTGAAATTTTTTAAGGCCAGCTGTTCAGGACAACCCAGAAATGTGGTTCAAACAAGATGGAGCTATTGCCCACACTGCCCGACAAAGTATGGCGCTCTTAAGGGGATTGTTTTGCGAGCGCTTAATTAGCAGATTTTCTGATTTTAACTGGCCTTCACGTTCACCGGATTTAACAGCCCCTAACCTTTTCCTTTGGGGTTATCTTACGGAAAGGGTATATGTGAACAAGCCTACAACAGGTCAAGAAGCTTAAAAACAATATCAGACATGAAATCCAAGAACTAGAGCCAGTTATTCTAAGGAGTGTAATGGAAAATGCCCTAACTAGAGCCCGTCTTTGTGAGGCCGAAAATGGTGGCCATTTAAAGGATATTATTTTAAAAACCTACTGCAACAAAATTACCAAGTAAATGTATTATTTATCAGAAAAGCCTAGTAAATTACTTTAAATGTTGTAGTTTGTATCACCTAAACAAACCAATGCGCGACTTTTGCACCAGCCTGTATATATATATATATATATATATATATATATATATATATATATGTATGTGTGTGTGTGTGTGTGTAATAATATAAAAAACACTCTTTATATAGTTCAGATCGATTCTTGTGAGTATCAATTTCGAAAGAAAAATGAATGAATTTGAAAATATTGCCGATATGAAAGAACTTCTGGCTTTACAGACACTATGTAAAGGTTCCTTTGGTTAATTTTAAAAATTATTTTGACTGAGTTTGCCTTAGCTTCTTAAGAACCTTTTTTATATGAATCCAATTTTCTTTTTGAGTTATTTGACTTTTGCTTATTTTGAGAATCAAGTTTCCGCTTCTATCATCCATTAACGTTTCTTATACTTCCATAAAGACATTTTACATGGCTTTTTACCTGGATGTTATGTGGTTTTCATTTCGCAATTGTCTCTTACGATGGAAGGTGTTTTATATAATAACTTGTATTTTGTTCAAGCATGTGTAAAATTTCTTTTGTTCCTAAATTGACATTTAATGACAGTATGAGGTAACTCTGATATATAATGCAACTCGAATCAATTGGCCACAAGAAAACGACAAAAGATGGAAGGCGCTGGATGAGGAGTTGTCCTTTATTATCCGAAGCAGCTTGAAGGTATCTATCGGGATGTGGTTGTATTCTTTCACTAAAATTATGCATGTAGTGTGCCTTAGTTATTTTGTAGCTGCAGCCATGAACAATGGAAAACTATAAAAACAGCCAATAGAAGACGGTGAATGAAGTGCCGACTCAGAGAAGAGCACAGGCTTCGTAAAATTCAACGTAAGGAAATGACAGATCACCTGGTATTGGCGAGGAAACGATTGTTCGAAGTGCATTAACCGATCCTCGTCCTTGCAAGAACTGAACACCTAAGGAAGCCGCAACAAAGAAAGCGAAAAGCTAGATTTCGGAATAAACACGTTTAAATTCACTAAGAAATTGTTAGAGGAAATAAGAGGTGTCGACAATATTCTGTAAAAAGATCTAGAAGCATACTTTCTGGAAGAAATATACCGACCCACTCACCGCCAATCCTTTGGATCTTTTTAATGAAGTCAACCGTTCACAGACCCCAAAAGTAAAATTCGACAATTACCCTTTGAAACTAGTTTTAATGAAAGACTTTGTCAGGAAATCTAGAACTAAGAGATCACTGAGGATAAACGGTATATCATATGAGCTTTATAAAAGATGCCCTAATATATTAGAAGATTTTACGAACGGCACACATGAAGAAATTCGTCGCGGAGTATTAGGGATTAACAGATGGAATCTACATACCAAAGGAAAACACTCCGAAAACCTGGACCAATTTCATGACTCAATGTAGAAGGTAAGGTCTTTTTCCGGTGTAATTTCTCAAAGGATGAGGAAATTCGTGCTCGACAATTGCTGTGTTAATACCTCAATACAGAAGGCAAGAATTCCCGGATTTTCAGTTTCTATCGAACATACCACTATGTTGTGAGATCGAATAAAAATGGCACAAAATAATAAAGCAGCCGAAGTTCACGTCATTTGAGTAGACTTAGAAAATGCATATGACCAACTATTTGAGAAAGCAATGAAGTTATTTTGGATTCCAGACGACATTAGAAATCTCATCTCAGCCTATTCTAAATGTACATATATGAAATTTTCTAATAATAAATATTGAACTAACTGGTGAAAACTGAATGTTGGCATTGTGTGTTTTTTCTCAACTACTGTTCGTATTGGTAATGGAGATGATATTACATCGTGCCGAAAACAACACCAAGAAAAAACCCGTCACATCTATGTAGGCGTTTATGAATGATGGTTCCTTAGTTGCAGAATCTAGATCACACATGAAACAACTGGTGACCCGCCTACAGGAGCTCTTCATAAGGGCTGCGATGAAAATAAAGTTGTCGAAATGTCGCAGTTTGTCCATAATTAAATGAACTTGCAAAGAAATAAAGTTCTCCGTCGATGGGAACGAAATCCTCACAATCCGAGAAAAAAGCGTGAAGAGCCATGGTCGCTGCTAATCTATACCTCCGACTAATCGACATCGTTGGCAGGACCTAAGCAAAACGTTAAAGGATGGATTACGCTTTACTAGTAAATGTGACCATAACAAAGACAAATTATTGTGCATATACGTTGGGTTAATTCCTAAGTTAGCATGGCCAATGCAGGTCTATGAGGTGTCACTTACAAAAGTTGAGATAATAGAGCAGTAAGTTTAGGTAAAATGGTTGGCAGTGCCTAATTCCGTGACAAACGTGGCACTATACAGTTCATCAACGAAGCTAAAATTTCCGACGTCGTCACTTGTTGATGAATATAAATTAGGTAAAGCGCGACTTTTCCAGATGCTGCGTGACTCTCGCGACCCACTAGTGAAGAAGATCCAACCATACCTGGTCGAAAATGGAAGGTAAAACAAGCTGTAGAAGATGCAGAATCGGCTATCATGGTGAACGAAATAATTGGCACTGTGGCATGTGGAAGAGCAGGTCTAGATCTTCACTCACAGCTTTGGTTGTCCAAAGAATCCACATTAAAACAAAGTAAAATGGCTTCGGAAAAAATTCCTCTTCTCGAGAAAGTCACGCGTATTTCTACTGTAGGTCAAAGTAAACAGGGCGCATAGGCGAAGTGGGAGATGGCAAACTACATAAATATCACATGACGTGACCTTAAATACATGGAGCCTAAAATTAAATTTTATCATCAAAGACAGTCGACGATATCTTACAAACAAGGGGTAAACTTTAATGCTTGTGAGTTAACTACACCCGATCGATGCAGAATATGTAGGAAAACTGCCAACCTCAAACATATTCTTACTAAATGCTCTGAGAAGCTACTCGAGGGGACACAATTAAGTATTGGAAATTGTTGCGGAGGTTTCTTAGATATGTTATGAGACTGACAATAAAGGTTTCCATATCCCCAGTAGAACGATTCATTTCGTTAAAGAAAGAAACTGTTCAAAGTCATTTTATAAAAATAGGCAGAGATAGTCATTGTTTGATGGATGCACGAACTAGCACGTTGTATTCGACATAGAACGCCGGCTCGCATTTTCAACTAAAATAACGTTAACGGATCAGCGTCCGGATATTATCATTTGGTCCGTTAATTAAAAAACAAAATGTTTTTGTCATTGAATTGACGGTTTCATTTGAAAAAAAATTGATTGGGAACATCAGCGCAAGTTGGAAAATATGAAGATCTACGAGGACTATATGTCAGAAATGGCTGAAAAACCATTGTATTTTTTTATCAAAGTCGAATGCAGAGTTTAATTGCCAACTAACACTCTGTATTCTTTACTAATCTGGGGGTTTCCCCCATCGGACAAGAGGAAATACATAAAGAAAATGAAAGACAAACCTCTATCTGCATCAGCGTAGATATGGCAACCCAACAGAGTGACCACAATCCAACACAATCTGGTAGTATCGTTAGATACTGATGGGGCGCTTTGGGTTAGTGGTAATGATTCTTCGGACCTGTTACTATGCCTGAACCAGAGTCATCATCTGATGAAGGATTTGTTGGAAGTAATGCTGCTGTAAAAGCAACAGTTATTGTATACATAATATATATATATATATATATATATATATATATATATATATATATATGTGTGTGTGTGTATGTGTGTGTATGATATTAGATGCTAACATAACAGCACCTTTATCAACAAACATAGTATTTATGATATATAGGGCTGGATGATGTACAACTCATCACATTGATTTTTAACATTTTATTGACAGGATTACCCTAATTAGGGGCAATTCCCGGCTAGAATTGAAGACTCTACCTATACACGACTATACACGATATTTGAGCTTTTCTATTTCCGACGAGAAGAGAGTCCTGTTAACTACCCAATGAAAGGCTAACATAAAGACTTTTCCATTGCGACGATAATCTTACAGACAAATTTAATGATAAAAGTGGCCACCGCATAATTGAAGGTAGGAGGCACACAGCTAATGGAAGAGTTGACGGTGTCAGGACGTGAGATTACCGATGTGAATTCACAAGACTTAATGGCATCGATAATACGAAAATGCTAAAAGCAAGAGGGCGTCAGTCCGCAGAAATGGGGAGGGATTTAATTGTTGATGTTATATCGTTGCATTAGTAACGGGCAATAATCAGGAAAATGGCGCGAAGAACGGAAGTCGCCTCTTTAACCAATTGTAATATTTCGACATTAACAACTTATCGATTTGTGCGTTGTTGGTTATATTGTAAGACTACCATAAACACGATAGGTACGCTTACAAGCGTAGATATCGTGTTTATGGTAGGTATATATATATATATATATATATATATATATATATATATATATATATATATATATATAGTACATGTATTGTATTAGTTTCTGTAGATGTAAATCCGTTGAAACTCAAGTGTTTATAAAAAGTGCTCAATAACAAGTAGAGCTGTTCTTAAGTATAACATTTTATTTATACAAACATTATTAGTTACATATGTGCATACATGTTTCGGTTGCACTCTTCGCAGAAAGTCAACCTCATCAGACCAAGGATTCTCTGAATATGTAACCAATAATGTTTGTATAAATAAAAATTTATACTTATATATATATATATATATATATATATATATATATATATATATATATATATATTGCCTGTTTGATTAAAGTGCCAGAAAATGAGTGACTCGTGTCCAGGGTTCGAATCGTGCGTCCGACTTAACAGTTATTTTCCACACTGATAATTCTATTATGATAAAACGTATACGTATGTGGATAATAATTAAATATTTATTATTAAATAATCATTTATAGCTCCCTTTCGAAAATAAGAGAAAATAACTAAACTGTCAAATATAAGCTAACATGCGAACTTGTTGTCCACGTGGTCTGTTGAACACTATTAAGACGGTTAACTATATTGTCTGCTTCATGACATACATAGGATTTATTTCACGTCTGGTCGCATAGCTGTTTAATTGGTCGTTTGGTTAGAGCGCCGGAGCTGAGTTAAAGGTGACTTGTGTCCGGAATAATTAAACATTATATATATATATATATATATATATATATATATATATATATATATAAAATAGAGTCTGAGATTGGTTTATTTGCTGATGACACCACCCTTTACTCTCGCCATGTTGGTAAAACCGACGCAATCATATCTGAGGCAATGGCTGAGTCTTTGGAAAATGACCTCCAGGCTGTAGTGGATTGGGGTCATAAATGGTTGGTAACTTTTAATGCCGCAAAGACAAAGCTCCTTTTCTTCAATAATTACAAGGAATCTTTGCAACCACCGATTGTCATGGCAAATAACACCCTACCTGAGAGTTCATCATTCAAACTCCTCGGCCTAACCTTCACAGGTAACATGAATTGGAACAAATACATTGAAGACATTGCCAAGGCTGCCGCAAAGAAGGTTGGCTCCTTCTACCGTGCTAGTAAACTCCTCACACCTGACATTATCCTGTATCTCTACAAAGCCACCATCCGCCCATGCATGGAGTATTGTTGTCACATCTGGGCTGGCGTATCATCTACTAGTCTCTCCCTCCTTGACAAGGCCCAAAAAAGAATCGCCAACCTAATAGGTCCCTCACTGTCAACCAAGCTCCAGCCTCTGTCCCATCGCCGCAATGTGGCATCCTTGTGCTTGTTTTACAAATACTTCAATGGATTGTGCTCCGATGAATTGGCTACTCTGGTGCCCCTCGACGAAAATTCACGAGACTAACTCGACAATCAACTAAATCGCATTCATTCACTGTGGAGGTCCCCCGATGTCGGAGAGCCTTCTACTCAAATAGCTTCTTTTCTCGTACTGTTGGCATCTGGAACTCCCTTCCTGCCCGCTGTTTCCCCGACAGTACAGACATGCAGAAGTTTAAAACTAATGTAAACAGACATCTCGCTGCGCAGATCCCAGTCTAAGTTGACCGCCCTCTATCTTCTCCCCTTTTCTTTTTTCTCAGTAGCCCCTTACGTCTACAGTGGCGGCCTGCCTTGTTTGGGGTGAACTATGTTAATATATATATATATATATATATATATATATATATATAAATGCTTCGCCAGTGTTCGTGTTGCATAGCACCCGGAAAGGGGCGCGGCACCAAAACGTATATGATACATAACACTTGGAAATTAATCTTCTCGAAACCGAAAACAATACGAAATCATATGAATGTTTATGAAAAGTCTAAAAGCGTCTTCAAACTTCTTTAACACTCACGTTGATGGCACTTTTAAACACATTTCTTTAAGGCCTTTTTAAAGCATTTTTAAGCCTTTAAACTGTCGGTGCATTTTCAACACTCCTAGTTAAACACATTTTCTTAAATTCTTTTCTTGTTAAAACTTCTTTACATTAACACATTTTTCTCATTTAAACATTTTTCTCATTTTAACACTTTAAACATTGTTCGTTAAGCATATCAAATTAAGCATGGTGCACTTTTTTTCTGTTTTAGTTCTTTCAGTTTTAAGTCTTTCTAAGTTTAACAGATTAGGACCCCAAAAATGTGCAACACATAAAAGTTACCATACATTTATTTCGTCGTCTGGTTGTGATCGCCGTTTGTGCCGTCGGTTTCCATTGTGTATCTCTGGCCGTGATCGATGCTGGTGATCTTTGATCAGTGGATACAACTTTATAGACAGGCAGAAGACAAACGCGGAGACAATTTTTCCTGAGAGAGAGATTCAATTCTTTTATTCTGGACTTCGTTGCGGAAGGGTTTGATCCATTCGTTCGCTCGATTCCCATTCATCCTTCTCGCTATCGGATGCGACTATGCACGGGAATTTCTGCTGGATCTCAAAGAGATCCAGACCATACAACGGGCGACTACATCGTCGACTTGACGCTCCCACTTCCGAAGCCCTTCTGTGTCAAAAACCTTAGTTTCTCACGAAGAAGGAGTGACGTCACAGTCCTTTGTCCTGTCATACAAATCGTAACCAGAACTGGCCTGACCTTTATTGAACCTCAACTTTTGAAGTCAGCCAGGTTTCACCAGTTGTTATGACTTCTTGGGATTACTCATTCTGAGAACAAATCTACTTGTCCCAAAATGGATGTCATTTCGACCTGCACTTAACTCGAACAAAGTTCACCTCTCTCACAATGAAAACTAGTTGACCTACACGCTTTTAGGCATACAGGGCCCCTCATAATATAACATTCGCACTAGCTATTTGACTAGGTATATTACTAAACTGTTGATCTGAGAATTACATCAGTAATTTAATTTTTCATATATTATTATTATTATTATTATTATTATTATTATTATTATTATTATTATTATTATTATTATTATTATTATTATTTCTGATAACCTAAAGAGATAAAAAAAACAAAGCAATTACCGTTGACTTTTTCTGATCGAGTGGAGGATTTCTTTCCGAATTCATTTCAGGTGACGGAGTAAATCTGAGGTGGTTGTCTGACATTTTATTTGCTTTCAAATTTCCCCCTCTCCACTTCAAAATGGTTTTGTCCCGGGACTAGAAAAGGGCACGACGTTTACTCGCTAACATACACACGCATACACCCCCCACACACATATATATATATATATATATATATATATATATATATATATATATATATATATATATATATATATATATATATATATATATATATGAATCAATCCAACAAAAGATATAAGCGTCAACTAATATCTTATAATTAGTGAAACATCCGGATAAAAACTGAAGCTCAATATACTGGATAGAGCATTAATATTATAATATAAAATGAAGTAATAAAATAAGGTGTGAATCAAATTTTATTAGAATTCAAAGTTCAAGCAAAGTATCTTAAAGTCCTTAGCTCATGAGTTTTCAAAGATAATTCTTCTCTTCAGAGGACTATTACCGCAGTTATACCACTACAGGTAATAAAATTAAACTTTGAAAATATATAAAAATATATACACAAATACATAAAAATACATAACATCAAATATATCAACCCAAAAACATACTTTTTTTGTTGAATCTATACAATCCATCCAGGTCATACAATTTGAAAAACATAATCAGGATAGACATCCAGAGGGTTGACTGAAGATTAATATCCATGTTATAAATAGCAGTCCAAATACGAGAAATTGAAGGAGCTGACAAAGTTATACAGTCGCGAAATGTGTCAATAATCGATGAAGTGAAAAGTATCCAATGTTTATGTTAATTATTACAACGATAAATAAATCGAATCAAATAATATAGAAAGTTCAATAAACTCACTTAAAATTCCAAAATCCTGATATGGGCAACCCAAATCAATTTTATTCTTTTTAATACATAAATCTTTTTAATATCCATAGGCATATATGTTTTGATGATGAAACTGTATCGCCGGCCGGACGATTCGAAGTCCGGGTCCGAATATATCGAACCCAAGCTTCTTACCGCGAACCCCTCGTGACAGTCTCATTTCAAATGCGAGAGAAATAAATCTTGTATTTTTATTAATAAACACAATAATAAAAAGCAGACTGTGTTCTTATCTACTTACAGGGAGAGAACTAATATTCGTATTTTGAGTACCCTCTTTACACTCGGAGGTTAGTAACTCATGATTCTTCAACGGGTTACACGGTGAATACGAGTTTTGTTCACAAGATTATATATATATATATATATATATATATATATATATATATATATATATATATATATATATATATATATATATGGAGCGGACGATATTTGTTCGCTAGGAAAAATAACACGGTAGTTTATTTTTTTTTAGTTTATTCATGGCACTTTTTATTTAGATTTATTTAACAAACTTGGGCCACATTAGTTTCATGACTTGTTCTGTCAATTTAACTCATTGAACCCGCCTTTGGCTTTGATAACAACATCGAAAGGGTCTCACAACCGATCACAGGCCTTCGTCACTGTCTCCCAACGTAGGTCCCCAAGGTTCTAGTGATCCTATCCTTTAGTTTGTCCTTCATGTTGCAATTAGATCTGTCTGTGTCTGATTCCACCGCGACCCACACAAAAAGGATATAAATGAACATTGCAGTAACAATAATGCTGGCACATATTCATTCATACATCTATTATTATACTAAAACGGATGTGATCAGCGTTCATTTCCGGAATGCCCTTTCCCCTATATTCTTTAATGGAACCAAATATATGGTAAAATATTTCTTAGTTATGGGATTGAGTAATGTTTTAAAAATCCATTTTAATTTTTTCATTAGCCATAATTTATAATTAACTGAACAAGTCATCCATCTTTAATTTAGCTGTCTATGTATTTCTCTCACCCCTCTCACTGTAAGTTGATTCACCCGCTCCAATATGGTTAATTTGTTTGTAAGCTTTTTTTGTTCAGCGTTGCTTCCTAATTGCTTTATTTTGTCATCTAATGTAAAACATATGTGCGTGCATACCGTAAACACGCATGTGAATTAGATAGTTTTCATAGAGATAATATAGAAGTAAAGAGACTTGGTTAATCGGACTACATTTCTCATCTTGAGGGTTATCATCACAACGTTTCGGCCATTGTAACCTCCGGTCTTCTTCAGGTGTATCTGTTCGAACTCGGGAATGTTTATGTCGAACTCGTGAATCTGAACGGAATTTCAAACGAACCCTTTATTTGATTCACATAAGTAAATGCTCTTGTTCCGTCAGCGATGACTGGGAGAAGTCTTCAGTAATCTGCAATTCTTCGTATCGCCCACATAAGATTGAACTTTCAAACTTCAGACGACTATCATTTAGAACTGAATTTAACTTAGTATACTTAACTATATCCACTGCGTTACGGGTTCTTGCGGACAGCTCTAGTATGAATTTTGGGAGGCTTAAATCTATTCTTGTTTTTTTTTTCTATTTGTAGTCTTACTACTTATCACTATATATCAGTACTTTTATTACTACTTATCACTGTGATGATAACCCCCAAGATGAGAAATGTAGTCCGATTAACCAAGTCTCTTTACTTCTATATTATCTCTATGAAAACTATCTAATTCACATGCGTGTTTACGGTATGCACGCACATATGTTTTACATTAGATGACAAAATAAAGCAATTAGGAAGCAACGCTGAACAAAAAAAAGCTTACAAACAAATTAACCATATTGGAGCGGGTGAATCAACTTACAGTGAGAGGGGTGAGAGAAATACATAGACAGCTAAATTAAAGATGGATGACTTGTAGTCCGATTAACCAAAATTATACAAATTATCAAGCAAAAAGTATGTCAATAGATATATCACAGTTTATGAATTTTCGAATAAAATAAAAGGGGAATAACTATTAGTAGCGGCACTGACCCTAAAGGTCACGGATCGTCTAGGTTTTCTATAAAAGTTTCATGCATATATGCATTTGCATTTATCAGTTCTGTGAAAAATCTTTGTAGATACGGATTAAAAAAGTATTAAATAAGTAAAATTCTATAAGCAAAACATGGGGACCTCTGGTACTCCGATATGAGGATAGCAAGTATTATTTTTAAAGTTCACTGTTTAATCATAACAGACAACACTAATGACAATACCTTGATCCAAATAGGTTGTTGCTCCCTATATGACATTAGGACTATTTTTGTTGCAAAATGGTGTTTTACTTATGAATACGTTATATTAATGAACCTTTTAGACCAGGACTCCACTATTACCGGGCCACGAACCAGTATTGAATCGTGAATCATTTGGTACCTGGCAGCACAGATAGAAGAAAAACGTGTGTTCTGACCAGGAAAAGATCTTCGGATCAACAATTTATAAAATCTGACGCCGGAAGATTAAATGGCTCGACATTGTCACACAGGCTACAATAAACCGTTATGCGGCAGAATCATTAGAAAGCGCCGATTCAACCCATCCCTCCAGGGGGATGGGCGTAAAAGTCAATCAGTCGCTTTCTAATGAGGCTGCATGAAATAAAATTACCAGAAGATAAAGAAATAACAAGACGCGGCCATTGCTAATTCCTTCAAGTTATTGCCATTTTATTTATTAACTACTAGAGATATCCGGCGTCGCCCGGGAATGAATGAAGACACGGGAACACCCATGTTCCCATCCATTTTTATTCTTATTCTTTTAAGTTCTATATATTTTTTCAGTTATTAAGTTATAAATAAAATATAACGTCATCTTTGCCATTTATGTATGTCCGGCACGAACGCAGATCCCGTGATAATATTGCAAAGTCCGTAATAAAAATTTAATACCACCATTGGATTTCTTCGTATAATTTTATCGTTAAAGTTGTTTGATCTTTTGATCTTGTTATATGACTTCATTTTCAATTTATATCTCCAGTAGAAATACACAGAGAGAGAGAGAGAGAGAGAGAGAGAGAGAGAGAGAGAGAGAGAGAGAGAGAGAGAGAGAAAGAGAGAGTGAGAGAGAAAGAGAGAGAAAGATATATATAAATATATATATAAAGAGATAGATAGAGAGAGAGAAAGAAAGAGAGAGAGAGAGAGAGAGAGAGAGAGAGAGAGTTTTAAAACCTACTAGAAATATCCCTCAGTGTTTTCGGTCTCTCTATAGAGGGGCGTGGCAGGTAACTCTGACATGACGATACCCACCCTAACCCTAACCCTAACCCTTAGAATTAAAGCCTGGCAAAACAGTCAAATAAAAATAACAGTATTCGAGGCTCAAATAAGGTATCTTCGATATGCGTACGCACTGGGTCATACAAAGAAAAGTAATGGAACGCCCCCGAGTGAGGCTAACACAAGTAACAACACTAAGCTGAATACTACACCAGATCAGTCGAATTCTGATCCTGGACTCTGGTAAAACCAAAGAAAGACAGCAAGAAAAAAATACACATCATAGTTAAGTGGCTCATTGGAAAGAAGGACACATATTTTACACGGCTTTCTTTAAGATTTGAGAAGTGGCGAAGATCCTTTAAAACATTCGGATATAATGTAACTCATAAAAAATAAAGTATTAGGGGTGGGTTAGTCATTGATCTCTAATTACTAACTAAACTAAAATACAAAAAACAACTTTTATAACAAGCCATGATATTTGCATGTATCAGGTCATCTCATAAATGTATTTAAACACTTTTAACTTTTTGTAATTTTATTTTACGGGACAACTTAATTACAATTGCACTGCTGAAAACCTTTAAAACATGATAGTATCCAGAGAACATACTTCTTTATGTTTATACACGGTAACTTTGCAGCGAAAGTAACTCGAAATATGTATTCAACTGACTGGTTAAAATGCATAAATGAACCAAACGTGCAGAAGATGGTTTACAAAATTGAGAAATGGAAAATTCTCCCTTGAAGATGAAACTGATTAGGATGTCCAGTTGAGTTTGATGAAACGTTCCTTCAGTTGAAGAATAAACAATGAAGCTTTCGACAAATTATACAACTAGTTATTGTCATCTCCAAGAGTTTGGAAAGGTTCATAAGCTTAAAAATTGAGTTCCTCACGAATTGCATGAAGATCTCAATTCGCGATTTACCTTTGCCTTTCATTCAAGCATTCTTCGACATTCTTTTTATTTCCGAAACCAATTTAAAAAAATTATAAATATTGGAAGCTATCTACATAAAACCACAACAATCTACGATTAATAACATTACGTATGAAACCAGTTGCAACATTTTAAAATGCTTAACGTAATGCGATTTTATTCTGTGATACCACTCTGGCGTCGCTGAATTCAAATTGCCAACGTTTTTCCTGGATAAATGCGAAAACGTTCTCTGCGCGTTTCTCCACCGTCTTTTAAAAATTCTCTTCTTTTTCCAGCTCTTAGTTCATTTGCTTTTGACACACACACACACACACACACACACACACACACACACACACACACACACACACACACACACACACACACACACACACACATACACACATTAGCCTGATGATTCCCCCCGGGGATGAATCGCGGAAACCTCTGTGTAGCTTACTTGCCATAAATATATTTTCATAACTTATATATATATATATATATATATATATATATATATATATATATATATATATATATATATAAATGATATGATATTTAATGAGTGAATAAGCATGTACAAACCATTCAAAATAATGACAGAGACACCAATTTGTAGCACTAATATTTCGATCCTTAAGTCAGACCTTATTCATAGTAAAAGGACATGAATAAGATCTGACTTAATACCGAAATATCGGTGCTCTAAAAACTTTTTTAATTGTTGCCATGCTCATCCACTCATTTCTATATACTAACCATTCCATTTAGTCTGGAATTTTAATTTTCTATTTCAAAATTACTCATATAAATTATATATAAATATTATTTAGTTCTATTAGATATCCCCACGTACTATTACATTTCAGAAAATTAATATCGGGACAGCACGTATGGGTTGATCAAATATATAGACTTTTATGAAAACATATTTTTCCATTTTTTATTTTCATATAAATTATTCATAGTAATCAAACAGAACAGATACGCGTATGAAAACACATTTGCACAACTGCATCAGTAAATGATTACATCAGCATAAACTTTGCCATATCGATGTTTATTTTTCATTACAACCAATTTCATTGTCAATACATTCTATCCAACTGTTCACGTCTAATGAAATAGATGGCACAGTGGCTTAGTTGGTATCGACGCGGACTGAGAACCTGGGTGTGCCAGGTTCAAATCCAAGTCATTCCACTGAAAACGCTTCCATCAAACCCACATGACAGTTGTGTCTAATCTAATGGGGGGGGGGGGATAAATAGAAATCACATTAACACTTGTTCGCGGGTGGCTTCTGCATTGATAAATTGGTGGTTTCTGTTTTATATAAAAAAATATTTAAACATAATTAGATTTAACGTAAGTAAAACATCAACTAAAAACTTTTATACGTTAGGAAATGTTTCGTTTGATCTAATTTTGTAAAAAACAGAAAAGAAAAGGTTTTCAAAATGGTAGCTAATCCGATGAGCATTTATCAGACATTTAAAAGTTATGGATGGCCAAAAATCTGTTATTATAGTCAAGCTGGGTTAATCACTGTGAAGCTGATTTCTTAATACAAGGTGTTTGGCATAACGTAGGGATTATGTTCTAAATGTGTAAAGAAGACTCTTTATGTGAAGGTTGCTTGTGTAATAACACCCAATTGTTAGTCTAATTTTCCTTGGGGGTTCACTTTTTCCTCTGCGTGGTCGTTAATTAGTGATTGTTATATTTTGTATTATTTGGATTTTTCGGACCACTTTTCTTCCGACAGCTTTTCGTCGTTTCGATGTACTCTCTGGAATTTTTCAGGTGTGCCAAGATGAGAACAGTAGTCTGAAAAATCAAAATAATCCAAATTATTAATCCTCATCTAAAAAGTTCAGAAGCTGATCATATTTATTTACCTGCATTTAGTCTGTTATATTCTGTTACCTTAAATTAAAAGATCAACAATCGTAGGATTCTTATCAGATTCACCATGTTCGCTATCAAAGACTACCCCACCGATCATGATGTTCAATTTTTTTCTGAGTCCCATGACTTTTATATTCGTTTGGTATCATTTTTCATAGTGTATGTGGCAACACCACGTCCAGGCTTATTTCACCTGTGATCCTGACACAGGGATAGTCTTTATCTATCCCATATGTATAAATAACACACATTGTAGGCGTTAAGTGTTTACAATAAAGAATGTTGTTTTAATGGCGCATCACTCGGAAACCAAGCGTTCCTGGATCTATGTTTATGGGAACTTTTTAATTATTTAAAACTGTAGTACATACTCCCGATGTTATACCAGCGATTTTTAAGAAACCCTATATATTTTAATCACAAAAAATACAGGCTGAAATATTCCTCGGTTTTGGGATTGGAGTTATTTTAAAAAAAAAATCTCCATTTTAATTGTTCTAATTAGCAGCAATTTGCAATTACCTTACTAAGTGAACCATTACTAAGCTTTTATTATGACTCTCAATTTCCCTCTCTCTCTCTGTATGTGTGTCACATCCACTCTTATTCTATACACTGTCTATCACTCTCGCTTCCATATCTTTCTATTTATTAACAGTTAAATGTTATAAAGAAAAGAACGAATAAAAAGATCGGAATAATCTATTATAAAGAAAAAAGAATATCAAGACTATTAGGAATACTATTTAACCTAGTTGTAAAGAGAGATAAAGAGAAAGAGAGAGAGAGAGAGGAGGGGGGAGAAAGAGAAAGAGAGAGAGAGGAGAGGGAGGGGGATGGCGAGCAGTAGAGACTAATCTTAGATTTTGTCTTTTCATTTTTTATATTTAACTGGATTTGCAAACTAAATTTTTTCTACTTCCTACTATCTAACCCGAGCTCAATGGGTTACATATAATTGTCTCCAGAACATAAGACCAATTTATAATATTACGTAACCAGTGACAATACAGTTTCAGGCATGAAATATAAAAAATATATATAAATTTAGAATTTAAATATATATATTTTATGAATAAATGCGTTAGATAAAACATAGTGAGTATCGAGAAGATGCCAGCAATCCAAAAAAGTAACGAAAAAATTGCGAAGAGAAACAAGTGAAAATGCTAGAATAAGATATCGACAGTACGGATACATGTCAGTTTCACTGCTACTTTAGTATTATTAGACTGGGAAATTGTTCAGGAGTATTGAAGAAAGAGGATCTTTTGTAAATGAACCTCGCCAAAAATACCCCTGCACCCCCCAAAACAGACAAACGCTGGTTGTAATAAAAAAAAGTCTTATTGTTTACTGAAGCGCATTGAGTCCATTCGTATCATTGGCTATTTGCATAAAATAATCGTTTTCTTTACATTTCTGTCTCCACATAAACTCACAGGCAGCTGTCTACCATTCCGCGATACGTTCCACGATGGCTTTTATTCGGCATTTAATACGGCTTAACTAGAACCCTACCCTAACCCAAACTGGACGCATGACTATACAGAACTCACGAAAGTAGCCGATGAGCAGGTGCGCGCACTGCGCATGAATGACAGTGTTATTCTTTGCAACACTCATTTATCCATATCTGGGGGTTGGGGATTTTACAAAAGAACCATGAAATGTACACGATTATAGGTTATTATGAACTTCCGTAGCTAAAATTTTAAATCTTTTTATATAAATAAATGCTTACGGGGAATGCTAGAAATCATACAAATTCTATGTCTGGTCATCTTATTAGACTTTCCTCCAAAATTAAAACCCTTTACCCATAATACCTAAAATAGGCCTGGAAATGAAAGTATATCTTTTATCACCATAAAAAGGGATTGTTATTCTCTTTGGCAGAATACGGCGTAAGCAAACACTTGTTCTTTTATCCATAGTTCATTTGGAGCTACATGCTGTTTCTGGCATATGTTTGGACGTGTCTTGTTTTTTTTAATGTTAATAATTCATACGAGTAGTATTGTTGCATATTCGGCTGCACCATCCACACCACTAATCACAAGGAGCGACCTGGTCGTGTCGTCGACATTGTTAAAACGCACTTTTCGTTTCTAGGATGAAATAAACGACACAAGACGAGCTGAACATTTATTGTGCACCCTTTATTTGTATAACTTCCGGACCACAAACCTGCACATCCTGGACACCTTTTTATATTTCAATACCCACCCTTAAGTGACTGAGTGAGAATATGCATCTCAGTTTGGTATTCTCATCTCTTTGTTGTCTCATTAGAAACATGATTTTTGTTGTTGGGGTTTACGGCATATCAACCATCAATGGGTGACTTTATGCCAAAACCGGGCATGCATTGTATACGATTGGTTTGTAGATTCATTTGAAGAGACTTTTTTTGCATACACTACCTGATCTTCCAAAATGGTTTAGAAAAAGAGGTCGCATCTCCCAATTCTCGTTTTACGTCAAAGTCACACGGATTCCCTTAAATTCTTAGAATTCCCGAGGTTAACCTCTATCTATATAGCATTGAACTTAAGAAGCCCTTTTCTTTTATAAGCTCCTAGAACTGACTCCCACACCAGATCTAAAATGGAAGACTTACATCCAATCTGTTATGAAGGCAACTGGAAAAATGGTTGGATCATTGTTCCAATCCAGAAAATACCTGGCTCCTGAGGCAATTCGCTACCTGTATAAGTCAGATACGTCATAAGATGGAGTACTGCTGCCACATCTGGTGGGCGCCGTTCACAGCACTCTTCGTTGCTATAGACAGAGTTCAAGATCGACTCCGAAATCTAGTAAAGGGTGGTCTATTCTGTTCCTTACAACTCATTTCTCACAGAAGATACGTTGTTAGCCCCCTACTTTATCGTCATTTCCATGAAACGTCCTCGACTGAGCTCCATCTTTGGTTTCTCCTTGTCAGACATTCACAGCAAGAACTTATTTTTCTACCACAACGAAAACATCTCTTTTCTTATTCCATAGGCCTAGCATCAGGCGGAATTTCCATAAACAGAGATTCTTCGCAAGGGCTTATTCTCTGTGGAACATATTACCACAGGACTGCTTCCCTGCATATTATAACATGGTAATCTTTAAATCCAACGATTCCTGTTATGAACCGTCATCAGAAGTATTCGAACTTGATCGATTCCATCAATCATTCTCAATCCGCTCATCAGGTTATTCATCGCTCAACTGACAATCATTTCATCCCATTAATTATTATCCTCGAGTGGATTTTGGGCTTGATAAGTGGGGATCTATGAGTAACAAAGATTCCTTATTTTTCACACTGTAAAGACAATGTATTAAAATATTAGCATACGTATAGAAATGATATCGACTTTTTCTTCTGTTATGTCCGGGGAAATATTGGTACACCAACTAAAGTAACACCTGCAAAACCGTCTTTGAAGGTTTCTGGTTTCTTTTGTTAAATTTAATTCTGATTGTTATTGTATTCTTTTTGTTTGCTTTAAAAAATATGACAACAGAACAAATATTTCGTTTTTATATTTTAGCGAATTTGTTAATTCTGAACTTTATCACGTCATTGTTATTTGATTACGAATTGGATTCATAGAAGTTGTTGGCAACGTTCTTTCAATACATCTACATATAAAACAATTTATAAATAAATAACATTAAACAAAGCAATAAATACAATTTGGGAAATTACCAATATATACATAAGTAAGAGAGCTATTCCGTGTTGTTCGTGTATTATATAAAGTACTAGACGAATACCCGTCTTAGGATCGGTATTCTTATAGTTAATAATAACAATAACCCAATGAAAAGAAGAGTTTTGCACCACTTTTAATGTTACTTATGAAAATTACAATCAAAATATGTAACTAAACCTCATGTATAGCATCTTTATTTCAGTTTTAATCAAAATTTATTGGATGATTTTACTTCTAGAAAAATGTTTTAAGAGGTGTATAAAAAAAGTGAAATTCAGAGAATGTTACTTAATTGGTGTTTAATAACTATGGATAAGATTCCATGCAAATCGGCACTATTCTAATTTCAAACGGGCGGTTATACACATACTATTACCTCGTACAACTCTCAAAAGAACTTTCTCGTACAACTTTCAAAAGAAACTGTATAATAGTGCAGGATAAAAAAACATCTAAAATATTTGAAATGTTGAAATAATGTTGCGATATTATTCTGTTTATTTCTAATGTTATTGCAGATTTTATAAATCTGAAAGATTTTCGCTTGTAAAGACAAAATTTGGTCGATAAACCCGTGCTATGAAGAGGTGTAATAAAAATCTATCTATCTACCTATATATATATATATATATATATATATATATATATATATATATATATATATATATAAACATTCAATGAATTAAAATATTAAAATTGTTCCAAGAATTAGAACAACAAGTCCAGTATGACGTACGATCGTTTCTAAAACACTTTGGAAATACTTTATTTTATTTTATAAATTAATAAAGCTAAAACGTATATATATATATATATATATATATATATATATATATATATATATATATATATATATATATATATATATATATAAGATGAGTGATGAGAATAAACATTGGATGAAATGCAATATTTATTAAATAGTCAATTTGTTCAAACAAGGGTTATATATATATATATATATATATAAATTTATTCGTTATTCAATGGATTTCCAAAAATATGCTCTTATCATCAGAGCAAATTTGACGGATATGTCAGTAAAGTTTATTATAATGCAAACATTTGAACATATAAAAATATAAAAGATATAAAAGTATAAAAAAATTAAATTTTTTCAAAATAGGCAAAGAAAACGTCACGATTGAAGGAGAACATGAAGTTTGTGTAAGCACATCTGAGGATTACAGATATGAAGCAGATGTAGCGTAAAGAGTAAGGGGTAATCCAAACATCCGAATTCAAAGATATAATTTTTTCTCATTTTATATATATATATATGTACATAGGACGTGGTGCTAAAGGCGCTGATGAAGGGACGTTTTGGATTAGCTTTATTAATTCATAAAATAAAATAAAATAAAGTATTTCCAAAATGTTTTGGAAACGATCGTACGCCATACTGGACTTGATGTTCTAATTCTTGGAACAATTGTAATGTTTTAATTCATGTAATCCTTATATATATATATATATATATATATATATATATATATATATATATATATATATATATATATATATATATATATATGTGTGTGTGTGTGTGTGTGTTTATGTTTTGTATGTAGTATAGAGTGGAAAATGCATATCTGACAGAAGTATAAGAATAATATATATATTTATATATATATAGTTTACTTAAAAAGTTGTTTAACTCACAGTTGTAAAATCTTGATCTTGTTTAAAACATCTGATTTTCGAAACAGACACGTCTGACAAAAGCCATTTAATAATTTATTAACGATTCCCTTTAAATTTCTTGCTCATGACACCGAACAGGATCTTATATTTGTATATTACTGCATATAATTGGTGTAGAAGAAATGACGTCATCGAACTTATTTATGGTCGAGCACTGTACAAGTGTGATTATTCTGCTTGGTGTTTGAGTCGATTTAGAAATAGACAAAGGAGTCAATTCGAAGACGATGAAAATCAGTTTTATTCGTAGCCGGGGATTATACGAGGTTTATGGCGAAAGTAATTTATTCAATCGATATCCTCAGGTTGACAACAAACCAGATTATAAAGTGCTTCGCTTCTTGCTTATGTCCTTTCCTTTCTTTAGTACCAGAGAAACTTAGTAGAATAAACTTGGTTGGTCATAATGAGACAAAGTTCTTTCTTTTCTCTACTCAATTCTCTCTTTGGGTGCGTTATCGATTTAATGGATACATTCTCGAGCTATGGAATAATCTTTGTCGAGTTGAAATCCTATCAAATCTATTGCGTTTAAATACGCCTTAATGACATTGAGGAGGTTTGAAATCACACCCGACAATCGCATACAATTGAGTGTTAGCAATAGCTATTGTGTTTCGGTAGTTAATGATTAAAAATTGGTTGATGAGCGCCTACGTTGTCCTTTATGTCTTTTAGTATCTTTTGTACCGGTGAACCTTAGTAGAATAAACTTTCTCCGTTTGTCGTAATCGGACAAAGTTCTTTATTATCTGTACTCAATTCTGTATTTGGAGTGCATCATTGATCTAATTCGAATCTATGGAATCAAGTTTGTTGAGCTGAAATCCTATCTGATCCATTCTATTAGATTATATGTTAATACTGTTTGGAGAATTTGAACATACACTTGTGTTCAACCCATCGTATAAAATTAAGCGTTAACAATAGAAATTATTTTTCCGTACTAGATGATCCAAAATTGGTTGATATGCAGTAAAATAGAAAAAAAATCATTCTGTCTTTGTTAAGTAACAATTTCCGACCGAAACGAAGTGACATTTCTTTAAGGCTATACATTTAATTTTATTTTCCTTTTAGAAATTTATACGTCATAAAAGTAAATTAAAGAAATAAATAGAGTAATATTTATTTAAATAATTCATAAAATCGAACACAGGTACAGCAACATTGACAAATTATTTCTAGTCATTTTATATGCGGTTGGTGCTGTTTGGCTCATAAATGAAAAATACATATATTCTAAAAATCTCCCTAATCTCAATAAGCAAATACATTTTTTTCTTAAGAAATAGTGCTAGAACAAAAAGAAAGACATCGCAAGTCAGAATACAAATATTGTTTAGTTAGAATCAAAACTATCCCTGTCAAACTATGAGAATACGATTGACTTAATTTTATGTATTAAATTTCATATTAATTCATTAAAATTGTGTTTGAGGAAATTCTTTACTCCAAATCATTTTTGTTTTTTTTCATTGGAATTAGTATGTGATGAATTTTCAAGTACTAAGCCTTCTAATTTTTTGGATGTATCTAAACATCTCTATAAGAGGCTCTGTCGGTCTGACGCCGGTCTGTCACACTCATGTTGGAAATATAATGTTCTTTCGTCTGCCACGCTTAAGTTTGAAATAAATTTTTTAGATGCGTCCGCGTATCTTTCTACGAGGTTCCGTCCACCAGTCGTTTGGTTATGTTTGCTTATGTATGTTGAAAATAGAATTTTGATCGCTAATCGCGCAGATTGAATGGCCGCATCTTAATAATATGCGTTCTTATGTTTCGGATATTTTTTAGGTAAGGACTGATAATTTGTATTATTTGTATTTTTGGGACTACTATTCTCATCTTGGTTGTTATTTTCACAACATTTCGGTCAAGCTAAACTCCGACCTTCCCTAAGTACATCTTTACGAACTTGATAATTTTTATGTCGAAATCGAGAACCCATACGGAATTTCAAACTGCACCCTTTATTTATTCCTCGAGGGGTTGATTTTTCTCATACTATCAACTATAAGCGGATTGAGGTGTTAATTAATTATTATATATTATGTTTAGTTATTATAGCCTGTAGTGTGGATTGAACCTTCAATGTCTAGAAGATTATCACTTAGAACTGATTGTTAGTAAATTCCTTTATCTGTTGTGCCACATATCGATGTGTTCTTGAATTCAATATAAGGATTCCCCAGTTCGGAAATATCCGCCTGAATAAGTTAAAATAACAATCAATATGAAAGCAAAGTAGTTCAAATAATCCAAATAATCTCAACAGACGTGATGTTGCGAGTCTCACTATCTTCTATAAGTACGATTATAGCATGTGTTCTTCAGAATTGTCTGACTTATTCCCCGATTCCTTTGTTCCAGCTCGTTTGACTGATAGGTCTAGTGGTTTTCATCAATTCGCTGTTTAGACACCTCGTTATAATAGGGTTTCCTATTCCAGTAGATTCTTTTAAAAAAAAAGAACTGCATTCTTGTATAACTCTCTTTCTGCTGACTGATTTTCTCCTACCTCTTTTCAAGACTAAAGTCAATAGGTATTTCTTGTCTGTGCGATAACCATCTTTCGTTCGTTTTAGCTCCTTATATCAAGTGGTTTTTTAGAATGAAAATAAAAACAAAACACAATGTGAAATTTATTTTTGTAATTAAAAAAAAACTATTAAATTTTCTTTCAAACACATGCCGCTGTCAACTATACTGCACTTTTTTCCATAAGACATTTGCCCCGAAAGGAAACATTACAAGTAATTAAAAGTTTATACATTGCTTATTTATTAGATTGGTTGGTTGGTTGTTGCTTCTTTTTACGGCATGTCATTGAATCATGTGTGTTAATTTTTCAAATTTTGTGAATGCAAGCAATTATATTTCATAGCACATTTTTATTTTACAAAAATGCAAAATTATATATAGGGTGACTTCATCAAAAAGCGTCACCTATGGAATTTTTAATTACATTCAAAAATCCTTTGTACAGTCTAGCCATATTTGTTACAAATAAACTTCACTTTATGCCTGACTTATTCACCAAGTTTCAGTCATGTTCAATCTTTGTTTAACACCGTTCAATGATATCCGGTGACATTTCGCTGATCGTCTCATAAGTGCCATATTTTTACCCCCAGAACACTCGTATTTACAAGATCAATGCCATAATTTCCCCCCAAACCACATGTGTTTTCAAGATCGACGCCATATTTTCGATATATATACACACATACATACACACACACACCATACACACATCTCTCTCTATCTCCCTCTCTCTCTCTCTCTCTCTCTCTCTATATATATATATATATATATATATATATATATATAATCATTCTTAGTTTTTCTAAAAACTGGATACTGGTGCTACCAGATCAGGCTGTCTGAAGATATCAGCTTCCTGACCCAAAATGCATAAATCATTGATGTTTTATTTTTCTTGTTTTTTTTTCTTTGCAAAACTCAATCATGTTCTGAAAAATCAAAACAACATTCCCCTAAAACTTTTACCAAAATGACCGGATTCAGCCTAAAATAAACTGAAAAGGGTTGATATGCCGTAAAACAAAACAACCAAACTAAAAACTGGATAATCTTCTAAAATTTGGGTTGAATGGATGATGGAATTTCCGAGAATTTATGTTGAACTACTTTGTTGTGTGTTTATTTCTTTTATTTATTTATTAATCTATTTATTTATTTGCTAGGTTTCAACTTGCATAACTCATCTTTAGAGTGATGCAGATTTCTTTAAACATTCATTTTTATCTTAAGTCGTACAACAATAAACAAAGACAGACATTACAAAGAAACATTAATTTTTAAAGTTAATTTTATCCCTTTTCCCCAAATAGGCAGACGATTATCCAGTCTTTGGAAAATTTGTTGAAACTTACAACTGACATAAGCTGTCTGTTTTTAATAAAGCATGCATAAATGAGCGACTGCTGTTTACGTAAACAAGATATGTATATCAAGTAGAAAGTGGACCTTGGGTTTACTTTTGGCAGCCTCGTAACTCTCGCTTCCCTTATTTTGTCATTTAGTCCTCACATTTCATGAGCGATGTTTCTGAAAAAGGGGGAGAAATTGCTGTTTTCTGGGTCAGAATCTATCTATGTTATAACACTTATCGTTCGCTGGGTTTTGATGTTGAAGTATTTTTTTTTTAGCTCCTTACATCAAGTGGCTTCATGTTTTGTCTGGAGCGATTTCCATTAAACAAAAGGTAAGAGCTGTGATCCTGAATATGCTACATACTCATCGGACCTTAACTCGCAGAAGTTAATATGGCTTTATTGCAGAAAGGACTATGGATTTTTATTAACGATCTCATGGGTGATAATTTGGGAGAGTATCCATGTATTCATCTTTTCAAATATGATTGGATTGCAGAAACGACTGTCGATTTTATTAACGTTCATATTAGTGGCATTTTTTTTTTTGGGGGGGGTCACCCTGTAATAAGGAAATTATATTTATAACATAAAAATTGAAAATTAAACGTCAGTGCTCACAAACTATAGAATTCTAAAATAAGTAAAACCATTCTTACTTTTAACATTTTTTTTCATAATTTTAAATTTCGTATTCGCTTCGCAGAGTTCGGATGCGGGGTAAAATACTTGAAAATAACAATAACATTTTTTTACCACGTGCTTTTTTTTCCGGGGATCCTATTCCGTATAAGTACCAAGCAAACTTTATTGAAGTCGGGTTCGTAACGTTGTGAAAATAAGAACCAAAATGAAGAATAGTAGTTTGAATAATCCAGCTAATACAAATAAATAAGTATCCTTTATTAGCTTCGCTTCTGGATGGGGACTGCTGATGTAAGTTTGAGTAAGCGAAACGAGTTACTGGCTTGCTAAGCCACTGCCTTTCATTCTCTCGTTACATAACGAGGACCGTTGTTTGAATGGAAAAAAGGTTATGCGATACTTTTAAGGGTCATAGCTTACCCGAGACTGAAGTCGCGAAACCACGTGACTTATGAGCGAAGATTTTCTAGCTCTTTGGCGATACTTCAAGTAAGAAAAGGTGTGTAGAAAACGCCGTCCCCAATAGAGGGAGGAGGGTTAGCGTTCACAATGTGATGTACCTGAATACTTCTATCTATCTGTCTTTCTCTCTCTCTCTCCGACGCTTACGAAAGTAACTTCTCTCTCTGATTTTTTCTGTGACTGTTCTTCGCCTTGTATTAAAACGTTTTTTAACATCGGTGTCCGAGTGAGTTTATCAGCAGACGAATAGCACCTGGGTTCCCGACAACGACACGGGTATATAATGGTTTATATATGCACCGGTGAGTGAAAACATAACACCCCTTCGGGTGTTTGCTTCATTCTTTTCTTTTCTTTACTTTAGTATATAAATGAATTTGATTCATATTATTTTGAACGTCATATAGCCTTTATTTTCCAATCCCATTTAGTCTAATTTTGTTCTTCTCCAGATTACCCTTTTCGGTAGTTTTAATTTGACGTTGCTCTATCAGATGGTTGACTCTTTGTCTGTGTGCGTATATTCGCGCTAGATAAACACAGAATTCAAAGATGTAAAACAAAAACGTTTTCCCGATGATGATGATGGTGATGATGATGAAGACGAAGGAAGAGAAACAGAAATAATCAACACCAATTACAGTGACATATACGATCCCATGCTAAAGGCTGTAACGAGACCGTAAGCATCCATTTTGTTGTCAACTTGAGAAGGTCAAGCGAAGTAAGAGATATGGCTATAAACCTTGGTCAATCCCCAGCTACAAATAAAACCGGTTTTGATAGTTTTCGAATTGACTCGTTTCATCATCATTTTGGATCCGACCCAAACAAAGAAGTCGACGATCACACCTACGGGAGGCTCGGCCTAGGATGAATTCCGTCCAGTCACATGATTTTTTTCTAGGCGAAATCAATACAATAAAGGAGAGCAGGGACTTTTGCGTTCTCCATCGGCTTGTCACGCCTCCTCAATTTTATTTGATTACATGTGGCTGTCTCGCTTCATGGATATTCCCCTATAGGTCGGCACACACCATAAGAAGATTGGGGGTTTGTTTTAGATATTTTACTCAAACAGATTCATAAAAGCCGGGCGTGGAGTAAGATGATCGGTCTGAATATTTTTTACATTCATATCACCGAAAAGATGGTGGGAAATTACACACCACCCAGAGAGAGAGAGAGAGAGAGAGAGAGAGAGAGAGAGAGAGAGAGAGAGAGAGAGAGAGAGAGAGAGAGAGAGAGAGAGAGAGAGATAATCTACTTTCGATGAAGCACATCTGTCTTCGTGTGACGTCACAATTACACACGTTCTAGTTTAAGTCTATGGTCTTCACGTTACTATCGCACTGTGTAATAGAACCCTAGTTTCTGTATGGTTACAACTAGTGTCACGACAAACAAAGTAGACTGATAGGCGAACGACTCCCCTTATAGTATAACACACACACACACACACACACACACACACACACACACACACACACACACACACACACACACACACCATAGAGTAGGTTAACAAGTCAACCATTTTAATCATTTTTATTAATTGAAAAAAATAAAAACAATTACTTCGTGACCTCTGGAAATTTGAAAAGAATTTGGAAGCACCTGAACTGTCGAATAAACTGTTATTTAAACTGCTTTTAAATTTCCTAGCAAATCTTCATGTATTAAAAAATTGAGAGTTTTGGAAGCTATTTAGCACTCCTCCACACCCAACCTTGAGTATCAATTCAATATTATTTCAGATATCCCCTACAAATTACTTTGAAAAAACAAAAACAATGCTATCTAAAATCCTATTAAAAAATATAGCTATAAAATTCTCATGTATTCAAATATTGAAAGTTTTGAAAGCTATTTACCTCTCTTTCCCCAACCAACTTTCAGTTCCCTTCCCTCTAAATAATCATATTTAAAAAAAAATAATTACGAAATTAAACCCACCATGAGTATTCTAACGCCCTCATAATACACTTGAACCATATTTTGGGGTCAACCAAATGATTCCCGGACAAATCCGAATAGGAATAGCTAGTTTCTTATAAAATGTATAAGAAATACACTTCACGAGTCATATTCAAAAAAGTCTTTATAAAAATATGATTGAAATGTAACATGATTATAACTTATTTCGTAGAGGGGGGCTTGTCACGGAGGGGCGCTTAAGCTGGTGAATGACTGAGATGCGTGAAAATGAAAATATGTTAATATGTTATTTTCACAACGTTCACACACTTAGGATATTTGTGTGGGTTTTAGCTAAAGTGATTCTAAGTAATTTTCATGCAATGTAGTTCTACTCCCCAAACTCTATGCCCCTTCCCGAAATTCAGTTGATGTCGCCCACATTGGTAATAACCCGACGGCGTTGGCTGTTTCTGGATAGCTGCATCTAGTCAAATCACACAATACCCCCCTTTGTAGTGTCATTGAGTTCGAGATCTCGTGGCAAAAGGTAACTGATAGCTACTCATCATCTCAAAAGACAATTACAGCCAACGAAGCATGCCCCTATGTGTAGACATATGAAACGTTGTCAAATATAGCAAAACGTTTTAACAGACATAGCAAGATAGTTCCAACAGTCAAATACTTGTAGGGAAACACTAATGAGGAACGTAAGAAATTATCGAAACGCTGTATTAAAGATTGTATTAATTACTTTCCTTGAACTATAACACCCTAATACATGTATTAAAGACTATCCTAATTATCTCATTATCATTATTATAACTCTTTATTATACTTCGGGAAGTGACGGTGGTTAAGTTGATAACGACACGGACTGGGTGTTCCAAGTTCGAATCCAGTTGGTTCCACCAAAACACTTTCACTTGTTGGCAACCTTCACGTGGCCATTGCCGTAAGTACCCGATGTCTTTCGAGAATAAACCAATCCCAACACTAGAATCATCTGATTCATACAAAATGAATGAATGAATGAATGAATATCCTTCGAATTATGAATATGCCGGGTTCCATATTGTAACTGTACTCCATAGATAATTGAATGATTCGTATATTTCTCAATGACGTTATACATTACGGACAACAGGGAGTAGTAGGGGATTAACTGTACTGGAATGTAAAGCCCCTTAAAGTCAATTCTGCCGTTTTCAAGCTTTTATGAGTTAAGCATGTCTTGATTATCAAAACTGGAAACCTGGAGCCACTGAAGCAAATATTTCAATTATATATTCCTTTAACCTGCGCAGATTTCAAGAACTTGAGCGTTTCACCTTTTCGGGAAAATAGATTAATCAGTCTTTTAAAAAAGTGTTTATCGAATAAAAGTATTCTTGTGGATGAACTATGCTTTGCATCGATTCTTTATATTGATATAAGCAAAGAAACAGAGAGCGAGAGAGAGAGAGAGAGAGAGAGAGAGAGAGAGAGAGGGGAGGGGGGAAATAGATTTATAAAATGAGGAATTGCACTATTCCACAGAATATATTTATGAGTATACTAAAAGAACAATAACGGATATTTTGTTGTTCCGTCCATTCAATCTGAGCGTTTAGCAATGAAAATGCTATCTCAAACTTAAGCTTGACAGACAAACAAAAATGCTATTTTAAACGTTTGCGTGACAGACCAACAGAAATGCTATTTTAAACGCATGCGTGACAGATCAACAGAAATGCTATTTTAAACTCATGCGTGACAAACGAAACAAAATTCTATTTTTAACTAAGGCGTAACAGTCCGAAAAATTTATTACGTACAATTTCAGCGTGACAGATCGACGAAAATGCAATGCAAACTTAAGCGTGACAGACTGACGACAATGCAGTATAAAACTTAAGCGTAACACCCCGACAGAAATACTATGTAAAATTTAAGCGTAACAGACCGGCGAAAATGTTATGTAAGACTTGAATGTGACAAACCCACGGACAGAGCCTCTTATAGAGATGCTTAGACGCATCTAAAATAAGATGCGTTCATCAAATCTGCGGGTTTAGCGTTGAAAATGCTGTTTAAAACTGAACCATGACAAACCTAGTGACGAACAAAATTTCCCAGAGCGATGTAAGGCCGCACCTGAAAATAATGAGCGACTGATAGAAAAATAGAAAACAATCGTGGAGGAATGTCAGAAGGAGAGAACGAAAATGAATAAAAATGGAGAAAGTTATGTCAAGCTACGAAAAGGCTCTTCCATCTTTGAAAAATATCAACGGGTAAAAAATTAAAACAATACCGAAGTAAATTAAGAAAAGATTGAAATGAATAAAAACAAAAAAACTACCAAAAACACACATATATATATATATATATATATATATATATATATATATATATATATATATATATATATATATAAAACAAAGAAAGTGTTCTTGGTTAGAAAGCATTGTTTATGAGAATAGAGTTAGGTTTTAAAATTTTAAATAGATGAACGAAACCACTAAGAATGATAGGATAAAAACCTGTGTATCCAACGGTGTGATAAATTAACGAACATTTAAAACATTGCAAAAAAGATGGAACTCTGTATACGATACACTAAACGATAAAATATAAAACTAAGGAAGACAGGGTTACAAGACGGTAACATGGGACGTAGAAATATTGATTTTTGCAATTCAAAAGAAAGTCTAGTTTACAAATCGATTAACAGAAAGCCAATAAGAGAAAGTTGACAATTGTGTCGGTGATAGCGCTCAGAGCCAGCGGACTTGTGCCATACTAGTGCAGTGTTAAAACGGAAAAAATATGTATAAGTAAGGAAAATATATGGAATTTCGAACTGCACCCTTTATTTAATCACTGGGGGTAGATTGTTCTCGCTCAATCAGCCACAAGTGTTAATTAATTATCATGTTATTATTAGTTAGTATCGTCTGTTGTTAGTATTCAACCGTCAACCTCAAGAAGACTGTCACTGATTGTTAATAAACGCCTTTATCAGCTGCGCCACGGACCCATGTAGTCAATACTACAATCTACTCCCATCTTCTAAATCTAGGATATCAGCTAACATTTAACCGAGATCTTATGAATCTATCTGCCTGTCGAGGAGATTCACAGTCGTCCGATCGAACTATTCTACACATCTGCGTCTGCTTTGTCTGCTCGTGTTGAGCCCGTTTCTGTGATTTCCTCCAACCGATCTACGTCTCTCAAATATATCTACTTTCGACCGGAAATCCTGAATGTCCGGTCCTTTTCTCAGGTTACAACTGGTTACATCTGATTGTTCATAGCTCACCCTTTCACTAGTAATCTGGTCACCAAGAAAGCCAACAACTAATTGTAATGGCGTATATTCGTCTGTGTGGTTCAGTGGATAACTAGGTATTTTTATTTTCATTCACGTATCTACTTCCTAGCTAACATTTTCAAACGGTTTCGGCTGTAGTGGCAGTCTATAGTGTCGCAAAACGCATTAAAATTTAATTTCCGACACATTAGTATATTTTTTAACTTATTTAATTAAAAATATCGAAGATTCTAGCCTAACGTAGTCGGCCATTTTCTTATAAGCTATTTTGCGCTGTTAACTATACTACACCTTTTTCCATAAGACATTTGCCCCCAAAGGAAACATTACAAGTAATTAAATGTTTATACATTTCTTATGTATTAGATTGGTAGGTTGGTTGGTTGTTGATTTTTACGGCATGTCATTGACTCATTTTATACCGAAACCATACTATGTTTTGTATACGATTGGTTCGTAGATTAATTTGTATACTAGCCAATAGTCTGAAAACAATAGTTTCTATTTAATCCATAGATGGGGTCCTAACTGGTACTACTACTCCGCGTGTGAGTGGACCTGGGAGTGGTGATTGCTAAGGGATACCTCCGCCCCTCTAAATCTCTTATATTAATGTCTTATCACTGGAATTAATTTTGTGCTCCCACACGAGGTTGATAGGGTTGGGAAAGAGGGTAGACAGAAAAAGATAGAAACGATATGGAAAGATGGATTTATAGGAAGTGCTCAATACTCTAGACAGAGAAGGTGTGTTGACATAGCGCGTTGCCCGGGAGAATTAACTTCAGTGTTATTTTTAAATTGTTGTATAGAAAAACGGCACACTGCGTTTCCCGGGAGCCATAATATAAGGTAGGAAATAAAAAGAAAACATGCAGCAAGATTTACTCAACGCAATGTTTTAGAATATCCAAAGTTAGTTTTACGCAAAGGTGAAAAGAGAAATATTGTAAAAAAAATCAGAAGAATTTATTCCGAATGAAACTGAATTGAAATTTAGTAATTCAAATGTTAGGAACAGTAGTGGATATGTACCTTTCAATGTATTCTGATCGAGAGAAGAGATAACCGAAAAACATGTCATAGTATTGTTTTTATTTATGTGTAAGCTACGTAAAACGCCACATACTTTAGTTATTCTCCCTATTATAAAAATGCCCTATTTGTTCTGTAACTTGTTTTATTTTATTTTTTTATCCGTTAGCATTCTGTATTCTTACTTAGTAACCTCATCGTTGAAAAAGAAAAAGAAGTCTCCTTAGATTTCTAGCATTATCCGCCTCTTTGCGTCATCGTTGATTTATCGGTGGCAACGACCGTTGGTTTTTTCTTGAACTTAAGGGGCTAAGCCTTCCCAAGTTCTCAGTGTTCTCAATAATGGATGCTTACTTTTTAACGGATTCTGGCTGAGTGTCTGAAAAACTCCAACATTTAATGGTATTGTTTTTATGTTTTATTTACACGCAATCTACATAGATCGTCAGATGCTTTATTTCTTCTCACGGTTATAAAAATGCATCTTTGTACTGCAACCCGTTTTATTCTATTTTCCGTGTTCTTACTTGATAGGCTTGAGGAATAAAAGTACCTAACCTTGTTAGTGGCAGAAACTAATTAAGAAAGTAAAAGCCGCAACAAGAGATCGATTGCAAATCGACCTCAACATAAAATACTAGATACGGAAGTTAAAGTAGTTTTGCTTACCCTCACCTCTCCCTTTCCCCCTCCCTCTGTCTTTTGTCGTTATCAGGTTTAGAATTTTATTTTCATTCCCCTTGCTTCCTGTTTCTTTCCCTAAGGTCATAAACTTCGCCACACTTGTGGCGATTTTGATTCCTTTTTTCATTTATTCAATTTCGCAATACAAATGAATCCAATATAAATACGAATGGTCAGTCAAGCAAAAAATAATAAAAACTAAATCAACAAAATATATAGGGCCGTAAACAAACATAGGATAGAATTGATTTATATACTCGAAGGAAAACTGTGAATAAGATAGCACTAAGTTACACAGAGATTTATAGCTTCTTGTTTAAAAATTATTGCGCAATGATTAAAAGAGATTCCACATATATGTGCACATCTGCATCTGATGTTGGGAGGATGAAGATGTTGCTGAAGAAATATTAGGTACGGAAAAGCAATTCTAAAACCAGAAAAGTTAGTTTCACGGAAACGAGAGCAGAGGGACATTGTAAAAAAGCTGAATGAGAATGAAACGAAACGGAACTGTCAATGTTTAAAAGAATCCAATATAAATATGGAAGGTCGGTCAAGCTAAAACTCAAACAAAATATATAGGATCCAATATAAATATATAATACTAGTGTACAATTACGGAAGAAAAACGTTATTCTTCGTCAGTGTTTACAATCGCTATTTATCGAGATATATTATCAAAATATTCATATACAATCATTACGTCAATCATTTAATTTTTCATATGTAAATTATTATCATTTCCAAGAAAAACATGCACCGTTAACTTTTTATTATAGTGTGGATGATTTCTTTCCAGATTTATTTCAGGCAGCAGGATAAGCCTGGGGTGTTTGTCAAACTTGGTATTTGCTTTCTTGCTTTCCCTTACCACTTTAAATGGTTTTGTTCGGGAGCTAGTAAAAGACACGTGTTTAACTCGCTAACCTTTGCGCGGTGGAATGGAAGTATATATATATAGTCTTAAAAGTTTTTCAAAGTTGAACACTATATAAAAAAAGAAAAGAAACACTTTTAGTCCCAAGTCCTTCGTTGGAGAACTCCTTTGCTTGTAAGCTTGTAAGTCAATTAATCTTTTGCAATCACTACATGAGTTTCCTTCCAAGAATTTCAGCTAGTCTCAATATTATTGTATGGATCATCAGTCGTTTACCATGAAAAACTGTTTCGGCCATTAAAAAAAACCCAGTATTTTATCTCATGGCTCCTCAGCAGTGTTGATCAGACACCACCCCTTAAAAAACAAACAAAAAAACGTCCCGAATATCAGATCTATTCTTTTGGCTCTAGATTAAATATTGTTATTATATATGTTCTCTTTACCGGTGTTGTTCGATTTTGCCCAAGAAAAATGTTTTATTTATCTATAAATATACAATATAAATATGAAATGTGGCACGAGGCCCCAAAAAAGGTCTGGGGAGAATGTGGACTTAACTAACATTTGATAACTTAACTAGTCACAACCACCAAAACAATTCAACTGAATGATTAACCTACTTAAAACACAAAAATGACAATATAAACATGTGGGGAGTTAGGGAATCAAAATCTTATGTACAAAACAAATGAAATATATACAATGAAAACAAACCCCAGAAGTGTTAGTGTAAGAACCCTCCACTATAATATGTGGCAGATAAGTAGTTTGGCCAGTCGAAAAAGTCGATGCAGGTCCCGAAATCTTTATTTCTACACCTCTTTCGAAATTACGACATCTCTGACGAAACAGCGAATCTATCACCTAATTGGGGTCGTGAATGAGAATTATTAAACTAAAGCGTGGTAAAAACACTTTAGTTCCAAGTCCTTCGTTGGAAAACTCCCTTGCGTGTAAGTCAATTAATCTCTATCAATCACTGCATAAGTTAGCTTCCAAAAATTTACGCTATTATTGTTTACCATGAAAAACTGTTTCCGGTATTTTTTTTTAAAAAGCAGTAGATATGAGTGTCAGAGTAAAAAATCCCCCTTCTTGTATTTATGACTAATCAAAAACCAAATATCGAACAAGATTAAATAAGTTGACCTGGGTCTAGTTGTGGATTGGCGTACAAAATGGCTTGTTTCATTTCATCCAGGTAAGACTCAGCTCGTGTATTTCAATCGTAGCTGTGCCCCTTTTCTTCCTAAGATTGTCTCTCTCACAGACGTGATGTTGCTGGTCTCAGTCTTGTCTATAAATACTCTTATGGCACATGTTCTTCAGAATTGTGTGATCTATTACCCGCTTCTGTTGTTCCAGCTCGTTTGACTCGTTGGTCTAGTGGTCTCCATCAATTCGCTGTTCTGATACCTCATTGTAATACAGCTTTCTATTCCAGTAGCTTCTTTCCCAAAACTGCAGGCTTGTGGGACTCTCTTCCTGCTGACTGTTTCCTCCTACCTATGACATTGGTCTTTTCAAGACTAAGGCCAATAGGAATCTACTGTCTTTACGATAATCATATTTGTTTTTGTTAGTTACTTACATCAAGTGGCTTCATGCCTTGTCTGGAGCGATCTCGATAAAAAAAGAACATTTCGAAATCGATTGGAAATATAATTTTTTATTTTTTTATTTGGCATATAAATCTGACGAAACATATTGTTTAATCTACGTTTTGTTAAGAAATCTATTCCGGGCAAAGAAATAAGGAAACTTCTGACTTTATTTATAAATAATATATACGACTATATTACGTTGAAACATTACGTTTCGTCTGTCACTGTTGTCAAACAAAGTTAAGTCTGATCAGCATTTAAATTGGTGACTGTTTGACATAAATTTTAAAAAGTAATATTTGGTGTAAACTCACATCTTCTAATATAATTGGGAAGGTATACATCCATCGCTATCTACCCATGAATGGAATAGTAGAGTAGAATAGACTGTCAAGCCTTGGGAGTGTAACTATCTTGGGAGAAAGAAACTCCAAAATAATACCAGTACTTCTTACTAATCTTATTACTTCTGATCTTCTTAGATTTCTCCTCTGTCACAGACCTTAATCAGGAAAAGTGTGGTTAGCTATTACGCAACCCATTATCTACAAGAATTACTCATACATTTTTCATAGAGTATTCATAGAAATGTAAGAAGGCTAAAAACGAGAAATTATTTGCTAAAATTGATATGCAAAGGAAAAGTGGAAATTAGTTAAAAAAAACTCATCGACGAAAGACGATCCAATTTACGACATATAATGATGTTCAACAAGAAACGAAAATGCCTTCTCAAGTGGAAACACACACTCTAACTATTTATTCGACTTTGATTTCATTCGGAAATGCATAAACTGCGGCATATATTTCATCATTCTTCTCGCATAACTAAAAATAATAAGTTTATTTACTTCTATATTGTTATTCAGTACTCACTAGGAGTTCTTACACAGGTCATCATCAGTGATTACTCTCTGATAATAGCCGGTAGTGTTTCTTTAGATTAAAGTGACAGCAAGTCTCCTCAGATTTCCAATACTCTCCACCGATTTTGATAACAATTACACATGATTTTGCGCTATTGTAACAGCCGCTTACCATTGCTTTTTTGTCGTTGACAACGACCATTGGTCTTATCTGGGAAGTGGGGGGCAATAAACTTATCCCAAATTCATGTACAATCCACACCCTTCCAGTTGCAGTATGGTTAGTGCTCTCCCTCCTCGGTCTTTCCATACTTTTTAACCCTTCACGATTATTTTGTGTTGTATCAGCCGAGGCTGATGCTATCACAGTTTATGAAAATATCATCATCATCATCATCATCATCATCATCATCATCATCATCATCATCATCATCATCATCATCATCATCATCATCATCATCATCATCATCATCATCATCATCATCATCATCATCATCATCATCATCATCATCATCATCATCATCATCATCATCATCATCATCATCATCATCATCATCATCATCATCATCATCATCATCATCATCATCATCATCATCATCATCATCATCATCATCATCATCATCATCATCATCATCATCATCATCATCATCATCATCATCATCATCATCATCATCATCATCATCATCATCATCATCATCATCATCATCATCATCATCATCATCATCATCATCATCATCATCATCATCATCATCATCATCATCATCATCATCATCATCATCATCATCATCATCATCACCACCACCACTATCATCATCATCATCATCATCATCATCATCATCATCATCATCATCATCATCATCATCATCATCATCATCATCAAGAGTCTCATTATTTTTCCATTTAATTTATCTACATGTTTGTGGTGTGTACATATACACGTATGTTAATTAGATAACGACGCTGAAAAAAGAAAATCACTCTTTTTCTAAATAGTCACGGGTACGTGTAGTATATTGTGAATATACATATCAAACTCCCAAAATGTACCTATGAAATAATTTGTTACCATTACTTTTGCATTCATGCAATTAATTCTTAAAATGGAGCTACTTTTAATCCGATTAAGCAATTTTTCCCCAAAAATATTACTAAGACAATCTTAATATTTGATTTTATCTTGACAATAAATTACCGATGTGGGAGAAAGATATTAAAAGTATGTTTCCATGTTTAGAAATCGCGTTAATTATTTTGAAGGCATCACTTAAATCATCTCTAATTTTTCTCTCTAGTAAAGTAGTTAAACTTCATGATTACAATGTATTTTTTAAATCAAGATTCTTTAATTATTTTATTAATTTAGACACATTCTTTGTACATCTTTCATTTTAGTAGTGATTGCTTTTAACTACGTAACCACTTACAAGCATCGCACTTTCTTTTCTAACACAATGAATCCTACTGTTTTCATAGTCTTTAGTTCCTTTCATATTCTTCCTTTTTCAACCACGTTTCATCAAGCAGTATATAATGCCAAAGGATAACATATCTGCATAGAATACTGAAAATAAACAAAGTAAAAGAAATAATGAAATTACCCAAAAGGAACATGAATATTTTAGAAACAAGATTATACGATGGAAACAAATACAGAAGAATCACATTTACACCACCAAATTGAAGCGACGTTAAGCCTAGTTAGTACCAGATGAATGTCCATTTGGGAATACCAGGCACAGCATGTGGGTGGACGGCGATACCTTCTTACAAAAACTAACGTCGTTAAGATTAGCTCGCTTGAGCGGAATACACTTGCATCTGGGAACCGCTTGTGAATTTGATATTCCCTAGAAATGGTATTCCCTAGAAACTTCCTTCATTAGAGGAAGCCGGCTAAACCACTAAATGAGGATAAAATGGGAACTTGATAAAATAATGATTACATATATTGTCCGAGACATTCGGGGCCCTTCCAAAAACCGTACAGTAAAAAAAAAACAGTATCAAAGTATTGAGATAACAGTTAAGATTACGTTGATATTTTGTGTCCGGATACGAAAGAGGGGAGAGATAGAAACAGTACGCGTCGAGGATTTGTGTCATCTTTACTGCCAAGGGATTTGAGGAGACCACAAAGCGGAATTAAGAAAGATTTGTTATGACAACCAAAAGTTGCAGAAGTGTAACTATCGAAATGACAATGTCGTATTGGAAAACACCAAAGACGGCAGCCAAACATGAAAAGGGGAATAAGTAAGTCTCTGAGATTTGACTTTTAAAACGGATCATCTAATCCAGGGCAGAAATCTGAAAGCTTTACATTGTAAACAAAACGAGAAAAATGTGAGACTTACGAAAGTTCATTTTAGGTGTGTCGTATAGATTAATTGGAAAACATTAAAGAAGTCAGAAAAATATCTGGAGTTTGTGAGAGATTTTGAAAATATGATAGTACTTAAATCTAATTAAAATGTTCATCTGCATAGACTTGGAGACTGGAAAAAAGGAATATTTGAACCTATTTACATGATAGTATTACTAAAATCATTTGAATTGATTTAAACGTATGTCACTGAATAGTAATTAATACGATAGAGGACATATTTGACAGGTGGTGTTTACTTACTTCCCACGGGAGTTGGGGAAAACCAGTTCCAGCGAGGGGCACTCTAATTGGGTTCAAAATAGTTATGAACGAACCCATCACCATTCTTTATAGGATCGCATCATACAATCGGCAATAAACGAACCCTCACTCCCAGAGGCGAAGCTAATTTCATAGAGCGTGCACCTCCTAGGACCTAGCCGGACTATATCTCGCGCTGACAAAAAAGGGCCTGGTAGTTCAGTACAGTACCTAGGTTGTCACAATACTTGCTAAGGTGAACCGTGGACGGTATGAAAAAAACCGGGCGGAACCAGGAAACATTTGTCAGGTGGAATAGAGGAGATGATTTGTTTGGTTAGTCTTTTTACGGCATACCAATCCTTTTAGGCTAAACGATTCATTTTATACAATTAATTTAATACAAGTTGCTACGGGTGGATTGCAAATTAATATTTTTCCAATAGCATGAGATCTAAATGTCTACAACGGCTTCACGAGGATTTGAACATTGTAAAACCGGAAGCGTGGAAAACATAGAACCGTGTTAAATGGTCGATTTGCATACATCACACTTGCTCCTTAGTTAACAAACGGCTTAAATAGAAATATAACCATGTACAACAAATTATTAGCGGACTAAACGTAGCGACTCTTCCTCACTTATTAGAGCCACTCAGGGTTAGTTCCTTTTTTAGTATTTTAGCTGAGGAATAGGTTTAGAAACACAAGAATCACTAATTCAATTTTTACGACAAAACATTAATTAGGACTTAATTTATATTGCATGACATCTATCTTAACTACATTGAATCTAAAGAATAAAATAAAATTAATCTCTCATTTTCACTAAACCCTCTACCAGAATAACAAAACAAAAGAGACAACACAAAATACAAATGAAAATCTTTATCTTCATCACATTAGATATATAATAAAACACACAACTCATATTCTAACAAATAATACCCAAAAAATTATTTCCTGAAATACGTTTCTAACATCTAAAACACGATTTGAGTTCACCGGAAGTATCTCTTAGGCCATTTTATTTGATTGTGTCATTTCCGATATTTTATACACGAAAAAAAAAAGAACGTGGGAATGAATCTAAAACATATTTACATTATTTATCTTCGGGTTAGCTTCATTAATTTAGGATTTTGGTTTTACTAAACTTTGATCGCTATACTGTATACATTAATCAAGAACCCTCAATAAAGCCACGATCAGTGTTAATGTTAAAACGTTGCGTTTAGTAGCAATAGGGATACCGCCTAATGTGAATAGAAAAAATAGAACAATAGAAATACAATGAAAATAGAAAATTTGATACACACGTTACTATGAGTAATTTGATCGTATAACTATCCCAGAGTTATAATCAGTTTACCTTAAGTAATTCTTGTAAACATCGGTGACTAAAAGATCAGGTATATTTAGGTAAATAATAAACCCAGAACAAGAATTATATGTCTTTTAGATTGAATCAAGATTTTCGGATCGTTCATATTTTGTGGCAGTATCTCAAGTATTTTTATTCAGATTTTACCTTGGCACTAAAAGCATGACCATATTCTGCTGAATCCAGACTCAGTGACAATCAGACTAAAATAAACGGGTACATTTAAAGGAAATGACAACGGTTATTGGAAAACAACAGAGAAAATAAAACATTTAAAATAAAACCCTGCCTACAAAAATTAATAACAGTCATGAAGAATCCGAATTTGAAACTAGGGACGGGTAATAAAAATGAAATTAATTTGTTTTTTTTTAACCAAAAAATAAATTTTACCCCTGATTGAAAAAAATCCGCTTAAAATATCAGAGAATTATCCGATGTTAATGAAATTGTCAGTATTTATTAATCAATAAATGAATGTTAATGTAAAGTATTTATTAAAAAACAAACAAACAAACGTATTTTTAGGTCAATTAAATTACTTTCTTCATTTCAAAAACGAGATAAGACTTATTATACCCATAATTGAAACTCAGTGACCACCTTTACAAAGATATCACCCCGAAGGTGCGAATGTAAAAACATTTAAATACAACTAGTTTAAATACTAGATCGCATGACATTTATTATCTAACTTTAAATTTGCGATTTTTAAGTATCATTTTCTACCGAGACTTGAAGTAAATTTTATTTTCATTCGTACCCTCAGAGTGCTCTAATTTTGTAAAGTTGCTCACTGAGTTTCAACTATGGCCATAAGAAGACGAATTTTCTCCTTGAAGTGAAGAGACTAAAATAACGTAAGTGACCTAAAGGAAATCTATAAGTTTATTTTTAATAAGATAAATATTTGTTTCCAGAGAAATGCTGCGTGTGTTTCGAAAGGATTAAGGACTATTAATTTACCGGAATTTATTTAAATTAATGTCACTTTAGTTACATCCACCGAAGCAATGTGAGTATATACTTCCGCTATAACATTCATTGATTACTGAATATTTCATAAATATTAAATAATTCTCTGATTTTTGGTGCAGAGGTATTCCTGTTTAAGTTAGATGACAACACAACTTTCACTTTCATTGCGCGTCCTTATTTGACATCGGTCATGCACAATGGACAGACAGGCATTTAAATATCCAAGAAAGAAGACTGACCGAAATCTACACGCGGGACTCACATTAACGAACGTCTCTCTATAATGCAGAAACTTGACCAGCAAACGAAAAATATAACGCAAGATATCTAACGGAGCTTATTTGGAAAATAAAATAGTACAATATTTGTATTATTTGGATTACTCGGACTACTATTCTTACCTTAGAAGTTATTTTCACAATGTTTCGGCCGATGTAACCTCCGATCTTCTTCAGATGCGTATTTTCGAACTTGAGAATCCTTATGTCGAACAGAAGATTTTATATAATCGAAATTCTAACATAAAGATTCCTAAGATCGGAAAGATGCCCTTGAAGAAGGTTGGAGATTACATCGGCCGAAAGTCTGTGAAAATTACAACCAAGTAGTTCGAATGATCTAAATAATCGAAATTATTAATCTGTAGACTTTTTAAAGAAAACATGTTTCGTTTCTGCAATAACGCAACTCTCGGTCCCTCACATTCCATGAGCGATGTTTCTGACAAAGAGGGAAGAATTGCTGTTTTCTGGGTCGGAATCACTCCATCTAACACTCATCGTTGGCTAGTTTTTGACATTGAAGTGGTATTATTTAGCTCCTTACATCAAGTGGCTTCATGCTGTGTCTAAAGCGATTCCCAGAAAAATAAACAATAAAAAACAATAAATAAAATTTAAAAAAACTATAAATAGTAAAAAAATCCAAAATTAAATAACCCCAAAAAGGTTGACATGCCGTCAAACCTAACAACTAACCAACACCAAAAAAGAAAAAAGACAAGTCGTTACAAAACAACAACAACAACAACAACAACAACAACTCCTCCTACTACTACTTCAACTACTACGAATAATAATTCTGTTTAAATAATAAAAGTGCGCTTTTCAGGTAAAGATATGGATGTCGTAATCATTGTTACAGATTGTCATACTGTCGCAGTTTTTTAAATTTTTTCTTTCTGGCTCGGTTTCCACTAATGACCAATAGAAAAAAAAAGAGCATGCTGTATTTCGATTGTTGTCGGAACAAAGAAAGTTGAAAAGCAGACGTCAACCGTCTTGTTCTGTGCTATTTTTATTTAACCCAAAGCCCCAAGAGACTTGCTACCATGTAAAACAAATCTTGAAAACCGATTGGTTGTCTGCCCGGACGCTGATGGTTATAAATAAATCGAGAGTGAACAAAAGAAGAAAAAAAGAAGAATAGCGAAACAGTACATCCATGAATGTCGACTTGCGACAGTCGGTTTAAAAGAAACACGAAAAAGACAGAAAGAAGTAAGACTAGGAAGAGTTGGAGATGAGTTTCCGACAAAATCGTGATTCGGACGCAGACACTTTAGAAAAATCGCAAATCAATACGATTGGTTGAGGTTAATAATAATAATACAACACACACACATGGATTAATATATGAAAAAACAATGATCATTCTAATTGTTTTACTAAGTTAGCTCCCCTTTGGGAGTAAACTTGAACGAGCAGGATTTATTGAACACTAGTATTATAGTATGAGGATGAAAAACACGACATATAATATAATAAAATACAGTGGAAACAGGATGTATGAAAATAAAACAGAAAAGAAAAACAATTAATCACAAGAAGAAGTCATCAAAACAAGAGATTTACCGGTTGCAACGAACGTCTTCAGATGCACCTTTTTCTGAAGACGTTCGTTGATCCGAACGAAACCGATAAATCTCTCGTTTTTATCATTTCTTCTTGTGATTAATTTCTTCGTTTTCGTTTTTTTTCATGCACATATACTTATATACTAGCAGGAAGAAGCGGCGTTGCTCATGATTGAACAAGTAAATCTACATCATTTTATGCACTCCTCCCTATAGCTAATTTTTCCTTTCTTTACATATTCTTATTTTTTCTACATTGTGTAACATTCACTTTTTATGGTCCCGGGATAGGATGCGCTAAGTATTGATTAATTGAAATAAATTTAAGTAAATTCATATTTCTTAACTCACTGAGACACACCCGGCGTTTACCGGAAATTCACAAGGACGTGAGAATGTCTTGAAATTCGCATTATCATTTCTATTCTTATTTTGAAATTTCGATTATTTTCAATTCATGAGTAAAATAAAATAAAGTAAAACGTCGTGTTTCCTATTTATTGATTTCAAACGCGAGCACAAACTCCATTTTGATCAAAGTGAAATATACTTATCCAAGTAAATTAGGTGATGTACTTTCAGAATAAATATGCAATCAAACAGACCGGATCAACTAACACACACACATTGATTAATGAATAAAAATATTTTTTTATATATATATATAACCCTTGATGGACAAATTGACTATTTAATAAATATTGCATTTTATCCCATTTTTATTCTCATCACTTATCTTATATATATATATATATATATATATATATATATATATATATATATATATATATATATATATATAGTAAGTAATGAAAATATATATGACAATCAAGCTACACAGAGGCTCCCGTGTTTCATCCCTGGGGGGAATCGTCAGGCTAAATGCATGGAGTTATTTTTGTCAGGTGTTTTTATATACATGGCTTGCTAGTTAACCAATCAGATTCTTTGTTGTTCCCTCAGCCAATCGTTGGGCTACCCGCGAACAAAGGCTTTGTTGGTGACGCTCCTATACATATCCTATTTTTTGTTAACAATGGATTTTCCTATATCCTGTTTCCTTTGTTGTGTCAATACAGTGGATGAATTTATTTTAACACGTGGTTTCTTGTATTTCTATTTTAGGTGTTAAATTTTAACTTGTTCAGTTTTTTATTTATTTATTTAATTATTTGTTTATTTACTTTTTTTATTTATTTATTATATATCATCCTAAGGTAAATTTATTTCTGTGTAAACAGCTGTTTGCTATTTCATTTCTAGAGTTTAATAGGTTTCGGGGATCTTTAAAATTTAGGATTTCATATTTTTCATTCAGGCATAATCTACACGGGTCGTCTAAGTTTCTACATGTACTGGCCTGTCTTACTATTTTCCATTCAATTATTGGTGAGTGCCCAATTAAAATTCTTTGGATTTTTATCTTGTATATTTTTACCTTACCTGGATTACTATATATATATATATATATATATATATATATATATATATATATATATATATATATATATATATATTGGTTCTTTCCAAATATGATCTAAGGTTAAGATCGGATTCTAACTCTGACTTATGAGATCTCAGTTAATAATAGCTGTTGATTGATAACATCGATATGCCAGTGTCGCAGATTTTCTACGTGTCTGTGTAAATGAAAATAATCATATATATATATATATATATATATATATATATATATATATATATATATATATATATATATATATATATATATATATATAAGGAGATTAGAAAGTGAACTTTCGGCAGCCTGGTAACCCTAGCTTCCCTTATTTTGTTCTTTTATCTCTCACATACCATGAGGGATGTTTCTGACAAAGGGGGAAGAATGGATGTTTTCTGGTGTGTATCTATCATCTAACACATATCGTTGGCTAGTTTTTGACTTTCAAGTAGTATTTTGTTTTAGCTCTTTACATCAAGTGGCTTGATGCCTTGTCTGGAGCGATTTCAATAATATAGATATATATATATAAATATATATATATATATATATATATATATATATATATATATATATATATATAATAAAACTGTGTTTTCCTGTTTATGGATTTCAAACACGAATGTGAACACCACAGAATTGTTTTAATCTCCTTGATCAAAATGTAATATACTTATACAAGTACTGTGTGTCATGTAGTTTCAGAATATGTATGTAGATGGGGATTTATCTCCAAAACCGTAGGGGAAATTTGTGAACAAACAAAAAAACAAACAAAAAACACAACTTTATATATTAATGTTATAAATTATAAATTATAAATTAAATTATACATCTTATTTCATTCTTATGGATTTCAAATGCGAATGTGAACCCCACGCTATTGTTTCAACGACTTTTATCTAAATGTAATGTAATTACCAAGTATTAGTGGTATTGTAGTTTTTAGAATATGCTAGACATTCTTAGTCGAGACGGTTCTTTATATATATATATATATATATATATATATATATATATATATATATATATATATATATATATATATATATATATAGTAACTGTCAACATAGATTACACGCCACGGGTCGTCTATGTTCTCTGTTTTAATGAATGACGCCATCCTTTTGTTACTTCAGCATTTTTTTACGTCACTTTCCACATAGATAACACGTCACCCTTCAGATCACGGGACGTCTATGTTCTCTGTTTTAATGAATGACGCCATCCTTTTGTTACTTCAGCATTTTTACGTCACTTTCCACAGATAATACGTCACCCTTCAGGTCACCGGTCGTCTAGGTTCTCTGTTTTAATGAATGACGTCATCCTTTTGTTACTTCAGCATTTATGACGTCATAAAAGATCTCTTTCCGATATCTTCAACTTGTTTCAGTAGATGACGTCATCCTTTTTAATTACATCTTTCCTTTGTAATATGTTCGGTGTCTGAAACTTCTTTTTAGGAGATGATATCACCCCTTTGTAATGCAATCTTTTTGTGACTCATCCATTGTGCACAGAGACAAACAAACAGGATCACAAACCACAGTGATTTAGTAGTATATAGGTAGACATTATTTTCTATATTTTCTTTCCTGTGTACTTAAGTTTGAAATAGCATTTCCGCCGGTCTGTAAATTGGAGTGTGAAATATTTTTCTATCTGTCCGATACGCTTATGTTTTAAATAGTATTTTCACCAGTGTTGCACGATTTCAGTTTAAGATAGAAAATTCGTCGGTCAGTCAAATTAAAGTTTGAAATTCTATTTTTGTCAGATGTCACGCATATGTTTGAAATACATTTTTCTTTGGTCTGTCATGTTTAAGTTTGAAATGGCATTTGGTCTATCAATATCACATTTGAAATAGCTTAAGTTAGAAATAGAATTTCGTCAGTCTGTAACGTTTAATTTTGAAATAGCATATTTGTCAGTCGGTCTGAAATAGCAATTTAATCCATCTATCAAGCTTATGTTTAAAATACCATTTTGGTTTGTCTGTTACGCTTCGGTTTAAACTAGCATATTCCTTGGTCTGTTACGCTTAACTTTCAAATAGGATTTTTGTCCATCTCTCATGCTTAAGTTTTAAATAGCATATTAGTCAGTCTGTCGCGCTTAAGTTAGAAATAGCATTTTATATGCGTCAACCTCGATATACAGTTTGATATTTGTAGAGACCAGAAATATTCTGCAAATACATTTAATTAATTATATATTAACGGTTTAAATTCACGTATAGTCGGAAAATTAGTTTGGCCAGTAAGATAATGAGGACATTTTAAATAAAAAAATAAGGAATTATAAGACAACCAAGAATAATACCAATTTAAACTTTCATTTTACGTTTATTAATAAAAATAAAGATTCATTTTTTTAATTTTCATTGCCAGTTCACGGAGTAAATAAAATACGTTTTTTACTAAATGTAGTATTATTCCCGTTAGATTAACTAATGAATGAAATTTATAGTTCAGTGAATACATTAAATCTTTCAATTTCATTGGCCAGTCACTGAAGAGTTAATAACCAGAGGGTTTATTTATCATAGACTGGAAATAAAGATAGAAATCGAAATGAATAGATAGATATATAAATGATAACATCGCCAATTCAAGAAATTAATTTCTCTTCGAGTTCTAGTGATTTTATTAACACGAAATTTAGGGCCCTTTTTCGTAATATATACGAAATAATTAAAACAAAATTTTGTAAACATCTAAAGTGCTTTATTTTCATTAAAAGAATTAAAAAATTCATGCATCTTATTATTAATACATAACAATATAACTTTAGTAAAGGTGTATTTTGTTGGAAAATAATAGTACATTTTCGCTAAGATTTAAAACAAAATAATGGTTTCATGATATTACGTTATCGTTAATTAATAAACACTGAATATTTAATTAAAATTGGTTGATTCTCTTAAATTTGGTGAATTTTTAAGTGAAGGGAGGGTTAAAATGTTTTTACATTTTCGGGATCGGCCATTGATTTTGGACGTACCTATAATAGATATGGATTCTTGATGATAACAAGTCATTAGTGAGACATTAAAATAAGAAGTTTTAATTACTACTTTCAGATTTTGAGGTGAAGAACTTTCCTTAGAAATTTTTGTTAGTAGTGTCCTTCTTGTTTTGCCACAACCTTCTGGTTATCGTAACTCATTGCTGTGAACCCTGTCCATTTTATAGGATAACCTATAGATTTTTAATTAAACCTTCTATTTAATCTATGGACATTGTATTATCACATTTCATCTTCCATTTCAGTGAATCTGTTTATTTTTTCTAATTCCATCTTCCATTTCAGTGAATTTGTTTGCTTAGATTAATCGACTACGAGACCACACTAGAGATTTGAATGTTGAAATTTTAGTTTGAACTTTATTTTTGGATTATTTTATGATGTGAAATGAAGACTATAGCGAAAATGTTGTGTTGAAAACAATCAAAATGAGGACAGTTTAAGTTTTTGGTTAGTAAAACACATATCACATTTGAACAAACTGTTTCTCTGCTTGATATCATCAACTGGTGCGGATCCTTTTTTTCTTTTTAACCACAATATACAAGTAATGATCTTTTGACATAAGTACACATTCTCTAAAAAAAATCCAACATTGAAATAAAAATTCTTCATTGAAATATGCATTTGCCTTTGTTTATTCAAAATTACCTGTCTCTTCATTTATAGGAATTTGTCAATAATTGTAAAATTTATTAATTAGCTCATTGTGGTTCTGATTATTTGGTATGTAAAACACATAAAAACATCAAACTAATCTCACAGAGGAATGTTATCTTTGTTTGCAACTTCTATATCGAATATTTAAGAAAATGCACATGGCCCCCAGTAAAAGACACCAGTTGCACGATTGCCTGGCCTGTAGTAGGGATGGCCATGCTCCAAACCTAATAAACCGAACTTTATAAATTTTGAGACACAACTGCAAGCCACAAGGAGTCCAAATGTAGGTTACGTTTAGTTTAAGTTAGTTTTATGCAAAGGAGTTAAAAAGGGGATACAATCGTTTACTGAAAATTCAGATACCATTCTATTTTTGTGGAATTTTAACAATACATCAATTAATAGATATTCCTCAAATTTCAGATTTTAGGGAGCATTTTAAAAGGAATTTAATAGCATTATATGAGCACAGCTTCCTATTTGAAAATTAAAATATGTCGTATTTGCATTAAATTTGATCAATATTAATTATACATCAATGAAGCAAGATTCCCCGAATTTAAGTTTCTTTATAAGACCCCTTAATCTTATGCCTTCAACCTGTAAGTTTTCTAGAATCAAAATCATGTAATGGATTTTGATCAAAATTAGAATATGGACCGTAGATATATCTTAATTTTTATCCTTGTAAAGGGACATTAAAGAGCCGCGTAACTGTCCTGTTCGGAGTAATAATCTTATTCGTCCTGGGATGGGTATTCTTCTAGTATATATATATATATATGTCATTTTTTTTATTTATATGATTATTTTTGTTTTTGCGATATGGAATGTATTCAAATATCTTTTTACGGGAATACATTTACTTAAATGCTAAGAGAAAAGCATTGTTACTTTCACCAGTGTTTCGCCATCTACGACTCATCAGCGTGGCTAGACCTAACGAGATTCGAAACCGACCCCATAGTGACTGAATCCCGGGCATTAGGTTTCGAATCTCATTAGGTGTTTCCACGCTGAAGAAACACGCTGAAACACGGGGTGAAACACGTGGATATATATATATATATATATATATATATATATATATATATATATATATATATATATATATATATGCTAGTAAAACTTATCTGCCATCCGAGCAACAATTAATTGGGGCAAGGGTATAGTTAACTAATATATTTTTAACACTGACCCTAAGTCTGACTGGCAATGTCATAAAACCACAGGTAAGCGCCTATAAGAGTGAATCCCACCCACAAAAAATAACGCACAGAATAACGCACAAATTACGTTAACTATATATGAAACTGATACATCACTCTAAATTCTAAAATATGTTTTCCTTCTCACCGTTTTCCACGGTGTTCACACGTAATCACCTAAAAAGCAGAATATATATTTTTTTTGTGTTGGTGGTGGTGGTGAAAGCGGGGTGTGTTCATCTGCAAATTTACCCATATTTTATTTTTTAAATCTTATATTTTTCAACTGTATGCCCCTTTCGTATTTTAATTTTCAGCAATTGAGTTTAGTTGTGTTTATTTTTCCCGTGAAAAGTAAATAAATAACTTCTTTAAAATCATCTAAATAATCAAATCTGTTATTTTTCATGTTTAAATTAAAAATATTAAAAGTTTTAGTATTATTGTAGATAAACACCCTCACCCCTCCCCACCTACATCACCACCACCAAAAAATGACATTCTACTTTTTTAGGCGATTACGTGTGGATACCCTGAAAACACTAGCAGGAATAGAAAACAACAAAAAAAATAATTTTACAATTTAGAGTGTCGCATATAAATTTAACGTAAAATGATCCTCCATATCCGGGCTATTCTATGGTTTTATGGCAGTTAACCATTTTTTGGTTTTACTATTAGAGATAAATTCTGTGGGTTATTATTTGGGAGGGGTGCAGTGGTCCACTCTTTTAGGCGATTACGTGTGGTTTTACGAACTTGCCAGTCGGACATAAGGTTAGTGTTAAAAATATATTAGTTAACTGTCCTAATAAGTTAAAATGACCTTAAAAAATAGAATCACATTTTTTAAAGGGGATGGATAATTTAGCTGGGAGTGTTAATCTACAAATTTACCAATGTTTGTCGTTAAAATTATGGAAGTCTGAGTAAAAACATTGTTTTAACTATACCTCCCCCCCCCCCCCCCCAATCAATTGGTGTGTTGATATAAATATAGTTTGGATAAATGGGAAAAAAACTTTCGTATTTATTCATTTAGAAGACAGAAAAAAACTTAATTAAGTTTTAAAAACAAATATGAATCCATTTTTTTAATTTACAAAGCTGAGAAGTTGGGGGACTATTCTTTATTATAGCTAATATAATTATATTCAATAGGAATCGTTGTCGTCGTCGTTGTTGTCGTCGTCGTTGTCGTTGTCGTCGTCGTTGTCGTCAAAAACAATAAAAAATTTAGTTTTAAATATAAAATATATATCTAAAGAAAAACTTTGTTAGTCATTCCGTTCAATGCAGAGTTTATATTTAAAAATAAATTATTCCAGATAATCTAAGTTGTTGGTTCGTGTAAACATACTCATGTTTAAACCTGACCGGAAGTTATCATTCAAATTTCAAAATAATCATTTTGAATGTGAAATGTTTTTCATAAAATCATTGGAATTAATATTACTACTACTACTACTACTACTACTACTACTACTACTAACATTAATATGAACAAAACTTTTGAATACATATAAGAAAACTGTAGAACGCAAATAAAAATGAATTGTGCAGAATATTGATTTATTATAGAGTGTTTACAAAAATACTATTCAAATGAAGCATCGGAATGAATGTGTTTACGCAGTGTTCGGTTGGGTATATATAATGTATTTGAAAATAATTAAATGTGTAATTGAATTAAATAAGCGTAACGTGTTTTGATATGATGAATAGAAAAATTCGCATTTATTCATTTATATATATATATATTTCAGTGCGTTCACTATCAACTATCTATTTATCAATTTTAATATATATATATATATATATATATATATATATATATATATATATATATATATATATATCAGTTCGTTCATATCTATCCGTATCCTTATTCACACCACTATACGTACATATACAAATGTTTTCATGATAATGCATATGTACATAAGCCTACACACATGCGTATATATATGTGTGCATATATAAACGAAGTTGCATATTCACGCATAGACCACATAGATTCTAATCGAAGTAATCGATATGACGAGCACTACCCACATGTGTCTCAAGTGGCCGCTACGTGGACATTTCAGTGCGGATCCAGAGAACTGCATCAGAAAAACCTTCGTTAGCCGAGGGTCAGACATATGGTCATCTTGATAATAGATGACCACGCCATGGAACCATTAGTTGTGGTCAGTCGGGGAACCGAATGTCAAACCAATACACATGGAAATCGGCCCAGTATACGGTCAACTTACACGCCCACTTATGAATATACATATTGATAAACGACTACATAGAAACGAATACCCTCACACACATGCACACACAAGTGGTAATATGCACGCAACGGCTTGTATTAAATACAATCTTACATATAAATAAGGAACCAATAGAATGTAATATTCATGACAAATGTAACTCTCGCACGCATATGAGACATCACGCGAAAGCCAATAAGGCAATCGCGTAAATATATCTGTTATCAATAGCTTTCTAAGTCAAATCTATGCTTTGTGAAATATCAGGTGTTTCCAAAAATACTGACCGATTTTCAGATTTACTTGTAAAAATATATTTATGTTGCTACGTTTTACATTGATTTATACAGAATTCTGCATGTTTAATAACTGACATATACTTTTAAATACATTTTTGATAATTTCTTTCACTATACAATTGTGAAGTATATAAGTCGTTTCTCAATAACAAAGAAGAAAAAGAGAAGAAAAGCGTGCACCTTTTCTTGCATGAGTTTAAATTCGAGCATAATGCCTTTTTTTAGCGAACTACCGAACGTATGTACATCATAAAAATTATTTAAATGAATAATGAACATATAATAGAGATTTTGTGTCTGCATGTCTGTAACTAAAACTACGTCACAATTCTTAAACATATTACTTTATATTCTCACATTTTTATTTGCTGAATATTGAGAAGAAATTAATACAAGCAAAACGTTTTGTATCCACATGTTTCATAGTCTATTTACTAATCTATCCCAGTATGTTTATATTTATCTATCTAGCTTAATTAATGCTTCTCAAGGAGGCCTCAATATCAACGGAGCATGGGTAGAAAGATCCACAATTTATCGGACAACATAAAAGCGCTTTCAGAAATTCCATGGTGATAATGCGAGCCTCGTAAAAATGAAAAGGTAGAAGAATGCCATCAACTTTTGAGACGGAACGTTTGAAAGCAACTGTTGAACCCACGCCTAAGTGTCAGAAAAATATATAAAGCACTTGCTGTCGGCATTTTAACAGTTTTTTTTAATTGAAGCAAATTGGAAAGGTGAAAAAAAAACCCTTAATAAATGGGTCACACATGAACTCAATACATTTGTGTTTCTGAAATCGGTCATTATTTTCCGAACAACCTTAGACACAAAATGGCATACTGCAGGTAATTCAGGAAAATTATAGTTTATCTATTTTCTTGTTTGCTTGCTAGCTTGTTTGTCAGTGTACATACTGGATTACGTTACAAAAGACAAATACAGGAGAGGCTGGAAGAGAGAGAAAGAGGAGAGGAAATAGACAGTATTTCAAGTAAAAACTTCAGAAAATTATAGTTTATCTTGTTGTATATTTACATCTATGATAGTACTCATGTACTAATAATTCAACGTATTTAATAATCTGTAAATAAAAATACTATGTTACAATGTTATACTTGGACTATACTAAAATATGGAACCGAAACATAGACGATGGGTACATAAGACGGAAAACTTATCTAATCCTTTCAATTATCGTGCTACAAAAGAATGTTAAAAATTAGTTTGACCGAAAGAATCAGGAATAAGGAGGTGCTTGATATTATGAGTCTAGAAATTACGATACTACTTAACCAAGTGATAAAACAATGCATCATCTATTCTTGGTCATGTAATCCGTAGTGATAAAATCCTGACGAACCTGCTGATGAGAAGAATTGCGAGTAGAAGAGTAAAGGGAAGACAGAGAGATCATTGGTTTGAGAATATCAAGAAAGATGATAACCTCAACGTGACAGATAACCATACTAGTCTTATAGAAAAGCGATGCAGATCAACCGACAGACTGAACTACCAACTACCACCTATTCACAGAGATGAAAGGGTGCATTAAAAAGGACAATAGAGACGCTACGAAATGAAAGAAAAAGTAAATTCCAATTGTTTATATTGTTTTACCTCAGATTTAGACAATGGAAATTATTTTAAAGACATGGTACGCAAATTGGTTCTCTCAGACGTAACTTGAAGTGACTGAAATACATAGAGGATACTGCCAAGTCATCTGCAAAGAAGGTGAGACCATCGACCTATATCTCTACAAAGCCACCATACGCCCATGCATGGAGCATTGTTGTCACATCTAGTCTCTCCCTATTAGACAGGGTCTAAAAAGAGCCTCTAATCTAATAGATCCCACGCTGTCTACCAAGCTGCTACCCCTGTCCCATCGCCACAATGTTGCATCTTTGTGCTTGTTTTACAAGTACTTAAAAGGAATGTGCTACAACGAACTTGGTATACTTGTGTCTTATCAACGTAAATACCCCCGACCAACCCGACAATTAGCAAAATTCCATCCTTCACTGTATGGATCCTTAGGTGCTGGAAAAATTTCTGCTATAAGAGCTTTTTTTCTCGAACTGCTAGCCATTTGAATTCACTCTCTGTTCCCCCGACTGTACCAACATGCAGAAATTTAAATGTAATGTAAACAAACATCTAGCTGCACATCTCTCCACTGAGGATGCCGCTATAAATATGGCCCCTAATTCACAGTAGTTCCTTACATCTTAGTAACAATGTGCCATATTTGGAGTAAATATGAATGAAGAAAAAAATCAAAAAAATCATTGACACATAAGAAAGAATTTCGTTTTCTTTATTTTACGGCATATCAACCATATTTAGGCTATTTAATTCCGAAGCATAATATCTATCGTTAAAGAGTCATTTTGTAGGATTAATTGAACACAAGTTGTCATGCTATTTATAGATGGGTTGATTCTCCCATTAATATTTTCCTCTAGAGACAAGTAGAGTAGGAAAGTGTCGCTTTTAACTCTTGTGGCAGATTGCGACCGAACATGTATCAGTTCCATTTTAATGCGGATTCGTGTTAGCTGAATACATAATTACCCCTAACAAATCCGCAAATATTTGAACTCTGTTTTGCCTATTCCCTAGTCTGCAATGATATCGTCTAGGCCAATCACACGCTCCCATAAAAAAGTGGTTTTTGTTTTAGCTGTTTATACGGTATATCAAACCATTTCCACAAAAGATTTAATGCTTGAAGTTTTTAATGCATTTAAATATGCACAGTTTTGCTTTACCGCATAGACTCTAATCAAGGTAAGGGATATGATGAGCATTTCCCATTAGTCGAGCTTTTGCACCTGAACAATTTGATTCAGTTGTCAAACACCGTTGAAATACTGATAGCACGTGTCTGAGACATTTCACTCAGACTTTTGTTCATGATGTAAATTTACGTGTAAACAACCGGATGAAGTTTCATGTTATGTCCAAGATCAGATTCTAATTAATCCATTAATGTTCCTCTTACATGTCCTTCTACTCTTGGTCAGAGTGGAATTAGGACTATTAGCAACTAAGTGGTGACTTAACACTCTCCTAAATATCCAAAATTGGGAGCTCACCACCGAATGAAGTTTCATGTCATACCATGTACATGCTAGAACTAAGAGATATTTTTTATATATCTCATCATTTGTCCCTTTGTCTGGTTGACCGTTGGGGTGCCAAAGATGACCTGGAAACCATTTTTATCTAGCTCTACTGATTTTCTTCCTTCTGTAGCGTGTTACACAGCACCAGTCCTTCCCACTCTTGAATATTTTCCTCCCACCTTTGTCTGTGTCTACCTTCCTTCTTTCCCCTTTACTATTCCTTGCAGGATGATCGTGTGACATTTCATTTTCTTCTTCTTCTACACAGTGGACTGTTTTCATACATATGCTTTGAAATAATACAATGCAAGCTGTAAACAACAGATGCTATTACAGTACGAGCTGTTCAGCGTTGTTTTACTCAGATTAAATCTAGTAATATTGTGAACATGTAGGTATGCGTATGTTGACTGCACTGGTCGTAATCGTCTACACACGTTGTACCTGTTCAAAGGTTGGTTGTTCTGCAATAAAGAACCCCCGTCCCAAGTAAAGAGTCCAGTTCATCAACAAGTAACAGATTTATTTGTTAGAGGTTACAAATGAAACTCGTGTTACCCAGGTTGAATGGCAGACTTGAAAAACGAGACTTTTTTGCCCGATCATTAAAAAGATAAGTCCAGTACAACCCTTTAGCTAAGAGACCCAGATGTGCACACCTTGTCTGGGCAGCATCCAGCTTAAAACTCCTCGTCAGCTCTCCCCCTAAAACCAACCTTCCTGTGCATGCCCAGTGGGCCGGATCTCTCCTCCCATCTCTTTCTTTCTAGTCGGGTCTGTCTCACTGGTCATAAACTACCCAGGCACTGACCACTTGAGATAAACCTGGAGATAAATGTCAGAGCTAGGATTATCATGGCGACAATTTGTGAACATCCCAGCATAGGTCCCACCTTTTACGAGATACTTAATTCAAAGAGAAATAAACTCTTGTGTAGCCCACATAAAACGAAATATATTTGCACTTTATTTTGTGTCCCCCTCGTTCCTCCGGGTGAGCATCTCGCACTTTCCACGCCCGCCATTCTTATGCACCACTAAAAGCCTAATGTATTTTTACATTCCTACCCATACCCATGTTGGAAATGCCTCTGAAAGTCCTGCTGAATAAAGAACAGACAAAATAACATCAGAACAAGTATGAAAAGAAAAAAGAGTTACATTGCAAATTCCAACAGTTCATCACTAAATGTAATGTTCGCTTATGCATGCATCATCTTTCTAAAAATTATCTACTTTTCTTTTTTTCTACAGTAGTTCATTTAGTTTTCTACATTCATTTTTTTCAATAGGCTTCACTCGTTATATTTTAATTTCTTTTACTAGTCCTCATTTATGTCTGAAAGCATGCACATTTTTTCTTTGTTTTTTTCTTTTACCAATAGGGTTCATTTTCTTTATTTTCTGAATACACCTTTTCTTTCAAATTCTTACCAGTCCTCACTTATAGCTGTGAAACCATGCACATGTAGTCGTTATTTTTTTCTTAATTCACTTCAGTTCTATAGCTGTTTAAACAATTTTGTTTTTCAATTTTTTTTATCAACAACTGTCCAGCTCATTTTCAACTGGCACCCACCATCTCAAAATCATGCATCACTGGACTGTCAATTGATTTTAGGCCTCTCCTTCCCACTTAACTTAATTCTGAATTTACTCTCAAGCCTTTTTTTGTGCAACTAGTCTAAGAGAAAGAAAACTCCTAAAATAACATTGGTCTTTCTTTTCTTATTCTACCATTGTTCCCAGTTGTCCTTGACTTCTCCAGGACTAAGGCAATTCGAGTTCAAGAGATGTGCGATTCATGACTGCTTCATTATAGACTCCTCCCACCGGCACCAGAGTATTCATTGTCTCTTTAGACTATATGATAGGTAAATTTAGATTTTAGCAGGTAATATGGTGAACGAATGTTATGTTATCCTGTCCTCTGCACTTTTACAGAAAACAAATTACTATTAGTAATTTGTTTAAAAACCGATTTCATGGGAACAAACGGGGAGTTTATATTTTTCTTACTACATGGAGTTGCGGGTATCGACTTTTAATTCTGTGAATGAAACACTTTCGAGGGTTTTGGTAAGCCTCAAAACAAAAAAAAATAATGTTAAAACTCATTTTTAGGGAACAAACAATTAAATAAAAAGAACGAATTATGAATAATTTTTCTGGTCTTCTTACATTTAGTATTGCCCACCAAATATAAAATATCTTCATGTATTCTGCAGTTTCTGCAAAGTTGGGCAAACATTTCTGTTTTCCTAAGGCCAACAATTTCTGAATACTGGTAGAAACACATACAATAAATGTCACCAATTGGGCGAAAATGTAGTTCTACCAGTATTTGGATAATTTCATCTGTGTTATCAATTAAGGTCATGAAAATACAAAATAAAGAATTCAAAATAATTAATTAATTAAACATTTATGTAAATAAATTTAAATATGTGTTTTTCTTTTTGCAAAGCGAACAGTTTATTTAGAATATAGTAAAGTTTGAATATCTCGCTAATTTCGTTTGATTTTCGCACACATTTTGGATTAAAGTTATTTATTATTCTAATATTGTATTTTTTATCACGAAATAAAATGCTAATTTATATTTAAAAGCCTTAAAAATCGAACTTTTATGCAATACCTTAATTGCTGGTGTGCATGTTGTAATTTCCTATTATTTTCTTTCGCGCTTGAGATCTATAAAAATCTAAATACGTTTGACTTAATTTTATTTATACAAAAATTGTGGTGTCTACGTTTATTTTAAAATCTATAAAATGGAAATAGGTTTTACCTTACTTTATTTATAAAAATATTGTGGTGTCTTCGTTCGCGCTTTACACCCATAAATAAGTTTACTTTACTTTCATTTTATTAAAAAAAATTTTGAAAAAATATTATATAAATACAGATTTTTTTCCGTCAGTCACATTTTTTTAAACGTAATAAATAAGCGACCAGAAGGAGCATATATTTACTAGTTAATCAAGTTTTAAAAACATAATTTCACACACCTTGCTATCTTTCGTGGGACTGAAGTTATCTCGTTTAATAAAATGTATCAAAGTCCGAAATAGTTCCTTATCATTTAGAAAAGCAAAAACATTAACTTTGGGGCGATTTTTACGACCCCCTCGCAATATCGGATAATACTAAACCAGTAGTGACAATGTGAATATACGCGTAAAGTATATTACATAGAAGTAAACAAGTGATGCTAAGATAGTCGTTTGTAAATACGTAAATCAGAAACACATCGAGTGTCGAGAAGAAGCCAACAGAAGAAGGAAGTGATAGTTTAGTATTATTAGATTGTGCTCGTGTCCAGGAGAGCTGATGGAACTTAGATATTATTCTGTACGCAAAAAAGTCTGATTATAAAAAATGAATGCTTCTAGTGTTAGCTTTTAGTTTCAAAGTTAGTATTAATAAATTTAGATATTTGTGAATTGTTTGTAGAATTAAAGTTCAGTGTATTTACACAATGTAGTCTCTAAACATTACTAATCTGGCTTTCAGTCAGTATCACTTATAAACTATCGGTTAATCTCGAAAGGAAGTGGCAGTGGTTAATTCGATATTGAGGCTGACTGATGATTTGTGACGTATCCGAGTTCTGTCGCACCTGTAAGAAAGTGGTCGGCCTTAGTCGAGGACTACTACATCAAGATTTTTGCAATCTTACTCTAGTTACCCCTGATCCTTACCTTTTAATACTGAATGTTCAACAAATGGGCATCAAGTATCATATTTTGTATTGTCTTTGGCCTTTCTCAACCGCTCAACAGTCAATTAGTGAACCATTATACTAAATGGCCGGTCGTGCACGTAGTAACACTTATATTAGGAGCGTTCTGTAACTTTCCCGTGGTTCATTCTGCGAGTAACCGATTCTAAAATGAATCGGGAAACACAATCAAGCATGTTGTAACATGCTGATTTATACGAATTATTGTTTTTAGTATTTGCGTTACGTCTGCTGAAGTTATTGATACACTATTAAAGATAAAATCATTACTTTCGTTCATCCATTCTCTACCGCTATTTGGGTCAGTGCCTGTCCAATCGTTATATTCTCACCGCTTCTCTTACTTTCTTGTCTGCGGGTTCTTTGCAATATAGTTTGCACATAATTCGATGAACACAAACACAGAGTCATATCCTATCATCTGTTGTGGACAACTATGTGGTGAGGTTACGAGTTCCTATTAGTCTGTGAACTTTCCTGCAGACTTTTCCCTTTTTAACATGTCCATCATATGAAATACTCTATTTTTGTATTTTTGGTCGACTGACCTCATCTTTCAATTACAAGGCCACTAGTGGCCGCTTCGTGGTCATCTGTCTTCAGGGTGTCGGACACAGCACACCAGAGGATTGAGATTTCATACAATTTCTTTAGTCGAGTTCCGGAACTCCAAGCGTAAATGAAGATGATTTATTTGGACATGTATCTACGCAGTCCTCTCGTAAGCCGGCGGGATGAATATAGATAGAAAGATTGATAGATAGATAGATAGATAGAGAGAGAGAGAGAGAGAGAGAAAGAGAGAGAGAGAACGAGAAAGAGAGAGGAGAAAAATTGGCTGCGTTCAGAGGTGGTTGGATGGTGAATGAGTTCAAGTCTCGGTTCTTCAAATAACCCACGCTTTTTTCGATATATGTTTCGATATATGTAATGCATGTGACATTTTTAAGGTGCAGAAGAAGATTGGATATAAAATACATTAAAACTGTTTTATACTCGTCTCGATTTCTCTGGGCTGTGATAATAATTTGATCTTGTGAAGAAATCTGAAAACTTCTTTTGAACGGTCGTGCTTAGTTCTGTTTCTTCTACTGGTATTAACACTTTTCTAGGGGGTCATTCTTCATTTAAACCTATCTGTGGCCAAATCATCCTCAGTTACACATAATTAACACGAAAACATTTGTAACCAAATATATATGTACTTTTCCTTTTACTTTGGAGAGAGAGAGAGAGAGAGAGAGAGAGAGACAGACAGACAGACAGACAGACAGACAGACACACAGAGAGAGAAAATTAACCGGCTGATGATTTGTAGGACTAAATTTTAACATGTGTTGTCATGTTCGTTTCTACTTAACTTCTCCCCACAACCGAGTTCAAAAGCGTCAACATGTTATGACATTACCTTGGTTTCCTCCGCTCCTGTTCCGTTTTATACATGCCACTTTTGAAAACTTTTCAAGAATACAATTGCCGATATACAAAGTTAAAATATAGATATTAATGACGAAGACTTGTCTTGCATGACCTCCAGGAGAATTTGTAATAGACAGTATAAATCTCTTAAGAATTCCATCGAAGATCGTTTTAAAGTTGACTTTATAAATTAATTTATAACTATTATTCGTTGTGTTGCTCAGAAATATTTGAGTGATCTTCTTTGGAGTGATATCCAAGTTATCCCCCGTTTAATTATTCTGGCGATTTCCTGTTCGGAAGTTAAACAAACCTTGCTCAATGCATGTGAAGAAATTCAAAATGAGGTTCTTTATTTTTTAGCTAGTCTTTCACAGTCATTGGACGTGGTTCGATTAGCTGACCATCTCTGTATAGTTTTCATATACCTTGACGTTGCATCAGCCAGACGTCTTTTCTAGTAGCAGTCGCGTAGATTCCCAGAAAACCCCAACAAAGTAAGTTCCAATCACATATCTATTGCCTACACATATTTTTGTCTATCTACGATCCTGACAACACATGTGTCTTTCTGATTTAATTGGGACTGTAATGTATTCTTTTTTAGCAATTATGTCTGTTGTTCTCCATTTATATAGTATATCGTGTACAAATTTACATGCTCTGTAACCATATCTAAGAATACACGTATGTGTATGCAAATCCAACTGTTTCTTCACTATTGCCCCTTTCTCTTCTCCCGACTCACACGTGTGTTATCTTTGATAACATAACACGAAAAATGCCGACCGGCCGTACGGGAAATACAGGGTGACCCAAAAAAACGGGCCCCAAATCTAATTAGGCCCCGTTTGTTAGTCGTTCGTCCGAATTAAATGAATTTCGGGAATATCTAGTTTATTATATTCACAACATCGTATCAAAACACTAGGGTATTTGGCTTTTTTTTCTTCGTTCTACAGCATGTGTTCTAGATGGACTCCTTTTAGCTCCGTGCATTTCTTGAGGGGCAGAACGAAGTTGTCCATGACGTTCTTACATACTGAATTGGGAATGGCTCTCATCTCCTCCCTGATGGCTTCCTTGAGTTCCGTGATAGTTCTGGGTTTACTTGCGTACATTCTGTCCTTAAGATAGCCACAAAGGAAATAATCTGGGGGCTTAGGTCCGGGCTATGGGGGAGCCACTCAAAATTAGTCTTGAGACTGATCACTCGGCCTCCGAAGTTCTCTTTCAGCCAATCTCAGGACAGGTTTGAGGTGTGAGAACTTGCTCCGTCTTGCTGGAACCAGAACTTGCTCATGAGCGACGGGTAGAGGGTCTGGAGCTCACTCTTGAAGGTTTTGAGGACCTCCACATACCGCTCCTTGGTGACTGTCACTGCTGCGCCAGATTCTTCGATGAAGATTGGTCCGATGATGCCTCTGACTGAGATTGCAGCCCACACCGTGCAATTAGGAGAGTGCAGGGGCTTGGTGGCTACTTCATTGGGTATGGAGGACCCCCAGAAGACATTTGTCTTGGAGTTCGCCTTTCCGTCAATATGAAAGTGGGCTTCATCTGAGGTCCAAAGGAGGTTAAGGAAACTTGATGTCTCCTCGATCTTATCGAGCATCTTGACTGCCATAACGCTCCTCTGCTTCTTGTCTGAGGCTGTAAGGGTCTGCAACGTCTGTATTCTATATGGGTAAGCCCTGATACTGTTCGCCAGCACTCTCCTGCAAGTCTCACGGGAGATACCGAGGGACTGACTTCGCTTACGCACAGAACGTTTCGGACTCTCCTGGAGAGACTCTCTCACACTTTCGACCAGCTCGGCTGTCCGCTTCTTGGGACGTGCCGAGTGGCTTGGACGGTTCTCACTGGCAGCGTTGAAGTTCTCCACGGTCCCATTTCTCTCGAAGTGGTCCACCCAGTTCTGAATTCTGCTTTTGGATGGAGCCTTTTCACATCCGAACTGATGCATGAAACTGTCCTGGGTTTTCTTAAACGAGCCTGTCTTGTAGTAAAATTTGACACAGTGTATTCTTTGTCCCAGCTCCCACTGAGGTATTGGTGTACTCACGGTCGTTAATTCCGCCATGTCCTGTAAAATAAGGGCAATCGGTTAATAAATAAAGGAGCTATCACGGGCCCGTTTTTTTTGAGTCACCCTGTATATGGCAGAAAACGCAAAAAGCTTATATATAGAATATTCTTTTATTTTACAGATTCTTTCAGTTGATCGATTTATCTATGAAGTTCAGGCACTAAGAAGAATGAAATCCGTCATGGTGAGTGGGTCACACGTGAAGTCCAAATAAAGCCAGTAACGACAACCACGAGGAACCATATGCAGCGCTATTGCAGTTTCTGTTCGTACTGTCTTGCGCAATCTTTCTAGTTTGGGAATGTAATTTGATCTGAAAGAATCAAGGCACTTAGATGTCCTGATTACAGTCTCATACGATAATGATTCTCTCTTTATTTGTTCCGTCCTGGGTATAACCTTAAAAGACATCCAGTGGTGAGGCCTCCATTTGGGAGCTGTAGGGAATGTGGAGTTGCCCCTTAGTTGCCATTGCTCCTAGGCCCACTTTGGCCCGCAGTGGTAGTATCTGTAAGGGTCTATGGGTCAAATAGAATCTACTGGCGCTACTAAATCAGGCTGTCTTAAGTTATTGACTTCCTGACTCAAAATGCATCAAACATTGATGTTCTATTGTTTTTTCTTTGCAAAACCCAATTATGTTCTGTAAAATCCAAAACAAAAAACAACAATTTCCCTCCCTCCCTTTTACCCTTCCCTCTCCTCCCTCTCCCCTTTCTCTCCCTTCCCCTTTCATTTAACCAAACACCATGAATAAATACTTTAACATATAAAGAACTTAAAGCATAAACACCTTCACAAAAATGACCGGATTCAACATTAAATAACCGGAAAAGGATTGATATGCCATAAAACAAGACAACCAAATTTTACCAAAATGATCTGATTCGGCATTAAATAACCCGAAAAGGGTTAATATGCCGTAAAACAAAACAACCAAACCAAACCAACCTTTATTTTTTCCATTTTATTTTCTTCTTCATTCGATTGCTCTTTATCTTTCTTCCTCGTCACCTTTATTTTTTTTCTTTCCTATTTTTCCTCATTACTTTCTTTTCGTTTCATTCGTTCCCTTTCTTGTTTTTTGTTTCTCTATGTACTCATATCGCTTCTATGTGTCGTTTTCTTTAAATCTCTCTGTTTACTTTTTTCTTTTATTTCTCTTTCTTTGTTTTTATACTTTCTCCGTCGTTCTTGCAAATTGAATTTTCTTCTCTTTTTATTTGCCGTATTTTTCTCCTTTACTTTTTTTCATTCCCTGTCTTTTTATTCCCTTCACTTCACTGTTTTTCTTTTCATTTCCTTATTTCTTCCTTTATTTCACTCACTTTTATTTTCTGTTTCATTCTCTTTCCCTGTTCTTTTCTTCTGTTTTCTCTTTCTCTTCTTATTGCTTATTTTCGTTGCCGTGTTTTCATTCTTCTTTATTTATGTATTATTTTCTCCCCCTCTCCCCCTATCTCTCTCCCACCCCTGTCTCTCTTTATCGTTTCTGCAACGTTTTTTCTTTTTCTCTTTCTCGCTTATTACTTTTATGTTTCTTTCTTTTCCCTTATTTTTCTATATTTAAATGTCCAAACAGATTCCAGTTTCGTAATCTCAACCTGAAAAATAAAGCAATGCCAATCTCACTAATTTCTTGACAGACCTGGTCGCCATTGAGATAGACTATGCACGGTTCGAGCTGTAAAAATACAGATTGTTTATTCTATAAGTTCACCGTTGCTTTTTGTCTATTGGCTTAATTGCTTTTGCACAACTTTCTAAACATGTGTGTCGTTTTATAAGAACGCTGCAAAAAGTATCTGCTAGTCTTTAAAATATCCCGGACAGTAGGAAAAGGCAAACATCTTTCTCTCGTTTTTCAAATCTAAGTTCGGAACAAATACAAGTTTCCCAGATGTGCGACTCATTTGTTTATATGGGTTACATGATCGTATATTATCTTTCTTTCGAGAATCTCCATACGTTCTTACATCGGTGGAAAGGGAGAATATACCGAGAATAGATTTTATAAGTTACAAAAAAAGAAATGTAATCTGCCATTCAGATGTCATTTATTATTAAACTATTTTTGAAAATCAGTCAACATGCCAACACAGTTCTATTAAAAGTGTTTTATACATGCTATAATATATATATATATATATATATATATATATATATATATATATATATATATATATGTGTATATATGATGTATAATTTATATAATATATATATATATGTATATATATATAACTATATATATTATATAAATATTTATTTTTTTACCCACAGACACATGTGTTTCATGCTAGGCAATTTTCAGTGTAGGAGATGATAATTACTGACGGTCGAAAGATTCGAACACAGGTGCAAGTCACCTTTGACTCTGCATATAAATATAATTTTAATTACCAACAGGAGAGTTTGAATTTCCTACTAGACGCAATCCTCGAGTGTCTTCAGCCTTTCTGCAAAATCGGTTGCCATGATTACCTGACATGAAGATACTTCCCCTACAAGTAAACCCTGACCAAATAATCAAAATAACATAGTATTCGAAGCCCAAATATGATCCCATCGACACTGCTATACACTGGGTCATACAAGGAATGGTGCATCTTCTCCAATTAATGTTACCTCAAGTAACATTACTTAGCTGGATACTCAACTAGACTAGATGAATTCTTGTCCTGAATCCGGAATAACCAAGAGACCACAAGAAAGATATACTATAACATACTTAACTGGTCAATTGGGGAGAGAAAAATTTATCTTCTTAACTTCTTGACTAACTCAACGTTTGACAGGTAAGGGAGAACTTTCATGGAATATTCAAATATCTATGTATCTCATATAGAGATCAAATGTTAGCCCCAGGAAAGGGTCCTTTTACTTCTGAGAACTTCAACTGAAGTAAACTGACACAAATATATATATATATATATATATATATATATATATATATATATATATATATATATATATATTCCATGATAAATGCCAGTATACTGAAATCATATGCCCTTAATAGGGTTAAGATGAAAATTCATATACACTAAATGTACAAAAGCAAGGAAATTCCCAAATTTTTACACTTTTATTGTCATTAAGGGTATGCATGCACAAAAAGGCTATGTATTTTACTAGTAGGAATTTTCTTCAGCGCACCTCACACACTTCATCTACTCAGGCATAGAGATTTATACTGTAGTGATGTGATAATGAAATGGCTTGGTTGATATGTAGTCATACCCTTAATGACAGTAAAAGTGTAAACATTTGGGAATTTCCTTGCTTTTGTACATTTAGTGTATAGGTATTTTCATCTTAACCCTATTAAGAGCATATGATTTCAGTATACTGGCATTTATCATGGAATGTCACTACTTTTGTAAAGGCTATGCCTCAAGAAAATGGTAATTTTAAAGTTTTTTTTAACATTTTCTGGAAAACTAAGGTATATGGTGAACTGAAATTAAAATGCCATCAACTAGACCCTAGAACCTCTATATCTGCCAAAAATCAACTGAATCCATCAAATAGTTGATGAGATACAGGGTGGCACACACGTACGTGCGTACGTACACACGGATGACACAGAATCACTCCTGACCTTTCTGGATCTCTGGGTTGCCTTGACTAATGATGCTGAAATTTTACACACTTATAGAACCTATCAAATGAAAATTCTGTGCAAAGTTTTAAATAATTTGGTTTATTGGTTTTTGAGTTATGACTGATCAAAGAAATGAGATTTCTAGCATAGGTTGTTTTTGAAGTCTATTAAGGGATAGAGCGCTATGTCTCCTCCCTTGATATATATATATATATATATATATATATATATATATATATATATATATATATATATATATATAAAGAAAGAAAGAGAGACAGAGAGTATAGGATGAATATATGTATATTTATATTCATGTAAGTCTAACGCATTTTATAGTCACCTTGGCGTAACACTTTTTATTATTTATTTAAGTTTACTTTTTTATATTTATTTGTGTAACGCGTTTTATATTTGTTTAAGTTCAACGCGTTTTATATTCGTGTAACAGATGCTAGAATAGTTATTGCTGCGTTTAGCACAATCTTTAAGCACATCTACTGCAATTTTATTTCGACTTTCTAAAATTTACCTCTGCATATTTATATTTTATATGCAATTCCATCGATTTTTTGTAGAATTCCGTGTCATTCTTTTGGGAGTCGTTCAGAGAGACGTAAACACGCGAATCGTTTTCAAATCTGACTTCATTCATTCATGTTTTTTTTCAACCAGTTGCTCGTGTGGTCATGTCTCTATACAATTCGTTTTTCTTTCTTTTTCTTGTTCATTCTCTTTGTATTTTGTTTTCTTTCTCTTTTTATCGTTTCATTTATTTTTTTTATTTTACTAATTGTTCCCTTTTTTCTCTTTTTCTCTTTGAATTTTCTCATATTTTCTCTTTTTTATCATTTTTTTCTTAATCTCAATAACTGTTTCGTTTTTTCTTTCTTTCTCCCCATTTTCTTTCTTTTCTTGTTATTTTCATTTCGAAATGTCTTCCTTTCATCTCTTTTTCCACTTTTCCTTTTCTATTTTGATATGGTTTTCTTTGATTTCTCCTCATCTTTTGTTTCTCTTTTCTTTTGTTTCTCTTTCTATTTTCGTCAGTGTTTTCGTTCTTTTAGTCCACTTTTGTACTTTCCTCTCTTTTTTCTTTTTCTTATTTTTTTACCGTTTAGTTTTCTTTTTTATTTCTTTCATTTTATCTTTCTTTACTTTTCCTTTGTTTTAAAAAAAATTTCCTTCCATTTCTTTCTTTCTGTTTTTCTTTTTTTCTGCATCCTTTCACCTTTTTATTCCCCTTCTTTCGTTCCTTTTCTCGTTTTCTTTTTCTCCTTCTATATATATATTTCTCCTTTTGATTTTTCTATCTTTTCTTTCCCTTCTCTTTATGTTTCTTTTTTCCTTTTCGCTTCCGTTATCCTTTTTATTTATTTGTATTTCTCTATTTTTCATTACTTTTACTTTCCTTTTTTTCTCTCATTTTCCTTTTCATTTTTAGTCTACATATGTTTTTTTTATATTTTAACGTCTTTCAGTTTTACGTATTGCAAAATAGGAACGTTTCCCACTGTTCTTTCTTCCCCTTTACATTTTCTCCCTCTCTAATTTTTCACTTTCTTCTTTCTCACTGATTTTCTCTTTAATTCTTGTTTTGTTTTCTCTTTTTATTTTCCCTTTCTTCTCTCTTTCTCAGCATAGTTTTCTTTCCTTTTTTTCTCATTTTATTTAACCTTCTGTCTCTTTCTGTTTCCGCCCATTTTCCTGTTTCATTACTTTTACTTTTCTTTCTCCCCACTCTCCCTGGACGTTTCCATTTATTACTTCATATTTCCCGACTCTTCTTTTCTCTCTTTCCTTATCTTTCACCTTTCTCTTTTTCCTCTTCCCCTTTATTAAACCCCCTACTTCTTTTTTTTATCTCTTTTTCACCTTTATATCACCACTCCTGCCTACATCATCACTAATCATTCCCCCTCCCTTGTTATCCTCTTATTTATTTATCTGATGATATTCATGACATATAATGTTATCATTCCTCCAGAGTGTTAGCCGACAAGGATAACATTACAAACCAATATCTTCAACAAATAACAAATGTATAATCCTATTCAGCTGAACCCGAAATGATTGATACGCTCGCACCGACGATTACCGTTGCGAATGGATCATCTTATATTCATGGAAATATGCTCAGTCCACGTTTTTTCTATGTTGTTTTAACTTCTTTCAGTTTTCCATCTTGCAAAAGGGAAACTTTTCGTTGTCAACCGTTTGTTATTCTGTAGCTTAAGGCATTTACATTATTTCGCCTGGTTTTATTGATTTCATATTCAAATGAATAAAACATAAACAGAATATAATAAACACTGATTATTACAATTAAAAACAAAATAAAATAAAGGAAATAAAAATGATATACTTCTCTTCTCTTTCTTGAATCAACGAAAGGATTGAAACAATAGCATATATATATATATATATATATATATATATATATATATATATATATATATATATATATATATATATAAATAAATGTTTTGAGGTACAAAATTTATAGATAACTTTAAAAAAAATACGCGGAAATCTCTCTAAGGCCCTTTCGACTATCATCTCATCAGGAGAAAATCGATAGTTTTAATTAATAATAACTTGCTCTTTCTTTCGAAGTTATTATTAATTAAAACTATCGATTTTCTCCTGATGAGATGATAGTCGAAAGGGCCTTAGAGAGATTTCCGCGTATTTTTTTTAAAGTTATATATATATATATATATATATATATATAATCTTTGACCCTCTTTTCCTTTCTCCTGCATATAAACTAAAAGGACGAGGATCCCCTACGTCGAAGGGGGCAACCATTATTTCTAGATCTAGGCTTGGCGATTAACTCTAATACATTACTTTATTTCCTGCACCAGAAAGGAAAAGAACAAGAGCATCCTATATTTCTGAATTTTTGAGATGAGGATTAATAATTTGCATCATTTTGGTTATTCGGACTACATTTCTTATCTTGAGTGTTATCATCACAACGTTTCGACCGCTGTAACCTCCGGCCTTCTTCAGGTGTATCTCTTCGAACTCGTGAATATCTATGTCGAATTCAGGAATTATTTAATCCACGGGGGTAGCATGCCCTTGTTCCGTCAGCCACGACTGTGAGAAGTCTTCAGTAATTCGCAATTCTTCGTATCGCCGGCATCGAAGATTGAACCTTCAAATGAGTATTACTTAGAACTGAATTACTATATCCACGGCGCCACGGGTCCTTGCGAATAGTTCTAGTATGAATTTTGGGAGCTATATATATATATATATATATATATATATATATATATATATATATATATATATATATATATATATATATATATATATATATATGTGTGTGTGTGTGTGTGTATATATACATATATATATATATGTGTATATATACATATATATATACATATATATATTTATATGTATACATATGCATATATATACATATATATATATATATATACATATACATATATACATATACACACACACACACACATATATATATATATATATATATATATATATATATATATATATATATATATACAAGGATTCAATGAATTAGAACATTACAATTGTTCCAAGAATTAGAACATCAAGTCTAGTGTGGCGTACGATCGTTTCCAAAGCATTTTAGAAATACCTTATTTTATTTTATTTTATAAATTAACAAAGCTACTCTAAAACGTCCCTTCATCAGCGCCTTTAGCAACACGTCTTGCAGAAATTCAAAGAAAAAATAACAAGCTCGTCGTAGAGGAACATCTATTGACGGAAAGAGCCACAGAGACAAATATTCGAAAAAAGAATAAGTTACAAATATAGGATAAGAAATAGAAGGATGAAATGATAATAAAAAAACATTATGAAAATAAAAATAAAAATAAAATATAAAAAAATAAAAAAATATAAAAGATATTTAAAAAAATAAAATAAAAAAATAAAAATAAATAAATAAAAATAAAAAGATAAAAAACGAACAATGAAATTAAATAAAATAAACATATAAAAAATAAATAAATAAAAAATAAAGAATAAAATAGAAAACTCATAAAATACAGAATGAACATTAAAAAATAAAAATCATGAGAAGAAGATTATAATAAAATTAAAAAGAGAAATATAAGATAAATATAAAATAAATAATTGAAATGAAAATAAAATAAAAATAAATAAAAATAAAAGTAGGAATTAAAAACAACATGAAAAATAGAAATAAAATAGAAACAATAATAAGTTTAGAAAACAAAGGTTGAATATTATCAAGGCTCCTTTTATAAAGTTTTTTTATGAAAACATCCTGCAAGAGGATATGCAGGACAAGAGGAGACAGGAAGAGCATAGAGGAAGGTATGGACAACGATAATTTTAAGGGGGAGAAAAACACCTTATAAAACATTATTATAGGGAAAGGGTCATGGGGTGACCAGGAAATAGGGGATGTAATAAAATAAGAGTTTAGTTGGGACTAAACCAACAGCATTGCACACATAAGTGCATGAATACATATGAGATATGAGGAATGAGAAAAAAGTTTTTTATTAGTTTCACTGGTGCGTAAGGAGGATATATATATATATATATATATATATATATATATATATATATATATATATATATACATATATACATACGTATATATATACGTATATATATATATATATATATATATATATATATATATATATATATATATATATATATATATATATATATATATACTAGAACTGTCCGTTTATCTGTTTGCATCTCCATGTCACAGAGGATTTTGTGATTTTCATTTTCCAGTGCTGCTTCTGGTTTATGTTTGCACCATTTCTTCACGAGTTCGAAATGCAATCGTTTGCATTGTTTTTAGTGTACTACTTTCCCCACGCAGTCATGTCTGTTCTTGTATTCTTTTTGGGTTAGTTTGCTGCATTCACTCATTATGTGACTTACTGTTTTGTCTCTTTGTCCACACTGTTAGCATTAATTATTAATAATAATAATAATAATAATAATAATAATAATAATAATAATAATAATAATAATAATTATGAAAAAAAAAAACAAGATAATAATTATTTTTAAAATTTTTATTTACTCACTAGGAGTTCTCATACAAGTCATTACCAGTGATCGCTCACGAGCAATAACGGGGTGTGTTCCCTAACGTCTAAGTGATGACCAATTTCCCAGGATTTTCTTTCGATCAGCGTACAAATCACTTTGTGTTCTCGCAACAGTCGTTTGTCATTTTTTTCTTGTTGGTAACGGCTGTTTGCTTTCTCTGGGATTTGAGTAGCAAGACTCTTCTTTAGGATTCTAATATTCTCCATGCCATTTCAGTTGAGTTCTAGATGATACCGTCTCTTTTCGGCCTTTTTATACTCTTTGGTTCTTCATGACTATTTTGTGTGGTACCAATCGATGCTTTTGTTGAAGATTATGGGATTTTATTTAAAGAAAATGATACCCTATCTGTCTTGGATTCGTGTCATGTTCTTTCTATAATTTCTGGTTGTGTTTACGCAGCTTTATTCTATTTCAACTTACCCGTGGTTGGTCAGTGTTAACTGCTTATGTGGGTTGACTTCCGCACTCGAGGAGTTTTTAACTATGTCACCTGCTTTTATCAGTGTCGTGTTTTGTATGGTATCAACATTCCCTTTGATTCCTATTTCTCCTAGTTTACTCTAGTTTTTTTTTTGAACTGTTTCTCGTGTTCGCTTTAGTTTTCTTCATGTTCAATTGCTTAGTTTTTATGTCTTTTTGCCCTTCAACCTGTGAACAGCTGAGATTACGAAATCTACTAGTTCACACACTTTTCCTTTATCGTTGACTATTATAATATCAGGTCTTTCTGATTCGATGAGTTTGTCTGTATTTTTTGATTTTGTACCTTTCATTTTCCTCCGGTTTGTGCCTTTACTATTTATCTGTATGTTTAAAATGCAGCCCCCTGGATAGTTCATGGCGTACTATATTTATGGCACATACATGCCTGTTTTATATTAATTTTGAGCTAGTTTGCTGCATTCAGTTATAATGTGGTTTATCGTTTCGCCTTTTTGTTCGCAGAGTCTATATTAAATGTTACCTTGGGTCTTGTCTATCTTGGCTTTTCTGTAATTCGTTCTGATCGCGTTGTTTTGTGCAGCTGTCAGTAGCAATTCCGTTTCTTTGTTCCAGTGTATTTTCTGTAGTCATGTGCATTTCATGGTCAGTTTCAGACATTGTCCATGTAGCTGCCTCTCTTCTCATTTTACTTTCTTTACTTTTTGTTTTCCATTTCTCTACTTTTCGTGTTGTTCGCCATTGTGATACTTTTAGTGGAGTTAATTAGCCCCTCTGTATCTTTATTATACTTTTCTAGTTCTTTTACCGCATCGTCCATGCAGTTTTCAACACTTTCCGTCTTCTTAAACCTTTCTTTTTTACATTAACTCGATTTGCGTGATACTTCGAGTACAGTGCGTTGTACATGACCCTTTGACAGAAGAACCTGGTGCAATGTTTCGTGCAAAATTATGACAGAAGCACATAATGAAATTTTCACACAGGAAACGAACCCGTGAAAGATTAGAATAGTAATACAAACTTATGTTAAAAACTATTGGGCAAAGTTCCACAAATCTTGGCATGAAGCACTCTTGATATAAAAAGGCGTATGACAGAAAGTTAAAGACTGCTGCTACTACTACTACTACTACTACTACTACTACTACTACTAATAATAATAATAATAGTAATAATAGTAATAATAACAGTAAGCAACTATGGGTTCAGAACATTTGGGCAAAATTTCAGCAAAGAATACACATCGTCCTCGTTGTGTTAGAATGTTTGCTTGTACATTAAACACGCGGTAAAGAAAGATATGTCTGTTTGTAAGACGCAGTAAAACAATATCAAAAGACTATATCATATTTATTAGTGGTCCATATGGTTATCGTTTTTTCTGAATATGGAGCTGGATATACTGGAAATTTCACCTAGCACAAATAAAACGTACTTGACACGGACACGCACCTGACCGGAAGAAAAAAACACCGTTGATTGCCACGGACACACAACTCTTCGAAAGTTAAACTATTGTTGATTGATTCAAAACCATTCGCAAAAGTTATCCTTATCCACAAAAGGTTAGACGTATACGAGAATACTCCGTGGCTAAACAAACGTCTTAGGGGCGTGACTACATTGACAGCGAAAGCGAAACCTCAGAATTAGAGGTTACAGGTGGATTCGTGGGTATCCCAAATTGTTATATAAACAAACCTGAAATTAAGATCGAGAGCCGGCTGGCGACTGAGTTCTAGAATAGAACTCTTTCTCTCACACTTACTCCACTCTTTTACCGCCACAGATAATACAGATATGTCATTGTATTTATATACATACGTGTTCTTCGTCATTCTTTTAAGCATAGCAGAAATTCAACACGTTTCCGTGACATATTTCCATCTATAAATAAGTTTTTAATACCACGCTCACAACATTCCTTAGATCTTAAACTGCAAGAAAAAAAAAACACATTTTGGACTTGTCTTTAAATAAGATTTAATCCACTCAAATAATTTTTCAAACTTTTTAAAGATGATAATCTGTTGATGCGACGTCTGGAGAATATGGTGGGTTATGCATAATTTTCCAGACATATTTTCTAGGAGATCTCTGAGTTTTAATCAAGTGTCTGGTTTAGCGTCATCCCTCACCATTCGATAGAATAAAAACTTATTTTAAATAAGAAGGCGTCAAAAATAATGAAATGTGACCAGGAAATGCTAATTAATCTGGTATTGTGTTTTAAAATTATTTTATTGAATCTAAAAACAGACATAACTTTACTTACAACATGATAAAAAGATAGAAATACTCGAAATGGATAGTTATAGATCCGACAGTGTAATTATGTGATCTCTATTTTTAAAGCAATTCAAATTATAGTTAATTCATATAGATTCTTAAGATGACCACATACATAAATACATACCACGAAAACACTACGTGCACTAGTATTTTATATTTATTGTATTTTTTTTAGTCAATCATATATTTATATTTTTTATGTGTTTTATCTGTTCTAATGTTACTCGATTCTGACAAGTGAAACGAACAAGAGACCTTCGGCTAAATTTATGCGGACCAGATTTTGCGATTGAATCATGGGAATGATGCACTGCGCGTGATCGCTAAGATTGAAGGCGGACTGGCAAACTCATGTTGAAAAAAGATGCCAATATAGAGACAGGAGAGTCGCATAGGTTGAAACCCATTCTCTTTCCTTGCAACGATCATATATAGTAACAAGTACGAATACATTCGTTCCGAAGTTTCCGTATATTTCGTAAGCTGGAGTATATATAAATACTAGTAATAAGACTCGTCGTTTCCCGGGGTTGACTAAGCAAGCTTTTGTCCTCTATTCATCAGCACTCATTCAAAAACACCATATTACTTTTTTCATTCATATTTTTTGCGTTGTATTTCATACTAACTTTTTTCCCCGGAAAGCGAACAGTTGACTCAGCTTCGATAGCAGGGTTTGTTAGTAAAGTGCATTAACTGGAATACATTCTAAAAAATCAAATTGTCTTCATCACATCGAAGGCAATACCGGCGTTTCCCAACAATGAAATAGAACCCTTGTGCACTCACTCTCCAAGCCTTTAACTCCTTATTAACATTTTATATATTTAGTATTTTATTTGTATCATTTTCAAATTATGAATAAGATAGAGTAAAACGTCTCATTCCCTTTTTATGGATGCCAAACGCGAACGGGGATACCACGATTCTATTGTATCCACTATGATCCAAATAAAATATACTTATCTAAGTTCCCTGGTTCATGTAGTTTTACAATATATGTTGTTATGGGAGGTCTCTCTTCAAGACGCTAGAAGTT
>OY744523.1:106719444-106791944 GCA_963556195.1 Sepiola atlantica | reverse complement strand
ATTTTTTGTGTATTTTTGATACCAGGGAGTCGTTACTATTAGGGATAACAATTAATCCAACTATATAACCCCACTAGGCTCTACAATTCTACTAGTAGTGTAAATTCGAAATATACTTACCAGATCGACACTCTGTGCGTAGCAAATGTTCCCATAGGGACATCAAAGTTGCTATTGTTCAGTTTAATCCACGTTTCCTTATTATTTACAATGATGGATTTATGACAAGCCATAATCTATCTTACCTGTTCATCAGATACATCCACGAAGTTCCTAGCATAGTTGATGCTGTTAGTAACTAACTCCTTAAAAATTGAGGAGTAAAAATCCATTATGTCGAATTGGATATATATTATATATATATATATATGCCGAGACAGCTAGGACATTAGATGTTCGCAGTCAGAAAATTTGAGTCATTTTAAAGAAAGAAAGAAAAATGCATGTTAAATTCCCAGGGATACCAATCCAAAATATCACAGGCTTAGCACTTGCATAAGCCGACTTACTGCTGGATAATGTTCAAATACAAACGGGGGTTCAAGTATATAACAGTGAAACAAAAATAGGGGAACTTAACTTGAATTATGAAATATTAAATGGGGATCATCAGCTGTTTACGATGTAACTGTTTCGGCGAACAGTTTTAAAATTCATCGCTCTCTAGTGGTACTGATCAAATGTCCACTTCCCCAAAAAACAAAATTTAGAAACAATTCAGTTCTTGTTTCACTAATATAAGTAAATAAATAATAATAATAATCATTATAATAATTATAATAATCATAATAATAAAACATAACCGTTAACACTACAATGTGATATGGTAATTTGCATATCAAATAATATTAATATTAATATTAATAATATCAATAATAATAATAATAATAATAATAATAATGTAAAAGCAGGATAGGGACTTTCCTACAGTCAACCCCTTACTATTCATGGATGACCCTAAGGTTTTTGGAAAAAATGAAACCCAACTTAATACCCTAATAGACACGGTAAAATTATTTATTGACGACATACGAATGGAATTTGGCATTACTAAATGTACCATTCCTGTTATAAAAACGAGTAAACTTTTCGATTTAGATGACATTGGACTCCCAACAACAGATCTGATAAAAAATGTAGACAGTGAGAGAGGTTACAAATACTTGGGAATTTTGGAGGCGGATAAGATTAAAAACAAGGAAATGAAAAACCAGGTCACAGCTGAGTACAACAGAATAGTAAGGAGTATTCTTAAATCACACCTCCACAGTTGAAATACAATCTATGCTATCAATGCCAGAGTAGTAGCTATCATTCGATAATATGCGAGTATACTTGACTGGAATGTAGATGAACTAAAATGTTTGGATACCAAAACACGGCTAATGCTTACAATTTATGAAGCGTTTGCAAAGAAAGGAGATTCAGATAGATTGTATCTACCTAGAAAGGAAGGTGGTCGAGGTCTACTTAGTGTTGAAGATGTTGTGAATATAGAAGAAGGTTGTCTATATAAATATATGTCTGAAAGTAATGAGATTCTACTTCGTAAAGTGAAAAGAGAGGAATACTAGGAACTGGGGTGAAATAGAATCAAAGGTTACAAGTGAGAAAGTTAAAATTATTTGAAAAGAAACTACACAGTGTAATCTTTAAGAATGTTGCATTTAGAGATAATGACAGTTGGAATTGGTTTGTCAAGGGTGATCTAAAAAAAGTTCTACTGAGAGCACCTAAATGGCAGCCCAGGAACAAGCCACCCGCAGTAGGTCCATCAAACATTACATTGACAAAACTACAGAATCACCGATATGTCGACTGTGTAATTAAAGAGAAGAAACCATAGCGTATTTTGTATCTCAATGCCCAATGTCTGCAGAACACCAGTATAAAAATGGAGAGACGCCCAAATCGCTCAAGTACTACACTGGAATAAATGCAAACTTTATGAATTGGACCACAATGATAAGTGTATGAGCATAAGCCAGAAGTAGTACAGGAGAACAACAATGTTAAAATTCTTTTGGAATATGCATACAGACTGATAAGATTTTTGTGATCAAAATCGGTTATAGTAATCAAAATCAGTTATAGCAATCAAAATCGGTTATAGTGATCAAAATCGGTTATAGTGATTAAAATTACTATAACTGATTTTAATTACTATAATCGAGGTAGATAACTATTACCGATTTTGATTACTATAACCGATTTTGATAACTTTAACCGATTGTAAATTTTTATTTTAAATTTAATTTGATTTCACTATTGAAATCTTTATTCTTGGTTCAATACAATAATTTGCTATTTATTTGTGTAGAAAATCTTTTTTATATTTTTATATTTTATCTTGTTTTTGTTTTCCTTTAGTTAATAAGAGAAAATGCTAAACTTTTGTAAATTATTCCATAGCTTTGTTTTTGTTTAATTTTTAACAAAAATTAAAGTTCTGCATTTTTTATGTCTATAGATATTTATGTTGTTATCTGTTTAAAATTGAAATAAAAAAATGTAATTTTACATTTTAAACAACTAACAAAATACATATCTATATATGTAATGATTTCACGCCATTAAAAATGAAATACTCTCAAACCAAAATAGTGAATGAATGTTTTGTTTGTATTTTGTCTTAGAGTTTTTATGAAAGCTTATGTTTTTTGTTAACCTCTATCGAGAAACAAAAGACAATATAAGATTTAATTTAATCGTTAAATAAAGGAAAATCTATTTTCTAAACACAAATATTTGATGTTTATGTAAATTTATCTCCTTTTTTTTATTTTAACAGGACAAGGAGCCGAAAGGCATCATCCCTCTTGAGAATATCATAGTGCGTGAAGTGAATGCTGATATGATCAACAAACGAAACTGCTTTGAGATTCATTCGGGAAATCATGAACTAATTAAAGCTTGTAAATTAGATTCCGAAGAAAAAGTTGTGGAAGGTAATGTCTGCATTAAATAATTGATTTGTTTGTGTAATCTAATATGTAAAGTAAAGCCAGTCTCTATATCATTTTTTTCTCATCGATAGCTTTCTTCCTACAAAATCGATATTTGATTCTGGTTCGTCAGCTTTGCTTGTTGATTGTTGCAGCATGTTGAGAACAATAAAATGTAATTAATGAATAATTAGTTAAATCAACCATCATGAATACATATTTAAGAAGTTTAAGCACAAAATACTTTAACCAAAATGACGAGATTTGGTATGAAGTCACAGAAAACGAGTTCATATGCCGTAAAACTAAACAAATAAGCCAACACAGAATGTCTATTATAGTAATCATTGTTCTTTAGGAACGTTGTTTTGTATGCCAATATCATCAGAGATCGACCTCAATACATACTCTAGAGGGAGTCGTTTCCCCACTTGAATGGATGACCGTCGTATAGGCATCGATTATATTTATGATTCCCTAACGAGGGTACTGACAATTGTCATGAAGATGACAGTGGTACTCAAAGGAATAAAAGACAGCGTTCCACTTGTGCTGTATATCAACGATCGTAATTGTCGAGATAAAATTAATAGATGTCATCATGGGTAATGTTACAATTCAAATCTACTAAGACTGGAATGTCTCGCTTCAAATGGGTTTAGTTCAAACTTTTATCGCGATAAGTTCTTCATTGAAGTCATTATTTATTCTTTCAGTCTACGCGACGCATCGTCGAAGTCCGCCCGAACAAGGTGATGTGTACTACTATTACTGCAACTGATACAACAAAAGCGACAATCATATGCAACAAAAATATGTCGACCTGTTCGACCACGCATCAGCTGAAAGCTACTCGGCAACAATCTAATAAATTTGTCGACGTATCTTTTATCATCGATAATTATTTTAGACATATTACATTTTTTTGAAAACTGATACTTTTTTGAAAACTGATACTCTAAATAGAATTTTAGGAGAGAGTTTATATCATTGACGAACCTAAGTCTTTTTAATGAAAATCATTTAACATTATTTTGTGACAGACCGCTAAAAATGTTATTCCAGACTTTAGTATGACAGACGGTCGAAAATGTTATTCCAAACTAGAGCGTGATAAACCGCCAAAAATGTGCACCTTTTGTTGAAGAGCCCGCCACCCTAAAAAAAGACAACATGCGGGTTGTAATAAAAACAATTTATTACCACCTCAAGTGGATGGAATCTTTTTTATGTAATTGAATATTTGCATAAAAGATCGATTCCCTTATATCTCTGTCTTCACATTAAAGTCACACAGATACCTGCCTACCATTCCGCGATATGTTCCACAGTGGCGTTTATTCTGCATTTTGTATAGCAAGAAATGAGGTTTCATCAATCCAACGAAGATACCCTAACACTAACCATAACCCTAATCTAAGCCTTACCCTAAGCTAATCATAATCCTTACCCGACGCATGTCTAGACAGGATTAAAAGTCTAGACAAGGGCTTGTGCGCGCACTGCGCATGAATGACGTGGCTATTTTGTTTGCCAAACCCCTATTTTTCTATTAACCCGCTTCTTTATTTTACAAAAATCCGAAAATACTATTCCAAACCTAAGCGTTAAAAACCACTGCAATTTCTATTCCAAACTTAAATGTGTCAAACTACCGAAAATTCTACTCGAAACTTAAGCGTGACAGACAAACCGACAGACAGAGGCACTTACATTGATGATCAGACATCTAAAATAAGATACGTCCAATAAATCTACGCATTTAGCAGTGAAAATCTTATTTCAAATAGAAATGTGACAGACAGACCGACAATACCTCTTATAGAGTTGCGAGGACGCATCTAAAACGTGACAGAAAAAAGATCACCCTCATCAGAAAGCTTTAAGAATAATTTGAATGCGAAATAAAAAATGTCAATAAAGTTAAAATAATTCGAAATGAACAATAACAACAAACAGTCGGATGGCCTAGTTTAGGTTTGTATTTAAAACAAAATGGCGGCTTTACATTCATAACTTGAAAATAAAAAGATAAAATGAATTCCCACCCGAAGGAATAACGGACAATGTTTGAAAATCAGGTTAAAAAAACATGATACAAATCTACAGAGATGTAAATAATGGCAAAGTCGTTTCACATGGGAAATATGAATTAAAACATTTGAAGAAAAAATGTTTCAGCAGACGAATTCCAGCGGAGGAATCATTGGAAAAAAAAGAGGACATAAGATAATGGAAGACAGAGAGAATGAAATGTTGGAAAATAATGGAGGTAAATTTAACGGATAAGTAAAAATGGGAAATAGGTTGCAAAGTCAACATAGGAAATGTGGAGGACGGGCAAGAAAGAAGTGTTTAAAAAAAAAGTGTTACAGCAGTTGGCAAAAAAGCGGGGAAAGACAAACGAAAAAAAAAATAAATAAAAATAAATAAAACATAAAGTATCCATGAATAAAGGAAAAAGAAAATATTGAAGTAAATATTTTTCTATTTTCTTTCAAACGTAACACGCAGACACACATAAACAAAAACACAAACTTGTAAATACACGCACACGTGCATACAAATGTAGGCCCTCACATGCATACACATACACGCACACATTCACGAACATGCTCTCACACAAGTACAGATGTGTGCCTCATCACATATGCCGATATATATATTTTTATGGAAATCGTTTCAGACAAGGCATGAAGCCGCTTAATGTAAGGAGCTAACAAGTCTTGAAAAGCCCAAGGTTATAGGTAGGAGGAAAACAGTCAACAGGAATAGAGTTCCACAAGCCTGCGGTTCTTGGAAAGAAGCTACTGGAATAGGAAGCTGTATTACAATGAGGTATCAAAACAGCGAATTGATGGAGGCCACTAAACCAATGAGTCAACGAGCAGGGAATACATCACATAATTCTGAAGAACACATGCCATAATAGTACTAATAGAAAAGGCTGAGACTAGTACAAAAGATCAGATAAAAAACTAATGTTACAGTATTCTAAATGTGATTCTTTAGATTAGTTTTCTGCTCGAGGTAAATAAGTTAAATATTAACTACAAAAAACTGAACTTGATTTTTAGCTTACTTTTTTTGCTTGAGTTGTTCATGATTATAAACGACGTATTCAGAAAACGAACACTAAACGACCACATCGCTTTAATGTTCGTTTTGTTTATAAGAAAATAAAACTCCATGACCGACAATTAACATTGACAAGGTTATGTGAATCGCCAATTACGATCCCCAACGACAGAATGGCACATTTTGTTACTGTGACAACGCAACCAGCGTAAAGGTACAGAACAACAAAAACAAGTACAACATCGGCAAGAAGTAAATTAAATTTATGGATTCAGGTTAAAAATCAAAAACAAAAAAACAAATAGCCTAAAGCAAAAACAAACAAAAAAATCATATAACAGAAAAACACAAAAAAACATTGAAATAGATGTAGGAACTTGTAGGAACGAGCACTGATATACCGCTTAGATGTTCCAGCCCATTACCTTAACTATCATCCGAATCAACACCATGCCCATTATGATGTTATCCCGCAACGTATCAGTCACGATGAAGAAAACCAAAAAAACAAAAACGTGTGATGGCAAATTCTTGTTGAGTCGTCCTCTTAAGTAATCAAATTCTGTCCAGATCCAACCATCGTCTTAAATCCTCAAGGTATTAGTCTCACTATCCACTTGAAACAAACAATTCACCCTTGTCCTCGAGTGGGCTTTGAGCCTTGATAGGCGGTGACTCGTTAGTACAAAAAGTAAATAGGGACTTACTGAAATACATGTTTATTTCTTTGACTTGATTTATAGCTTACTTATTTTTGTTTAAGTTGTTCATGATTACAAACGAGGAGCCAATTATGACGTCATCCCGCAACGTATGACTTGATGAAGAAAACAAAAAAAAAATGCCCTCGCATGTAGTCAAGTAAATAGGGACTTATTGAAATACACTCTTATTTCTTTAAATAAATATTAACTTGTATTTATAATTGCATGACAATCTTACAGAAAGATTTTCAAAATGACTTGAAAAAAAAAAACAGGTAGACCAATCATAACTTTAAAAAAAGAAAAATGGCAAGAAATTATAGACCTAAAACATGCATACACTTGCTTAGGAAGATAACTGCTATGAAATTAAATAGTTAATAACTATACCCTATAACAATTTATTTACAAAAATCGGACGTATTTATGTTACGTTATGTTATGTTAATATTATACGTTTTCCCAGCTCTCATGAACACTAGCCCAGTTTAATTATACTAAACCAACTTACATATACTATCAATTCAAAAAATACTAAACCAGTACTGACATATGCTATCAATATCCTGTCTTAGTCTTTTTCTCTCAATTCTTTTTGCAGAGTTTTTTGCTATGTTCTTTCTTCTGCAAGCTTCGTCTTGACATTCGCCTTTTTCTTTTTGTTTCTATCTAATGTATTTACGGATGTCTATGTTAGCGTCACTTATTTAAATCTATATATAATATTCTACGTCTATATCTACATTGCTACTTCTGGTTTTAGTATTATTACACTAGGTTAAGGGGTTTTTCCTATATATTTTAATCACACAAAATATGTGCTAAAAATGTCTATGTTTGAGGAATTTCATTTTGTTTAAAAACAAAAATTGTTCTAATTGTTCTAATTAACCGCAACTTGCAATTAAGAGACCAAGTGACCCTTCTCTTACTAAGTTTCTATCTATCACTGTCACCCTTTCTCGCTGTATGTTGTTCCCTCCCGTTTCTATTTTATACGGTATCTATCACTCTCGTTTCCGTTACCCGCTTTCTGTTTATTAACAGTCAAAAATAATAAAGAAAGAAAACAATAAAAGGATTTTATTTTGCAAAAATATTTTTCCATTAGTCGCCTGGATCTTTTGCAGAAGTTCCGTTATTTTACCCTAAAGATAGACAACTATTTAAACTACAGGGTGTTTCAAAAGTCTTGGGAACATTACAAATGCGTATATCTCATGAACTATTCCAGGTAGAAAAATGAAACTGGTGCCATTTTAAAGCTTGCTTAATCAAGTTTTTGGTCATACTAATGATTTTCGTGTTATCTTTCCAGGTGCAGTAATGGCGTTCTCTAAACAAGACAAGGCATTTTGCGTCCTCCAATTTGCAAAGACTGAATCGTGGACATGTGTTCAGCGTGCATTTCGCAGGAAATTTAAAAAAGAAGCCCCTGAAAGGAAATCCATTGTCAGATGGCATGCTAAATTTGTGAAAGATGGGTGTTTGTGCCCAAGTAAGCGAACAGGTCGCCCTTCAACTTCAGAAGATGCAGTTGAGCAAGTTCGGACAGCCTTTCAGCGGAGCCCCCGTAAATCAGTGAGAAGAGCCAGCAGGGAACTTCAGCTTGCTCCAGCAACTGTCTGGCGTGTCTTAAGGAAACGACTGCAAATGGTACCTTACAAGCTCAAGTTGGTCCAAAAGTTGAAAGACACTGCTAAGCCACTTCGCCGTGACTTTTGCATTGCAATGCAAGAGAAGTTGGAAGATAACGGCTTTGATGACCGGCTTGTTTTTAGCGATGAGGCGACCTTCCATCTGAATGGCAAAGTTAACAAGCATAACACTCGCATATGGGGTACTGAGAATCCTCATGAACTTCTTGAGCACGAGCGAGATTCACCAAAAGTGAACGTGTTTTGTGCAATTTCCAAGAAAGGTGTCTATGGACCGTTCTTCTTTGAAGAGACGACTATCACTGGTGAATCCTATCTCAACATGCTGGAAGACTGGTTAATGGCTCAGTTGGAACAAGCAGAATCTGATGACTTCATTTTTCAACAAGATGGTGCACCACCACACTGGAGTCTTAGAGTAAGGCAGTTTCTTAACACAAGGCTGCCTGGTAGATGGATTGGGAGATCTGGGCGAGGTGATGACGTTCTCATGCCCTGGCCTCCTAGGTCTCCAGATCTTACCCCGTGTGACTTTTTCCTTTGGGGCTTTGTCAAGCAACAAGTCTATGTGCCGCCCCTTCCAAGAGATATTGACGAACTAAAAGCCTCGAGTAACGGCAGTTGTGGGAACCATTGACGTCAAGATGCTGGAACGCGTTTGGCAGGAAATGGACTATCGACTAGATGTCTGCCGTGTGACGAATGGTGCTCATATTGAGCAACTTTGAAGATTCCCCACAAAACTTGAAACTTTAACCTTTCCAACGGTACCAATTTCATTTTTCAACTCCTAATAGTTTTTGAGTTATTAAAAATCGTCATGTTCCCAAGACTTTTGAAACACCCTGTAGTTTAAAAATCCAATGAATAGAATTGATGACAACATGAATTATGGTGAAAAGTGATCTCTGTTTTCTCATTCATAATCAAACTGACGGTGCCATGAATTAGGTTCTAATTATAATTAATTATTAAAGTAATGAAAATGGTGATATTTTACAAAAAAAAAGTTTAGATTTAACATAAATAGCTGTTATGATAATCATGTCAATGCTAAAGGTCATTTATCCGCAGTCTATACACATGTGACACATATGCTAGGTATGTTTTTTTAGTTAAGCTGTGCTAAGAATTAGCTAATTAGAATAAAGTACAGATAAACGCAATCATACTGAAATAAAACGTGATGGGAGCAAATATTTGGATATAAAAAAAATATCGATCGGTCCAGAACCTCGGCATGATAATCATGTGTGTGAGAGAGAGAGAGAGAGAGAGAGAGAGAGAGATCATTATGTACATCTTTTTCAGTATTTGAAAATATGGCGTTCATTTCGAGTTTAGATCTTTCTCAAGTAAAGCGAGAATGACTTCAAGCAAACTGAGATTACAATAGACGTGGTTCAATCAATTGGGCAACAACGTGTTTACTGTTTATTATAAAGATGAGGATTGATAATAATATTGAGATTGCACATCTAAAAAAAAAGAATAGATTTGAAGCGTGTAAAACTATTTCCAGAAATGTCCGCAAACAACGGATAACACGGCAAAGTGATAAGCAGTCCTAAATGACAGTCTTCTGGAGGTTGCAGGTTCAATCCTAAGTACGGGTGATACTAAGAATACAATTACGAATTACTGAAGACGTCTACCTTGTCATGGCTGACGGAACAAAAGAAAGTTACCCCTGTGGATTAAATAAAGCGTTCCGTTCGAAATTATGTACAGACTACACGAGTTCGAAAAGACGCACGTGAAGAAGGTTACATCAGCCGAAACGTTGTGAGAATACCATCCAATATGAGAGCAATAGTCTACATGATACAAATTTACAATTGCTAAATGTTATACAATGCGTTTTCTTCATCCTTTGTTAAACTCTGTAACATATCAAACCTAATGCGATAGGTTCCGACCAACTTTGCTTTTACATATACTCAGGTATGATGTGCACACAGAAGACGTTCGCAATGTGTGATTGGACAAGGAGCCAGTGAAAATGTCATAATTACACTGTGACCTTAATTGATATGTGAGATTATCAGCGGTTGGTTAGTATAAAACAAACAAAGCAACGTATATTTGTTGTTTTTTTCTTTTCACGGAATATTTCGTTGGCTGTTTTGCTAGGAGCACTTCATCTTTTCTGTCCTCGATCAGTAAAGGAGAAATCCTTCTAGACTGAGAAAATTTAAACGTGTGTTCTAATCAAGAGCGCCTCATTTTGGAGAGCTGAATTTTCTCCACATTAAAACCTTTGCTCTCGTGGGAAGGCAAGTATATAGGATCAATCCTTTTCGAGTTTATTAATGCCGAATACCGTTTCATGTAATGCGCATGATAGGTAATTCGAGTAATTGCAACGAGGGGGTTACTCTATACCCCTAAAGCTTCTCCCCTCGCCACAAGATAAAGTTAAGGTTTACTTGCTCACCACCAAAGCAAGGTGTGGCACAAGGGCGGAAAGCCGAGATAGCTAGCTCCCCTTAATAGGACACTGTCTGGATAAAAATAGCCAATAAAGGACCCGTCAGCATTTCCTGGTAGGAGTGCCTCAAGCACTATGCAATACACCAACCCTTCTCAAAGAAAAGAGATACTGCTTGAGAGGGTGTACAGCCTAAGACCTATCTGGGACATACCTCACCCTGCTAAAGAAGGTACAGACACGGCATTCCCTACTCTCCCAGACTTAGTGTCGAGACCGGACCCTCAACATCTATCAAAGAGCCACGAAATTTGTTCCCTGTCACACCTAAGACACAGGCAACTTGTTGTCATAAAATGAAAATAACTGTTTGTACTAATCTAACTGAATAAACGCGAAAGTACGTTTCATTTATCACACATATATTAAAACGGCTCGTTATTATGCAACTCAATAATACAGCATGGTCTTTTGAAATATTATATATGTAGTAGGGAGCAAGAATCCAAACCCAGCTATTTGTATGTTTATTTTTAATAGTTTATCATAAATTAATGTTTGGTGTTATTCATTTTTAATTTTATTGTCCTATTTTGCTCTATATATTCAACAGTTTTGTCTATATAAACATAAATTAATTAAAGTAATTTAACGATAAACGCCTAAATCCTTTTTAAAAATATTATGTTCATTAATTTTCAAGTGAAGTAATTTTAAGGAAAACTATTAGTATTTAAAATTACAATAAATTAATATTACAGATATGTAATATAAATTAGACATAAGAAAAGAATACCTAGAGCTAGATTAATAGTCTCCGGGTGGCGGGTAGATCGTTGCTTGTATTTAATAATTACAAAATTCAGATAAAAGTAAAGTACTTTTTATTCAAGAATATATTACCATATTAACCTGTGAAATTACCTGAACCAAAACAAGAAGGGATAGAAGAAGATTAAAAAAAAACGAACTGGAAAGCGAAAACAAATTCTTTGATGAAAACGTTTCGTTCTTCGGTGTTGTCTTTCGCGGTTTAATTGATGAATAATGTAATGACAAAACGCGAAACAAACTCAATCTACAAGTATAAACATTTTCGAATAATAATTAGATTTTGTCATTTTAATGATGAATGTGTTTGTCGGATATAAACTGTTTAGAATATGTAAATTTATTGAAATTTAAAGAAAAAAATTATGACTTTTCAAATAAAGTATTCCGTTTCGACCACTCTGTCAATGTCATGGATGAATAATGGCCAATATTTGAGGCCTGTTTCAGTTTTGATTACGTGTGTGCGTGAACAAGAAAACACAAGTTGGAGTATTATACCTGACACGCAACTGTTTTTGAAAATAATACTTCCACAGTTACGGATGGCCCAGATTTATGATAAAGTCTTTTTGTCGATTTTCGTTATCGATAATTTTCGTCCTACACGATCCATGTTTGATTCTGGTTCGTCAGTTTTTTTTGTGCAATGTCTGTACATGTTCTTACGAAGAAAAAAAGTAATTCGAGTTAATTCGTTTGAATAATTTTCAAAAGGACACCATCCATCTTAAGAAACACGAGAGGTAACCCTGTATTCGTCGATGCAGAAGCACTTCCCGTTGTTATGTCGACATATTAGTTTTAACACGCAAGTAACTCTGTATTCGTCACACAGAGTTACCTCTTTTTATTTCGTCTACTTTTTACCCTTTTTGTTTTTTAAAGAATACGCAAAATATTGTTTACTTTTCGATTACGAAAATTATTAATGCAAGTAAAAATAATCCCGGGCAACGCCGAATAGGGTCAGCTAGTAATTTATTATTTTCTAATAATCATAATAAGTAGAATCATTAATTTATGCAAGTCAGATTTTTACATTAATTGAGTACTCAAAAAACTATAACATGTTTCACCGCCTCCCCTGAAAACTAGCTCAGATTTTTCACTTTCGAATAGTCCAAACGGCCTATACTTTTCTCTCCCTGTCCTGAACATTAGCAAAATAAAATTAAGAAAACAAGTTTTAGCGATCTCTTTTTTTTTATCAAAGTAGTATATTAAAATATTGTTGGATATTCCTTTGTGCTCGTCTTAATGTTTTTTTTTCTCTGGTATATGGACCCTCCACGTGTAGACTACTACGTTGCAATTTTGAATTTTATGTCTCGTAGTTTAAAGCTGGCTTGGGACGAATATATGAACACTAACAACGTTGAATATACATAATACTAGTGTACACCCTTCGTCAAAAATGGTAATTATGCGTCCTCAGTGTTCGCAATAATATTAATATAAGATCATAGAATTATGTCAGTAATTTCACTGTTCATATATAAATTATTAATATCATTTTTAATGACAGAATAGAAAAAAAAACACCCACCGTAAACTTTTTATTTAAAGTGAAGGATTTCCTCCCGAATTCATTTCAGTCGCAGGAAATTGTCTGATTTCATATTTGTTTTTTTTTTGTTTCCACTCACTATTTGAAATCGTTTCGTCCAGAGGCTAAAAAAAGGCACGTTTTTACTCGCTAACTTCTGTGTGAAAGGACGGACATATTTATACACATTGGTCTTCATTATAGAGTGGGACATTTTTTTATTCAATTATAAATGCTAAAGTGTTTATATAAGAGCGGTACGGAGACATTCTCGACTTATTTCCATGCTTCTCAACACTATGTGATGTGCAAAATACGGACTCTTCATAATGAATGACCGTCTGGCCTTTGTGAAGAAACACATCTTTCACCAGGTTAGCTGTTAATATACATAGGCATGGATAGAACACAGCGGATCTAGAGGAGTAAACCTTCAATAAAAATCTTCCTATTCTTTTTGCGGGTAGTTATAATTCCTGTGACGACCATCGACAAACGGTTGTTTAGGTAAAGAGATCATGGCGGCATCACAGAAAACCATTCTTGACAACACGAAGGCGCACTACTCCAGTAAGTGGAGAACCATAAAAATGTACACATTTGGCTGAGTCGTATACTTATCTGGCCCTGTAGATACCTTTAGTGAGTACTTCAGTATAACCTTCTAAACCACACATGTGATGACATAAACAATTGACAACTGAAATTTTGTTTTAAAGAATGTGACGAAGCTCCCCGGAGTAAGCAAATGGATGGATGAATGTTTAATTGAACTCCTACAACCCTATCATCTGCGACCGGGTTGTTTCGTTCTGTAATACATTTCCTGAAAATTTTAATTACCATTTCCTTATATATGCGGCTGTGGGACAAATACCTCACACAGGCGTTCGTAGGCCACTGCTGCTAAATACCGACAGACTTAAATACTGACTATTTCAGAACGCCCTTCTCTTTTCACATGTGGTCTTGTTCAACCAATCATAGTGTTTGGTATATCTCAGACTCCTTCCTTATTTAACATAATGAAGTGAAAATATGTGTAGAATATCAAATATAAATAAAAATAAGTGACTTTAAGAAAAACGTCCGTATTTTCGTTAAATAGAAAAATAATGAGTGTCGCGTATAAGCCAACACGTGATATTGCGTGGCGAATTATTCATTTCCCACCAGATAACCCAGCGTCATCATATTGAAAGATAACAATTGACTTACTCGTTGACACGTTGTAAGCAGTTGAATCATTGGGTAGTGATGTCTTTCAGCAGTGGTGGCAGCAATAATCGCAGAGATGTCGTTTTGTGTTTCTTTTTTTTTCTCTTTGTGACTGGAATAGTAAAAGCAATTAAAAAGAACAACTAATAGCTCCATTAATTTCTCTGTGATTTAATTTACTTTTTACATCAATTTATAGCCTGTGCGTCTAGATGAACTGTATCTTCCTGACCTATCCCCGTAGGCATGGTGGATGCTTCGAAACCGGACACCCGTTTGCTTTGATGCCGAATACCGAAGAAGAAGAATTAATTTCGCTTCTCTAGCACGTACTTCATGTCATGACGCAACTTCCTGTGCACGTCAGCGTAACCTCTTACGTCTAATTGAGAATTTCTTTTCTAAACTTATTCTAATCTTACATTGAAATTTCCGTTTCTAACACACCAATTTCCAGTATCGCTGGAAATAGAAGAAAGAATTAAAATAAAATGACGTTAAGAGTGAAAATATATGCCAGTGTCACTGCTGGTTGAGTCTTAGAAAACTGGACTAGTGTTTAGTAGAGTTGAGGATACGTACACTATTAAAAGGCATTATTACGTCCTTCCGTAACGACAAAAAAAATCTGATTTTCAAAGGTAATTTTTTTTCTTCGTCGCAAGAGAGATAAGATTGAAGTAAATTTCTTTTCTGGTTCGGTTTCCATTAATGACCAATGGAAAAATAGGAGCATGTTTTATTTCGATTGTATACTATAACAAAGAAAGTTGAAAAAAACCCAGACGTCAACCGACTTGTTCTGTACTATTTTTATTTAACAACACAAAAAAGCCCCAAGAGACATACTACGTAAAACAAATCTTTAAAAGATGTTGCTTGTCTGCCCGGCCACTGATGGATATAATTAAAGAGGAAGAAAAAGGGGCAACAATGGGAGTGTACATTGAGGACATGGCGATTCGTTACATTCGTTTAAAAAAACATACACGAAGAGACAGAAAAAAAATGCTATAGACAAAAATTAAATGAACAAAGGGAAACAAAACAGAATTAAAAAAATATGGAGAGGAAGAATCTAATCATGCCGTGAACAAATTACAAGGAAGACATGATCTCCCAAGTGTTGATAATATACAGCTGAAAAACTTGGAACACGTCGTCAAATTTATATTTGGTTGAAATAAAAAAAAAAAGATGGCCGACCGAACTAAAAATAAAGGGCCGGTAACTGAGATAGACATAAAATAGGGGCACATTAAAAAAAAGATTGTCTTTAAATCTCTGTTTTAATTGCGTTATAATTATAAGGCGAAGCGAATTTAAAATAAAATCACATTCATTTTTACTATTATTCACCCTAAGCTAGGTATATTACCATTAAGACGTAAGGGGGCTATCCTGATTAGGGGTCAAATTTATAAGTGGCATCCTAACTGGGGAATTATGCAGTACGATGTTTGTTCACATTTACAGGGTTATTAAAAACTAGCTCAGAGTTATTAGGTGCTCGAGAGGTGACAGTGGCTCAGTGGTTAACGACACGAACTGACGAACCGGGTGTACCAAGTTCGAATCCAGACCGTCCTACAGAATTACTTTCACTTTACTTTTCTAACGAGAAAAATATCAGGGAAACCAATGCCAACAATAGAATCATATGATTCATGCGAAATGAGTGAATTAAGTGCTCGTAATTTATTACTGAAATATAATTCTAACAAGAAATGAATATATTAAGAAAGTATACAGCATAGGGCCCATTTAGAATTCAATATGGCCGCCAGCGTTCACCAGCATCTTCTCACGCCGCTTGGGAACCGCATCAACTGATTTCATATGGAACTCTTTTTTGTTTTACTCATGAGTGACCACTTGTTAGGACTAAACAATAAAATTGAATGTGTAGATTAACAGCTGCATGACAAGGAATGCTATGAAAAGATTGAAAATATCAACATACCACCCACTCAAAACAAATACCGACCTAGAAAACATAAATTCTTTCCTCTTTCTCAACAACATCGCTAATAGAATATGAAGATTAAAAAAAAAAATAAACGAAGCTGCCATCTCATTAACTGATGACCTCGAGTGTTTTTAGCCTTGATAAATGGTGACCTATTAGTAAAAGAAATATTTACTTGTGAAATCAGTGGATGCAGTAACCAGGCGGCTTGAGAAGATGGTGGCGAATGCTAATGCCCGTATTAAATTCGAAATAAAACCACATGCTCTGTATTTTTTGTCATATTAATTTGTTTTAAAGATTATATTTCAGCAATAAATTACGAGTATTTAATGATAGGTGGTTACTTGCCAATCATCCTATAGATTCACTGATATATAAAAACAAATGGTCATTTCTTAACAAAAGCAGAAAATTATCATTTATGAATTTTAACCGAACGTCTACGACATTTTAGCGAAATAGTAAAAAGAATGCTGAAATAGTAAGAAAAGCCAATCACTTTGAAGACAATTTTTATTTCGTTTCATTGTGAAATAGAGTTATCTTTGTGTGATTGTTATTTTAATATTTCCTACTGGGGAAAATTAGTTACGGTTAGTTTTTGACAAGTTCATGGTTGGTTTTGTTAGTGTGATGGATGAGAGTTAGCAATTAGCGTGAAAATGAGTTTAGAGTCAAACAATTATCCGCTCCTATTCTTAAGAAGTAACAAATCTTTTGTAAAAAAAAAACATCTCGACGCCCCAAAACAGACAAATAAATGTGGATTGCAGTAAAAAAAAGTGTTGTTAAATCTATTCATATTATTGAGCATTTGCATAAAAATATCATTTTCCTTATATTTTTACCTCCAAATAAACTCAAAATTCCCCGATGCGTTCCACAGTGGCATTTATTATGCATTTTGTACAGCACAAAATAAGGTTTCATCGATCTCAAGACCTGGATCCTAACCATAACGCTAACCCTACACATAACTGTAACCCTAACGTATGTCTAGACAAGACTCGCAAGATTAGCCTAAGGGCGTGTGCGCACACTGCCTAAGACTGTTGGCGCTAGTATTTCTTTGGCAAATCTCATTTTTACATTAGTGGCGGGCTCTTGTACAAAAGAATGAAAGTACCGAACAATTAAACAACCGGAAATTGTTCGCCAAATATGTAAAATTTGCAAAAAACTGATTAAAGTGTTCAGCTAATATATTAGAAAATAAATTAGGATAGAAAAAAATCATGTAAACCATCGCTAAACTTCAGACTTTCGTTCAGACGATACTTAACAGCAAGAAGTAAAACTAAATCTTATTTGTTCTGTCAGACACAACTCTTTATGTATATCTATTAAGAACCTGTGTTAAATGTTTTCCTCACCTCGAACTGAATATGCATCACGTATTATTTGGCCAATGAGATAACCAAGTCTATCAAACAACGAAATAGACATCGATATTTGTTTAGCAGTACACTTGGCAGTCGAATTAGATTTACAAAAACAAAAATCTAATTCAACTAAACTCTAGTATCTTATACTATCTTGTGGTGTTTATGTTTTCACTCTCCATGAATAAAGTTGAAAACAAAGCCACAAAAATCATACAAAACTTTTCATGCGTAACATTGGATGAGAAATCCAAATCGTGATATTAAATTTGTAATTTGTTTACCAAAATATCGTGATGGTTTCGTTAACGCTAACATCAAATACAACGTTTTACTTTATTTAATTTATAACTTGAATATCGAAAATTACAGAAATTAAAAAATAAGGATTAACACTGTAATATGGGGTTCGGACTAAAAGTAGGAGTACACAGGTGTTATGTTTCGGAATTCTTTAGATAAGTATTGAAATTTTTAATTATTTATCTTGTTCGAACTACTATTAAACGCGCAAAGGATAAACGTGCTAAGTAATAATCAGTTCTAAGTGACAGTCTTCAAAAGGTTTAAGGTTAAACACTCAGTACAACCGATACTAAGAATGCATTTACTAATTACTCAAGACTTCTAACCGGTCATGGCTGACGGAATGAGAGCAATTCACCCCCGTGGATTAAATAAAGGGTTCCGTTAAAAATTATTTACAGATTACCGAGTTCGACAGCAAGATTCGAGAGTTCGACAAAACACACCTGAAGAAAGTCGGAGGTTACATTGTCTAAAGTGTGGTGAGAATAATAACCAAAATGAGAACAGTAGTCCGAATAATCCAAATAATACAATTAGAAAGGAGTTCACATTCATTGTCAAGCAATTTAATATATTCTGAAACTAGAATAATGTCTATTGACGTCTGAGATATTGCAGAAAATTTCCATCAGGCAAGTGGATAATATTGCGAGAAATTGTGTTCGGGTTACATGTTATAAATGTATTTTGACCTTTCAAAAAAAAAAAAAAACACAAACAAAATGAGGCGAAGAGCAGGAAACTAACTCTTGCAGATAGGTTAGGATAATCGAAAATAAAATAAAAACCGAAGTAGAGGTACAACCATTCAGATGAGAGCATTAACAAAATCCAAAAGAATTACGATCATTTTATCTCCAGTGAAACCCAATAAGTACTTAGTGATGTGAAGACAGCATTAACACCTGGTAAGATTTTAGCGGTGGGTATGAAGCTAAAACAAAACTGCAATAGAATATAGTCACTAATATGCCAACCAAACTTTATTTCAGCAACGTGTGTAACCCTAACTATATAACCTTGTGTTTAGTTGGGTAACCTTGATTGTTCTGATTTATAGGTGATGGCTTCCTGTTGAAAGTTATTTTTTGCTGAGCAGATATATATATATATATATATATATATATATATATATATATATATATATATATATATATATATATATATAGGTATGTGTAAAATAATATACGGCATCAGTTTTGGAATAAACAGTCGTGTGGTTTATGAAAAATCGCTCTAAAGATATGTTTTCAAAAGAAAGTATCAATTGTTTTTCATACTTTTCTGGGATTTTTTCAGATGAGTCATTGGCCTGGAACGTTCAAGATATGCTTTAACACCTTGATTGTTTGGAGAAATGGAGAAACGGCCGTTAAAATTAATCTATCTACTGGAAAATAGATATCGTCGTTGAAATCTGCTTTTTTATTGTCTATTTATAAATGCTATGGCATCATAAATAATTATATATTGAGATTAAGCACGTAAGGTTTTACTACAATATATATATATATATATATATATATATATATATATATATACATGTATATATATAATTAATAATGGATCATGAAAATGCACTTAGTTTTAACACGTTACTGCAGTTTCACGGGTTTCATTGAACATCGGTATGGTGTGTCATGTGTCATCAAACAAGATAAGAACGGATAAGATGAGAGTTATCTACGCGTGTATATTTATTTAATTAAACACATTTTTAAAAATTATTTCATTTTATATACTTATAAATATTTGAAAATTTTATTTACAGTTCATTTTATTAATTATTCTATCAATAACTACTAGTGAATTTTTATTCTACACTTTTTATTTATTTACTTTTATTTTATATATTAATTGTTTATTGATAATGGCCACTTATTTTCTGTTATCTTGTAAATAATTTGAACAAATGTTTTTTATTCTACTTTCTTAAAACATAATCTCAGTTTAAATAGCAAAGCAAGAATATGTTCATTTTGCTGCATTTTGCTATGTTCTTTGTTTAAAAATTAATTTGTCGTTTAAGATAATGTATTTTAAGATAATGAAAATTTAAATATCCTCCCTACGGTCGTATATGTGTGTTAGGCTGCAGCGTCACCCCTTCTTTCTCGCTGTCTGCAAAAATGTGTTCCTATTTACATGCCTAGAATCATATGATTGCAAAAAACTACATACAGTACATTGTTAAAGCTAAGTAAATTGTTTGGGACTATTAAACAAAATTTGAACGATAATGTTCATCCATTTATTTATTTTTATCATCGCTTATATTTGAATTCATGTTTTGAAACATGACGTACATCATAAATCTATTACGTCACGCCAAAAGTATACTCATTTTATTATGGGAATATTTTAAGATCTACTTATAAGAAAGTCCAAATAGCTCAGTTCGTTGAACTTCAGACAGAATTTATTTTTTATTTAATGGTTTGAATTAAAGTTATAAATGCAGAAGCCAAGTATTATGGTTAATTTATGCCCATGAAAAACATTTTCCGTTTTGTAAATCACATCGCATATTTTCAAACTGCCACGCGACCCAAAGTTACGCGCAGTCAATAAAAATTTGAATCCGTTTTAAAATGAATTCATACAAATTTTGATTTTCACTTAGTGCTTTAATCTAAAATGTAATATTGACATAGCAATATGTCCTCCCTACGATCGCATAGTTTTATTAGGCCACCGCGTCAGCCCCAAAACCATTGTAAGAGCTTGTGATATATTTCTATTCTATGAACGTCCAAAACCCTTGTAAGAGTTTGCGATATATTTCCATTCTATGAAGGACCTGCGCGAACTTAAACCCCACGATATTATTATATATTATTGTGGGAGCCGGCAAATGTAATAGATAGGCTAACGCATGCGATTTGGGGGAAAGTTTTGCAGGCGGAACGTTGAGTGTCGAGGATAAAGGCTTTGCCACTATTCATTCATGATATGGGCGCATAAGAAAAACACACAAAAATAAGTAATTATTTTATTTATAACATGTTTAAAATGTATTTTTTGCTGCTAAAAAAATACGAACACGAAATTGATCTCTAAGAAATTAATGGAATGACCAAGATTTAAAAAAAAAAATTATATGTCGTTTAAGACGCTATCTGGTCCGAAAGTTGATGATCATTTTATGTTAATTTATATACGAAAGTGATCCCAACGCTGAAAGTGTAAAATGTTTTTTTGTTTTTTGTTGTTTCATTTCTTTCTTTTCACCGCTAATTTTTTCAGGCTACTTACATGTAATCGACTAAAAAATATAGAATCTCATCTCCTTGTTGGGGGGGGGGGGGGAGGGCGTTTACATAAAGTGCAGGGCTCCAATAATACCTAACAATTATTGGAATTTCTGGCCTTTAGACTGGGATCAAAGTATCAGCTCTGTCCTTGTTCAAAAGAGGAGAAATCCTTCTCGACATGGGGACATTTTATAGGTTAATTCCTATCTCAGTCACGTCAATTATTTAGAGTGAAATGGTTAGTAGTAGAATGGGTGCGTGTTTTTATGATGTCATCTTTAAAAGAATGCAGTCTCGTTTAATGCACACTGGCCAGGAAGTGGGTTCTTATTTTACGTTAGTTTTATAAAGGAAAGTCATCCCACACTATAACATCTTAAATATTACAAAAAAAAGAATTCCTTCTTTGCGGATAGTTTTTCAAGCTGTTTAAAGGTAATCGCAGCAATAAAGTAGAGTTTGAATTTGTTTAGGGGGAAAACTGCGACGGGTAACCAACATTTCTATTTAAATAGGATTTTGAAAGTTAAATTTTATTTAAATATATTATATGGACCTTTCTGAAATAAACACAAGTATCTTCATTGGTTAATTTAAATATATTACAAATTCACATTTTTAACAAATTAAACACAGTAATGACGTATCCAGTACAGAATATTGTCGACGAAATTCTTGAAGTGGACAAAAAATATGTTGCTTCTACATAATTTGAACCGAACAAACATGACTTTTGCTGAACTAAATCTAAAACCTCGATTAAAAATTTAGTTTAAATTATATAGAAGCACCAAAATTGTATTCATTTTTTTTATTAACACTGATCGAAATTTCCGTTTGTCCGAAGTTTTGAAAGTTAAATTTACTTTTTACGGTATTGTTTGGTCATTAAATTATGAACAGAACCAAATTGTTCAAAAGTTTGATTTCATGAGAAAAAAATCAATAATTTGAATCAGGGTTTATATAATATTTGTTTGATAATAAAACAAAAATATATCATATTTACGAAAATCTGATTATTTTCTGTTTTATCTATTGATGGTGTTCTGTTGTTTCAACTTTTCAAACAAATATTTAAATATATTATATGGACCTTTCTGAAATAAACATCGGTATCTTTATTCATAGCAAAATGAAATTGGTTAACTGCTATATTTGGGAATAAAAAATACAATTTAAGACTAATTAATACATTTCATCCAAAATATGTGTGAAAATCACACTAAATCACGAGATTAAACGGCGAGAGACTTACATTAATTGTGTGTGAGAGAGGGACAGAGATGGGGATAATAGCCTCGTTCCCGATTACCCCACCCTGTGTAGAAAAGTCAAACGAAATAAGCAAGATATTTTAGTTATCATCGCCTATGTTTTGGATTAAAAATATTAAATTGCTTTTAACGTAAAAATAAAAAAAGAAACTAAGGTTGAGCAAATCGATGTCGTCTGCGCTAGTGAATTATGAAACACCAGAAATCGTTTTTGAATAAGTAAGTTTATTTTTTGTAGTTTTATAATCTTTGCCGGTTAACTCAGACGGTTATACAGAAATGAAAGACATAGAGTGTACGGTTTCGATTCCCAGTCTCGCCGTCAAATTTATTTATTGTTTGTTTATGCATTATTTACTCGCAAATAAGTGGTTAAGATGTGCCCTAATACATTTCTTACGTTTACAATAATTCTGAGCGACGGACATACAAACATCTTGAAATCGGGACACAGAATGTACTCCTTATATTATAAGTAGGTATTTTTCTCTAAGCATAATTTACAGTTTTTTTACTATTTATATTTCAAGGAGGTGCTAATTTAAACATTTGCAATTCAGATTAGAGCTAATGTTTTATTTATTTCTTACTGTATATATTTAAGCAGTTTTTATCTATTTCTATATTTTTCACTATAATTTTGGTCAGTTTTGGTATGTACTATTGCTTTGTATCATACATTAGTTGGTATACATTTATTAATTACTTGGCAATTATCTTTTATTGTACAATTACATAAGTTGGTATTATAAACACTAATGATATTAGTACCACTATTGTTAATTATTTTGTTATTGTGTTTATTATTAAGAAATAACTAAGTTTAATGCTATTGATAGTTTTAGATAAGATTACTTGAAAGGAAAAGTGTATCCATTATTCTAAAGAATATGTTCAGTTTACGTCTTTCTGTTATAAGGTGGGTTGAACCAGATTATTTTTCATTTTCTATTACTTTAACATAACAATCAGCAACAAATGAACCAAGTCCAATATGTACATGATATGCTTTTGATTGCTTAGACATTTTATTTAGCCCAGAACGCCTGGCTGTTCTTAAAATATAGAATTTATCAATTACAGAATATTTACACTTACAAAACCAATGAATCTGCACGTCCATTTCTATACAACAAATGCGTGGGGGTTCGGCATAAAATAACCTACCAATTTTGGCATGTCGTAGAAAAACAGTATATTTTGAATTATTTTCAGCTCAGATATCTTTGTACTTATTAAAAATCACATGATGTCTCAATATCATGAACCCGTATTGTAGCGGGTACTTCATCTAATATTAAAGATTGATACTCTGTTAAGTAACGTCTATAAAAAGATTGACGCATTACTATTTTTCAATGTACTAACGAGTCAGCGCTTATTAAGACCCAAGGAACAATCAAGGACAAGGGTTAATGAGTGTGAGATGGATGGTGAGCCAACACCGTGAGTATTAGTAACGATGTTTGAAACTTGGAGGAATCTGATTAACAAGAATTTGTTAACATTGGACTTAAAACCGATCATGTTGTAGTCAGCTGGGAAGCATCCCTGTGGTATTGTGTTGAACAGACGGGTATTTCTTGGAAGGATACTTTGCTCATGGAAATTCTGTTTAGATTTAGAGAAAGAAAGGAAAATTATTTACAGTAGTTGTAGAGAGACGAGTTTTTGCTGTGAATGTTTTACAGGAGATAACCATAGATTGAAGCTCAGTCGAGCAACTACTATAAAAAGGACTATCGGGTATAAAAAGATTAGCACCCTCTCTTCTGTGACAAAGAGGCTGTAGGTAAGAGAAGACGACATTTCCCATTAGATTTGTAAGTAGCTTTTGCACTTTGTCAAGGCAGGAAAGGAGCCCCTGAGATCCACATACAGGTAGAGGATTTCGCATAGAATGAGATACCTTCTGGAGCAGTAGAATGCTACCTTAGCAACGGATTTGATGTCAATATTCCGTTTCAGGTCTGGAGTGAAGGTCAGCCTTAGAAGCTTGTCAAGGCATGAGGCTTCTTTAAGCAGAGAACCGTTCATTTCAATTGGGGCAAAGTGAGGCCCCGAGGGTTGGTGGTTAAAGGAGACAAGATTGGTTGTAGACGTATTAAAAGTTACCAGCTACACTTTTCCCCATTGCACGACGTGCTTCCGGTCGGTACAGAGAGAGACTCAGCAAGATCCTGATCACCCATACTCTTCGAAGTGTTGCCATAGATGGTTGTGCTATCTGCATAAATTTTGATATTATAATTATAATCTATTACCCGTGGAATATAGTAGGTTTGACTAATTCAAATTAAGGAATATAAAAAACACAGATAAACGGAAATGAACAGGCACATAAAAACTAGTTATTTCACAGCAACTCTATCGTCAGATCAATATGAACGCATGAACGCAATTACTTAAAACTGACAGTTGCGAACCATTTCACTATATATGCACTTAGTAATAATTAAACAAATAAAGTTCATAAAGTAATTTAAATGATTAAAATTACTTTACATTAATTTGAATACATTCATCAATAAGATTGCGATAGATATTTAGGATAATGGTATAAAAAATAAACATACTTCATCTTAGACTCGAACATACCATATTTCGTTTAACCATTTAATAATGACCCCTAAGTATTTATAATCAAAACAGGGGCTTTGGGGTTGACTATCAGCCCAATATGAAAGTACATATGACCTTGTAACTTAAATCGGCTGCGAAAATAATATTTGGCTGAAAATAATCTTTGACGATACTTTAGGTGTTAACCCCAATTTAAAAAAATTAATTATTCCATAATTATTTTAACTTTATTAATCAATTAAAATTGCACCAGTATGTTCCTCATCGTGTCACATTACGAAATGTTTACATTTAACTTCCATAAAATGGTTAGAGATTTTTAATTAGTTGATGCGTATTTCTTATAGGCGAGAAGAAAGTTTTAGGCGGAAAGAATTGTATCTCGTACATAATGATTATTTTATGTAACTTATCAATTTAATTATTTAATTTAATTATATCTAAATAAAAGAAAGTGTCCGTATGTGTGCTATGTATTTGAAATAAAAACTTTGAATAACTATGTACTTAACGATTTTTTACACCATTAATCATATCTGTCGATTATTTAATGAAAGTAAATAGTGAAAATTCTTTAAATCATGCTAGTTGTAAATAAATATTATTTCTTTTATAGTGTATACAGGTACAAAATACGAGGCCTGTCTAAAACGTATCCGACCTTAGGCCAGAATAAATATTTCAAATACGTGGCGGGGTTAGGACCCTAATCCTCTTTCAAAGTAGGCTCCTTGTGCTTGCACACACTTAGCCCACTGATCCATCCACCGCCGGAAACCTATCTTAAAGTCTTCTTTTGAATGGTGTTCATCTCCGCCCTCGCGTTCCGTATTATCTCTTTTTTTCACACCCTCTCAACAACAGCTGCACTACAATAAGTTTTTGGGCCTGCCAGAACGCTGGTCACTCTCCGCTGATGTGCGGCCATTTTTGAATCGGTAAAACCACTTTGATAGGGGATTAGGGTCCCAACCCCATCACGTATTTGAACTATTTATTCTGGCCTAAGGTCGGATACTTTTTAGACAGGCCTGGTATAATAGAATACCACCAGCAGGTGCAGTGTAAACAAACACATTCATGGCAAACTATACACAGTGCCATCTGTTTGGTGCCCAGTAAACAAGTCTGACGGAAGCGGAGTTAACAAGTTCTCCCGCGTTATTTTGTCCGAATTAAAAAAGGAGGGCAGGACCATCAGGTGCCGGAAAATCGATGTTGCATCTCTGTACTTACTTGAAGAAATATAAAAATTATTGTTAATGAAGCTATTTATAAAGACATGTAAGGGATGTAATGTTAAAGAGTATTGCCATAACCTGTCAGTCGGTTTAGACGAGAATTGCGGCTAGTTTTCTGAAAAAAGTAAACACCACATGAATTCGAACATAACGTTTCACGATTCATGACAACTCTGCTGTTCTATCCTTGATACGTTCTGGAAAGATTTGCTAACGTGACGTCGGCTGTCTATCGGCGTATTCACTTGAGCATTCTAACTGGATGTTCCACTTTGTCATCTATTCAAGTGTCGTGACCTGTGTCAGTTGCGTCTACTCAATCAACTTGCGCGTCTTATGGCTATTATTTTCTCCACGATCTCGTACAACAGGGCATGTTCCAAGATTTCAACCGCCGTCTTTGCTTTTCCCCTGTCAATTGCACCTTCCCCTTTTCAATACGAGCGTAATGATTAGGTCTTCGCTGTAACACTTCGGCTTAAGTAGATTTTCTCATCGATTTCTTTCATTTAAAACCAGCTCCGAAACTCTCCTTCTCATCTACATATCTAACTTTCGACGCGCTCAGGCAAGTTACAGCTTGAATAGAGTTAAAATCACTTCTCACTCGAGAGGGGGGAAAATGGCATTTCTCTTCAAAACATTTCTGTTGAGCTAAAAGCCAAAGAAGGCGTACAAGACGCTCACAAACTAAATAATAACTGACTGTGATTTTTTTTTGGCTCTGCGGCATATCAACCTCTTTCGAGTTATAAAATACGGAATCCACTTATTTTTGTAAGCGAATTCAGGCTTATCTTTATATCTTCAAATATGTATTCACGGCGTGTGCTTTACTTATTTATTGATGTAAATGCATGAGCATACTATCTGTTGCAGTTTCACGCAATATTACGAAGAGATTGCATTTATCCATACACGTGACCATTGTAACATGACCATTTGCCGGAGACTGTAAACTCGGTGATCCGAGCCGTTAGGACTTTCCTGGAAGGAATCTTCCCCTGTGACACGGTACCACACTAGCTCTCCGGACTAAACAATAGACAAACACACTTTTAACATAACGGGTTCATACCCGGTTGTCTGGCTGGACAAGTATTTTCTTCGGTGGCTTTAGGGGGCGTCATTAGGCGTCATTAATTCTCTCCAAAGAATGAAGTCTGGCTGAGGCCCGGGGGTGGAATGGAAGACTTTGTAATAATGGAACAATACATTACTTTATATGTAGAAAAATATATTTATTAATTTCCGAATAAACATTTTTACTCGAGGTTGAGTTGGTGAGCTATGTCTAACACGAGTCGTCGTGTACACAAGCAAACACCAAACTGATTTCAAGACCATCGCTGAAGATAAATCGAGAAGGAGGGGGAGAATAAAAAGAAAGAGAGAGGGAGAGAGAAAGAGACACAAATGCATGGAAAGGAAGGGAGATACAGGGAATGTCACCGACGCTATCAATTTCAACTTGCAACAGTCGATTTGACCTTTAACTTCATCTTATATCCATGTCAACCTTGGAATTTATAAATACCTCGTCAAACTCGAGTTGTTTAAGTCTGATTGACGGCAAACTTTTACCGTAGTGACAGTTTGGGTGTGAAATGTTGTCGATCTGGCGTATTTCCCCGCGAGGACAATTCAAGCTAGGTAAGAGGTATTTTAAATCTGGGGAGCCCCAGCTCCCACAAAGGAAGTCCCTATTCTTGCCACACCCTTACAGGTACTACCACTCCAAGTCAGAATGGACCTGGGCGTAATCATAATAAAGGTGTGACTTCACATTACTAAAAAATCACATTGAAGGTTTCACCACTGTATGTAACTCTGTATTTACATTGCTTACCTTCATAGCCCAGGTTGTTATATTGTTATGTCTATCATTAGTGTTTAATACAACCGGCTTAGTTTCATTTTTGATGTCTACCTTGTACTTCAGGACGGCATCTTTATCCGTCACAATGTGATCACCTACCAACACCATCGTAACCACAATACAGTTCAATTTCTTTATTATAAATTGTCTTGGGACTTTCTTTCGTGAACCGTCGCTCTTTAAAACTGCGGTTTTATTTGTACCTGGCTCCCTTACCAAGCTGGAGTGTGTTTCTTACAAGCGCTTCGTGTGTATTATTCGGGCTCTGGCTCTAAAGAGAGCGACCGTTGTCAACCACTTCTCGTCCGTGACGTCACTCACAAGATCTCACTTAACCCCTTTCTCTTATTATACAACAGTTAGTAGCCATTTACATCGTCAAGAATAAGATTTGCGACGATGCTTTTTTTACAATGCTATGCACATCACGCTACGTAACGCTGGATATGATGTACATCAGAATTCGAGCTGTATTTAAATTGTTTCTACAAAAATAACTTTCCGGAATCTAAAAGTGTATGTTTGCAGCAGTTATTAATTAAGATAAATGTGTTGCCGTATTAACGGTGAGTTCGCCATGTTTATTTGTTTATTCGCAGTAAGATAGTAACACTCCAAAGCAGTCGATGATACGTTGTGATGTTTAAAAATATATGATCCGTTTTGTTGTGGTAAGCATGTATACCCGCTCAAAATGTTACGATTTTCAACTGTGAACACTAATCTACCCTGAGGCTTTAGGAAACTATCTCTTTATTTTGCGAGAAACGGATACACAACTAGTGACTTTCTAACAATACGCAAAACCTCACCAACCCATTAAAAATACACTTTTTACACTTTTTTACCAATTTTCTTAATTCTTTCACATATATATATAAATTATTCATGCACATGTTTTTGTTGTTGTTTATACTAATATTACTAAACGAACGATTTATTTAGTCCGCGGCGCTGGATATAATCAAAGAATACCACAAAGTGGGAAATGAGACGCGCTCTGGAAAAACTGAGACTCGTACACAAAAGTAGCTAAATACATAGCATAATGTCGGAAATAAATTTTGAATGTTAAAAAAACACACAGAAGATATAAAATGTATTGCAGTAACGGAAAATATTAATTTCATCTTTTATGGATAATTCACATCGTTACGGGGATAACTATGAAATGTAATTGAAGTGTTCGAACGCAAAACGCGATTAATCCAATTTGTTTAAATTGAGACCTTTAACAATAAAAACACGAATATATAAAATCTAGACTTCGAATGAAAGCTGATTTTAATTGAAATCAAAAAGAAATTATTTCGGTATCATATTATGTAACACATAGTTTTGGGGTGGCATTAAGTGTTGAAATACTACACTTTTTGTAGGGACAGTTTCGTGATTTTGAAAATGGCGTTTATCGCGTTTTGCATTCCAACTCTTCGATTACCCAAAGAAATCCTAAAAATCCTGATTATCGTTAAATGACATGTTACTTCAATGTTCAATGTAAAGACACAATTTAAGCAAGTTGATGAAGCACAAAACACGTATTTAGATGGACGTATGAGATGCCCATCCGACATGGCACTCTGGTAAAGAAAATCATAATGTAAGATGCTAGAAACTTATGAGGTAACAAACCAGACGAAACAAGACGCACGCATCTAGATGAATGTGAACGACGTTATTCCGTATGGCCACTTGGAAAATAAAGCCCCTAGAAGCATATGAGATGTCAAACTGGGCGGCGATTTTTTTGTTGGATTAATAAAAATTAATATTTTGAATGTTATACATCGTTCCTAGGCATGCATTTATCGCAATAGCAGTTGCCGGCCACGAAGAAGAAAACAATAATATGGCGACCAGCGACACGTTCCACACGTGGAGAATTCAAACGAAGTCACGGAAATAATATCCAACACAGCAAGGCGCCGACGAACTGAAGAATATAAAGATTCATCGAGGTCTTGGTAAATCGTTGCGTCACTACCAATACATGAAACCGTTAATTTCTAGGCGACCATTAGTAAGCTTTCTGAATATTAATACGATGATAGTCTCCCTTGGGAATCGCCCTGTACTTCGCCTATAAATTGACGACTTACAAGTCTTTTCCTCCTCCTCCTCCTCCTTCTCTTTTCCATCTCCCTCTTACTACTATATTTATATCTGTTCTATTGTATTATAATTCACAATCTACATATGTTTAAAATGATTCCACTTTTCTGTAAATACAAAGCAATAAATAAGATAAATTAACATTTAAATAAAATTTATTCAATCGACAACGGACATTTTTTTATTACAAATGAGAGTTCACTATTGATTAGAAAATTCTTACAGTTTCGTTTTTGAAACAATTTTTCTCAGTGTGATGTTCTTTTTTGTTTTTTTTTTGAGGCGCACATAATTTCACGATTCTACATAAGTGTGTCAGTCTCATCCCCACACCAAAAAGTGAATCAATAAAACCAACAAAAGAATAATAGAGTCGAATGGATGAGGTATCATCGCCAAGTTTAAATTTTGAACGAAAACAAATATAGAATGAGTAATTTCTTTGTTGGCTTGTCGGTAGTTGTCTTTTAAGGGCCAGTTTAATGATTGTTGGGTTTCGACCGGTCAGGGCGTTGAGGTGGAACTGAAAGTAATAGTAGATGGGAAGAGGATGTTGTTGCAGCAAAATGCACATCGCTTGACCAATCGTCACCAAACTTAGTCAAAATATCGGGCATGATCTCATTTAAAGCTGATTTAATTGAAGGATACCTAGGTCAAGGACAAGGTTACGAAAAAAGTAAAACTCACACTTTTGACGATACTCGCTACTTGGCCCCTATTGTAGCCAATACAGTCCTGCATCCTATATGACTTTGGTCTTCAAAAGTTCGGCGACGGTCGAAATGTTGACAGAATTTCAACTTCCGATCTTTACAAATTTTATGTATGCATTTGATGCTCTTTGATAACAGTAACTACCATGACATATTTCAACATGATCAGATAAATAGTTTTTTGAGTTATGAGCATTTCCGCATCATAACTTCAGGAATACTTCATACAATATGGAGAAGTAAGGTCCAGATAAAACTTTGGCCCATCTTTACGTTTTCAGGCGGAGGTATTCAGTCGTTCTTCTTCTTCTTCTTCTTCTTCTTCTTCTTCTTCTTCTTCTTCTTCTTCTTCTTCTTCTTCTTCTTCTTCTTCTTCTTCTTCTTATTATTATTATTATTATTATTATTATTATTATTATTATTATTATTATCATCATTTCGGTAGGTAAGTTGACATGTAAACGTCAGTAGTAGTAGTGTCATCAGACGCGTCCGCATGGACATGCTACAGGGTATTAGCAAGTAAGTTCCAACTAACCTCCATCTGGCAGATAATTACAACTAGCGTCCAGTCGGCAGTCGAAAAAGAAATCAAGTTGTAAATTAATAAAGTGATAGTGGTTACTGAATAAGAGAGTAAACATTTTGTCTCCAAACTGCTCTGTATATATGCTGCTAATTGTATTCGAATCTTGCCGGTCTTAAGTGGATATTTTTAAGCAGTCGGAAGAGTGCGGGTTACATCTTACGGTCCGGGCTTGTATGCAATCTCCGGTTTCGACATCTTTAACAGTTTACAATTCATTCATATATAGCATGTACCGAGAAAACACATAACAAAGGGCAGATAATCTGAAATATAAGTAAGACGAAAGGGTATAAAACGAAATTAACAAAAAACAGGGAATTGTTTGACTCGAATGAATTGCATAGTATGCAGTTATTGTTATAATGAGCAGAGTCATTCGATTGTCTTTTGTCTGATAAGATATAAACACATACGACAAATAAACAATCATATAAACATCGTGTAGAGGGAACGATAATATCAAAAGAAAGAATGACAAAGTCTATCTAGACAAAATAATTCATTTTTACTGATAACTCATCACAAGTTAAGATAAGAGTTCGTAAAGAATGAGAGTTTAGAGGGTTCAAGGAATGTTGCTGAATGAAAGAGTTGTTTTAAACGAAAGAGAAAATTGAGTACACATGTTTGTTTTGGATTCCGCCGGGTGCATTTACGGCTGTGTCAATGGAATTGACATGCATATATGTGTGTTCATATTAGTGTGCATGTTTTGTTAGTGAGAGGGTATATCTACTAACTTGTGTGCGAGAGAGTTTGATTGAGAATATGTAAATGCTGGCGTGGATGTCTCTCGTGTTTTTCGATGCCCTTTGACCAGAAGCTGTAGTTAGCTTTTAAGGACATACCCACATGCGTCGTGTATCGAAGTAAATACTGGAACAAAGAGGAGAAAGGCTCTGTTTGTGTTTTTATAGTACACGCGAGATTTCAGGACTCGATATTTCTTGCACTATGATTAGTTGAAAGAAACTGTTGATATAAGCTTATGCTCAATCAAGAGTCGATACGTAAATACAACATTCACTGCCGCTGCTTCTTCGAACATAGCATCTAAGAACGGTTATTCTGCTTGAAAAGAACTGTTTCTCTCTCCATCACGCTCTAATATGTGTGTATGCGTGTGTATCGTATACTCGTGAGTGAATCATGTGTACGTGTATGCATGTCAAACCGAATGCACATACATGATCAATTTGATTGAAACTTAAATGGACATTTTACGGACAGTAGTGTAGTATATGTTCTCGTTGAGACCATCATCACAGGCATTACCTCCTGCTTTGTTTCCGATCATGGATATTTTTATCCGCCAAGAGTGCTTCCTTTTTAAGGGAGCTATATTCATCGTGTAAACTGGCCTTGTATCTGACTTTGCGGAGACAAGTTAGAAAATCGCTCAACCTGTCACTGGGGTCATCTTCATGTTTTTCATTCACTCCTAACAAGGCATATTGCCACTGAGACGTAAGGGGCTACTGTGCATTAGGGACCAGATTTATTAAGGGCATCTTAAGTGAGGAGTTGTGCAGCGAGATGCTTGTTCACATTACATTTATATTCGTGCATGTTGGTACAGTGGGGAAACAGGGAGCAGGGATGGAATTCCAAAGGCAAGCGGTTTGAGAAAAGAAGTTATTAGAGTATCAAAGTTTTCTGGTTTCTGGGAACCGCTACAGCGAATGGGCGGGATTTTCTGTTCATCTGGTTGGTCAGGGTATTTACGTTGAAGCGGCACAAGTGCAGCAAGTTCGTCAAAGCGCATTCAGTTGAAGTACTTGTAAAACAAGTACAGGGATGCAATATTGTAGCGATGGAGCAGGGGTTGAAGTTTGGTAAACAGTCTGAGACCTATTAGGTTACAGACTCTTTTTTGTACTCTGTTCAAGATGGAAACAACTAGTGGTTGGTGCACCAGCCCAAATGTGGCAACAATACTCAATTGTATGGGCGAATGGTGGCTTTATAGAGATAAAGGATACTGATAATTTTTCGTTGAACGATTTTCACTATAGAAGACCACAAAATAAATAGGGGAATTTACTTTATTTATTGGTAAAAGCATATTTTCTGTAAAAAAACACGAAGTATTAGTTATCAGTTGTGCATGGTCGCATGCGTATGCGTATGTGTAAAAGGTAGAAACAGTTAGTTTTCATTTTTTGTTTGATAGGTTTCGAGGTAATAATATCGAAACATCAATTAGTTGGTTTTTAGCAATTTGAAAATTTCAATATAGCCACTTTAGCCACGCACATAGACCGGTACTGTCTTGGCCTTCGAGGCTTGATTTACGGCGGTCTATGGGTTTGCCCTGTGCAGTTCTACAGGTCCACCCTCCCAGGCTTTGCTTCCCCTCTTTGGGGAGGGGTAAGTTTATTGCTTACTGCCTGGGGCGCCCCTACCGGGGAATGCCGACGGGGCTGCCCAGACATTTTTGTAGGCCAGAGTGCTCACCTTCTCGGGCGCTGGCTTTTCAAATCCCACTTTCCCGACCTTGTGTCACATCTTACCTTGTGGGAGGAAGATAAATAGAGTTGCACCTACTAATGGTACTTTTGCGCGCTCTTTCTCTCTCATACAGCCACCCCATACACATGCTTTATACTTTTCGTAGTTTGTTTTCTAATTTCATGCGCTTTCTCCTTTTCTTTGTCATTATCTCTTTCTCTAATGTACACACTCAAATACACACACAACGTTGGTATAACGGAAAATTACCAACCCAAACAAAACTTTTTTGTTTTAATTCCATATAAAACAAATTCCTCTCCTTTTTAAATCCCCTTAAATCATTATTAAATCTTAGATCAACTATTTTAAAATCCAAAACTCCAAATGAAAATCAAATTCACCAATCAGGCTTATTGACCCATACTCTTATATTCAGTATCAACACGGCCTTATGAAGAAACGTTGTAGCATTTATTCACATATGCATGGATATATGCAATTTGATATATTAAAAACAAGGCCAACACAAACTATGAATGTAATCAATCGTTTGGTGGGATGTTTACGACGCTGATCCCCTTAAATCATGCTGCAAAATTATATTGACTGAAGACTGATTAAATAGGGTTTATCTTGATATAGTATCAATTTCTATTTATTTTATTTTATGTTATAACCAAACAATTAAAAAATACTTTTTTGAAACATACAAATTATTTATTTGGATTTAAAATAAAATAAAGAAAACCTTTAGCGGCATCAGATATTAAATTACCCCTTTTGCATCTTGGCAACTCCATGATTCCAAACAAAGACTAACAGCTAGTAACGGCCGTACTAATGTAAGAAAAATACTATGTCTATGTTTATATATATATATATATATATATATATATACATACATATGGTAATCTCCTTTACTAATGAACGGATCATTACGAATTTTGGAATATGAATTCTAAAAAATACAGTGAGTAACATGGGCACATTATTTTTTGTAAATGTTCACGTTTTTGTGGTGCATATATAAAGCCTTTTTTATAAATTAATTCAATATTTATAAACCGATCATTATGAATTTGCATTATATATTCTCGGCAACCACGTGAGTAACATGAGCACCTTATTTTTTTAAACTTTACAATTTATAGGGGAAGGGTGCGACCAGCAAAACCCGCCCTCAAAACTTTTAATCTCCCAAACTAATGAACGGATCATTATGAATTTTGGAATATATATTCTAAAAATTACGTGAGTAACATGGGCACATTACTTTTTTTGTAAATGTTAACATTTGGAGGTGCATATATAAAAAACCTTCTTTCATTTAATTTCATTGTGTGAACCGATCATTATGAAATTTGGAATATATATTCTCGGCAACACTGAGTAACATTATTTTTTGGGAAATATTACTGTTTAATGATTACCCCCATCTAAACTTGACCCCGACCCCCAAAAACATTTAAAATAAGTTACGTACAATAATTTCACATAGAAAAGATTAAAGAATTGTTCGACATCAAATTTTGAGTTATATTAAGTAATACATTTTTAAAAGGATCGGTGCGCACGCATGAACGTCAATAATGTGTATGTGCTTTGTAAAATTCTAAACTATTCAACTCATCATTATGAAATCCTTGAATATGTATTTTAGGAAACAAAGTATGTAACGTTGGCATATTATTTTTTTAAAATATACCATTTAGTGGGGTACTGCCAAAACCGTATCATATATCCCAACGAAAGAAAACAAACATTACAATTTAAAACTAATACTATATATATTGCTTATATCCGTCCTGGGACGGGTATTTTACTAGTTATTATGAATATTTTACTACAAGTAATAAAAAATTGACCGTGTTTTATCGATTATTGAACTCATCTTTGTTTGCGTCAATAATTTTAAAAATAAATTTTGCTCACGCACGCTGATCAGATAATTCTGATCAACATTTTTATATAATTTCACGATACAAAGAATGATGCTTGGCCAATAATCTATGATCAGTCCTGTAAAATAAGCGAACCTTGCAATATCGTAACCGTATGGCTCAAGTATTGATCCGTATTGCCCTCTCTTTTCCGCTTATAACTAAAGATTTGGGTTATATATAAGCTTTCTTATTGATTTCCCAAGCTTTGCTTACCACAGGAACACAGGAACAAACATATACATACACACACACACATATATATATATATATATATATATATATATATATATATATATATATATATATATACAGGGTGATTCATAAGTCACTTCACTTAGCTATTTAAAATGTCATTTACAATTGAAGAGCGAATTTTTATTGTTATTCATATGACCAAATTTGATGAATCTCCCACACTTGTTGAAGGGCAATGGAAACGTTATGTGAACAGAAAGCCTCCTTCGCACAACACCATAATCAATCAAATATGCTACAAAGAGTCGTACATTCCTTGCAAAAAAGAATGGAGCTATGCATGCAGAACGAAGGTAGAAATTGTGAAAATTTGCTGTAATGTTAAACTCCCATAAATGAATTTGTTGAATAAACTTTCTGTTTTGTATTACCGTATCTTTTAACTTTAGAATTACAAAAATAAATAGCTAAGTGACTTATGAATCACCCTGTATATATATATATATATATATATATATATATATATATATTCTTGCATTTTCGCAAGATATATAGATGACATCCTAATTCTTACATCTCGCGATCAAAATCTACATAACATTTAAAACACAGATCACAACATACAATTCATTATCAAGCACCCCAACACATCTGAATCCCTATCACTACTAGAGTAAAACCCCCTACATCACCGTGTAAGAACACACATGCACTAAATTCTACGGAAAAGGTCCCCAGCGATATCTTTATAAACTAAAAATCAGCCCTTTACACCAAAGCCAAGATAGAATACGACATGAATAAAATAGTCCGCGTTCATAGCAAATGCACTATAGAAGCAAAACGAATCGCCACCATCAAATGTTTCCATCAAGAATATGCTGCCTTAAGATCCCTAGAAAATAATCGCGGCAAACCCTCTCTAACACGTGCTTCTTAAAATTGCAACACTTCAACGATAAGGTCATCTTAGCCATACGAAGGTAATTGAAAGAGAAACTTTAGATATTCAAGTAGCACACATCAGACCAACACTTACACAATATTTATTAAAATCCAGAACATCAACAAACAACAACAATACTTGCATTTTGACAAAATTGCACTATCAGTAACACAGGCCTGTGGTACCGTATATATGCGGTATACGATATATTATGGGGTAAATGCAATGAATTCTATATCGTAAGTACAATGAAGCCATTACAGATATACATTAAAAAACAATTAACAACTAACGTATCATTGTTTTACAAACACAGCACATCAAATCACAATCTTAGTAAATACACCAGAATCAATATACTAGCTACTGATAAAAAAGTAACTTGAAAACTCTCTTGATAAGCAGATTTAATCCAAAAATCAGCAACAGATAAAACTTAATTTGAATTTAAAAATAATCACATAGACAAACATTACTACACACCACACACCAAATTTATCTCATCCAGAGTGATAAGCGCTGCGGTGGCCACTTAGCCACAACCCCCAATACTTGTTAAACACACACACACACCTCACCTTCTCGGGCGCTGGCTTTTCAAATCCCACTTTCTCGACCTTGTGTCACATCTTACCTTGTAGGAGGAAGATAAATAATATACATATATATATTTTTTTTATTCGATTGTATATTATATCCACTGTTTTGAAAAACAGATTCCCATATTTCACAGAATTTATTTTCTTATTTAGCATACAATTGTTTCGGCATACACCAATATATTTAATAAAGTTAGGCACATATATATGTCTATATATTTCTATGTATGAGATTCACTTCTAAAATAATTACCGATCATTATGAATTTTGGAACACAGCTGCTAAACGTAAGGAAATTAAAGTACCTCCTATTTTTGTAAAAAATTATATATAAAATATAACTATTTACACTATTATTTTCAACATTTCTCTATATAATCTTAAGATATTTAAATTTAATCCATAATAATATTTCTGATATTATCCATGAAAATACTGTTTTTACTTTATTTTCATCCTTCCTAAGTGATAACTCTTTAATTAAAAAGTTTAATATCGACTATATATTTTCTATATCCTTCATCATATTGTTAAATTAACTGAACTTAGCATATTCATTTTATTTATTTACCTCTCTATATTCATTTTATCAACTATAATATTCCACCGCTTTTATTTCAACATATAGTATCTTTTATCATTCATTATCGTCTTTAATACTATATCTACATTTTTAGTAATTATTCTCAAAATGCTTTTTCAAATTTGTCCTTTCTCAAGGCAGTTCAGAAATTTGTTGTATTCACCAATTGAAAACATATGTTGTGTATTAATGTATATATCTCAGCTAATATAGAATGATGTGTTTCACTAATTTTTAGCTTACTTAAAACTGCATCCTAATTATCCATATGTTTCTTTTAATTTTCGATCTAAATAAAGTTATTTTCCTTATACCAAATTGTATTACTAAAAAAGTATTCTTAATTTAATTTCTTAAATATTTAATACACCATAGTACTAATATTCATTAAAATTAAAAATTTTAAACTTTTAATGTAATTTATAAATAATTCTATTCTATTATAGCATATCGTTTTTCAAGATTTTCTAGATTTTTTCTTATTTAATATATATAAAGATTTCTTGAATACTATATCGTATCTTAATTAATAAATTAATTCCTGATTTTATTATTTATTATTTATTATATACGTAAGAAACTTTATTTTTAACCTTTCAATTTTTTATCTACACATTCTACTTTATTGCATGTCTGCACCTAGAATCTGGATGTAGTTTTTGTTATTGAATTCAAAAGAGTTATTGTTGAGAATGATGTCTATGCTGTCGAGGATGAATTGTTTGGTGAATCTGTGGTGTAGTATTTGTGGGTGTTTGTCAATCCAGTATGATATCGCCTGTTTACCTAAGGTAATGGGGAATGTTGCTATATAAGCTGCTGATGTCAAATGTAACTAATTTAGTCCCGGGGTTTATTATTTGTGGTAAGGAGCCTAGGAAGGGTATGTCGTCTCTTATGTAGCTCTTGACTTAATCGGTGAAAGGTTGTAGTAATATGTCAATTATGTAACTCAGTCAGCTTGTTGGGCATGATGGTTCTGCTACTATGGTTCTAAATGTAATGTCACTTGAACTCGGGACACTAATATATTCTGATTTCACTGTGTTGATGGCATTTCTTATCTTATTTGATTTATGTATCTTAGGTAGCCCAGAGAAGTTGTTTGTTTTAATCATGAAGTTTGTTAGGAAATCCTTTTCGTTCTTTGTTAGTATTTTATTGTATATCGTGCAAAGTTTTGTCATTTTTGAAATGGTGTTGTTATCAATGTTCGTGCTAATTGGTTTGTAGTAATCCTTGTTTTCTAGTACTGACAGGGCAATAAAAATAATAAATTTCCAAAGAAAATCCAAGCACTCCAAGAAATGGAGATGACTGATAAAATAAAGGTCAAAATAACACGTACTTAATAAACACACACGACTTTGACCAAGAGAAGCAGAAAAAATAAAAATAAAAGATATAAAAATATCAAAACACATACCCCCCCGCAAACCCACACATGAGCAAAAACGCCAAACAATAACACATTTCCTCAAATGAAACCACACTATTTCAAATCGAAAGACATTTCTTCAAATGGATTTACATATCTAATGAGAGCGGACCAACGCTTGAAACGCGTTATATAAAATGATAAAATGATAAAATAACAAAATAATAAATAAATGTTGAAAAAAACTTTTTACAAATGTTGGTAGCCTTACTCCTTTACATATATACTTTCTCTCGTTGAAACTGCACTAATACTGCATTACCCTCTTTTATATATATATATATATATATATATATATATATATATATATATATATATATATATATATATATATATATATATATATATATATACTCACACGATCATAATTACAATGAAATCTCTGGGTATAAATTATATATTTATATATTTATATATAAATGACAATAAATTATCAAAATATTTTGTAGAACGGGTTGTATTTGGTCTCAAAATACGGCTACGTTGCCGAGATCACGCTTTCATTCCAGCCAAATTTATTTCCATTGAGAATTCTTTTGAGGACTACAAGCAGCCAGTAATCGCTTGGAACCATATTTGTAGAATAGAGTGTATGTGGGTGCAATTCATTTAGTTTTGCCATCGTTGCGTTTGACTTGTGACACGGTGCACGGTCTTGGTGAACATTCATTCGTGCCCATTTTTAGTCGATTTCTTCCCTCAAGCGCACTAATAATGCTATATAATATTTTCTATTGATGGTTTCTCTTCTCAAGGTAATCGATTAACAAATACCCTGCGCCTCTCACAATACGAAGGCTGAAATCTGGACTGCTGATGTTTGCGTTTTTTGCCGCTTTGGACGGTTCCACCTGTAGCCGTCAACTCATCTGATTGATGATTTGACTCTCGAGTAGGGAATCTATTTATCAAATATTGATGCAAAAAAAAACTTTGTTCTGTTGAAACAGTTGCAAACAACGCTCTAAACCCTCGATGCGTTGTTGTTTTCGATCACGCGGCCCTTACTTTGAATACAACTTTTTTATTCCCAAATGTTCATGCAAAATGGTGACGACAGTGTTTTCTGATATCTTCAAGTACTACGCAGCTTTATTTTACGATCGGAAAATGAGTTTGTTTCCTTTTTTATGTTTTGTGCTACCTGAGCGTTCAGCATCATGTTTGTCTGTACGACCTTGTTTAAAGTCAGCATACCACCTCTTAATCGGTGTTTCAGACGGAATAGCGTTTGAATAGTTCTTATGAAGCCATTGATTTGCTTAAACAGTATGTGTCTAACCAGAAATCAGTGTTTTATCAACTCATGAAATTCAGATTTTTCCATTCTTTTGAAAATCTGCAAGTGTAGCTTCACTTAAATAATTATAATTTGTAAACAATTGGGCTCAAAGTTTGACACAAACGATTTGTAGGTAAAAACTTTATACAAATCATATGGATTACTTTATTAGTGTACCTTCCATAAGCCAGACTCGAAGTTTCTAGAGTAATGTGTTATATAAAATTGTACTTCGAATTAACACGTAAACATCTATTAATATTATTAATATAGTCATTAACGTAAACGCGTATATGTTTTTTTTCTGTTATTTGTTCGGTTTAAATGAACATTTTCCCAGCAAGTAAAAAACAACAACATATTAAATACTACCACGTTGTTTTGCAATTCAACCGTACAAGTTCACGTAAAGCCGGCAAGCATGTGTAAACATGAAAGATTTAAATAAACGTTGTTCATAGTAAAACAACGAACAAAGTGATGAAGCAAAAGAAAACAGACTCTTAAATCCAATATCAAGTAATTCATAAATTAGTAACGTTCATTCATTTGCTTTTTATTTAAAAAAAGCAGAAAGACTCGCGGTTGTTTGGGATTGAATGAGGATCACTACTAGATACTTTTTCATTATGTTCATGGTTCTGTCCTCATGGGTCACTTGAATATTCTGCACATGGAGAGTAACGTAGAGATTTAATTGTCTTATCCAGAGAATTTTATACATATTATATAAATTTCATCAAATAATCTTATATATGAAGTTTTAAAGACAGTTCGGTAACTGTAGCTCCTTTAGGTTAGAAGATCACTTAGAGATTCGGGAACACTTCCATTGTCTTTCCTGGTAAGTTTTACATAAGAATACACTTTTAGATTTTTATTTTGTCAAACATCACACACACATAGATTGAGTTTTGTATATTACTTTCTGTAAAAGTACAGAGTACTGTTCGAAATCTTAATATAATAAAAATATAATAATTTATATTGTATATTACTTTCTGTAAAAGTATAGAGTACTTTTCAAAATCTTAATATAATAAAAAATATAATAATTTATATTGTATATTACTTTCTGTAAACGTACAGAATACTTTTCAAAATCTTAATATAATAAAAAATATAATAATTTATATTGTATATTACTTTCTGTAAAAGTACAGAGTACTGTTCGAAATCTTAAAATAATAAAAAAAATATAACAATTTATATTGTATATTACTTTCTGTAAAAGTACAGAGTACTGTTCGAAATCTTAATATAATAAAAAATATAATAATTTATATTGTATATTACTTTCTGTAAAAGTACAGAGTACTGTTCGAAATTTTAAAATAATAAAAAAAATATAACAATTTATATGCTGTATGTTTTTAAATAATAATATGTTTTTCAAATGTGTAAAGACTCATCATTTTCAGCCGAGAAACACAATTAAAATTACAACAAATACATACGTGGATTAACCACACACGCATAAATGTGTATATATATATATGTAGAGAGAAAGAAAGAGAGAGGAAGAGAGAGAGAGAGAGAAGGAGAAAGAAAGAAAGACGAGCAACGAGACGTCTAGTATATATGTATATATATAATTTTATTACTATTTCATATGTATACTTATATTATAAGATAAATATCATATATTGATATTTTTGTTTCAATATTTGCTTCAGAATACATTGGTAAAGCTTAGTAGTAGTAATATAAAAATATATTTAGGACAAGTTTGTGTTTTCTTTATAAAAAGAAAGGTTAGAGAATCTACATAAAAGTTAAAAGTGTATTCTTATGTAAAATATTTCCGGGGAAGACTATGGAAGTGTTCCCGAATCTCTAAGTGCAACCCTAATGGGCTATGAGTTTATAAACACTCGAAAAGTTCAAATTATCCTATTTTGTGAAATTTAAATCATATAAATAAAATATTCTGGGGGAGACAATGGAAGTTGTTCTGAACCTAAGGAACTATGAGGGACGAACATCCTTTAAAATTTGAAATATATCCTTTGATGACATTCATATCATATGTATAAAATCCTCCGGTTAAGACAATGGCAGTGGTTCCCAACCCTTCATGTGTGCAAGATCTGATGTATTGGATCGGATTTGTTTATCGATGAAATAGAAATACGAGAGAAAAAATGAAACGTACATGGCATGGAAATATCACGATATGCGCATTCAAATGCCAAAATTAGGATAAAACTGGTATTTTACTTAGAAGTATATTGTCCGGAAAAAAATAAATGAAAATTAAATGTGCTATAGTTTTTTTTCAGCTGGACGGGTGAACTTTTATGCACTGACGAAGCCTCCTCAAGAACAAAATTGTTGATATTTTGTATATAACGAAAATGTATATTATTGAATAATGACAGACACTATTACATACTAATGAAAGTGTTTTTTTAGTAATCTATGGAAACTTATTTCCTGAATTAACTAAGCTTATATATATATATATATATATATATATATATATATTAATTTTTATTATTTTTTATTAATTCCATACGCACATAAAAGTAATACATATGACACGTGTTTCTGGATCACAGCCGTAATCAGCATGGCTAACTAAGACAAGGATCGAACCTTCAATATTGATATCTATAGTCCAGTGTTTTACTATTGGACTGCCTAGAAATGTATAAGATTTTTATCACCTAAATATTTAATGTATTTTTATGTAATTGTTTTCTTTTGAAAGCTGCAATCACCAATAAAAACAATTACACCCACACCCACATACACGCACACACACACACATACACACACACACACACATATATATATTTATATATATGCATGTGTAGATGTGTGTGGGAAGCTAGATAGACAAAGAATGGTTGAGAATAAAAGCAATGATAGTAAGTGCATATATTTCTATTATTCCGAAGAAAGAATCATCAGTCCTCCATTTTGACACTGTATTCCTCCATTTATAAACTATCAAGTTTGATAGAAAAACTTCGTCAACAGTTGACAAGAATAGCTCCTCGTTAATCACCGCCCTCTGGCGAGAGCAGTCTCACTCTCTTAGTTTATGACGTTGACGATAGGAAAAGCTGAACGTTCATTTCTCCCGCGGAACTTTAGTCGACCGAATTTATTGCAGGAAACTTTGTATTTTATCGTTTCTCATTAAGTGTTTAAATGACGCCTTCTGGACATGCGCAATCTGTATTTACGGGCCATTGTTTATTAGTTCATTAGATGTTACACGTTGGGCGTGTATTAAATTTGTTATTTTAGAAAAGATTTAACGCAAGATTAGAAATTTGGAGCACCAAACTACCTACGAGTAACAATGTTGGCTATGGTTTGGCGATCGTCTGATCGGCTTTATATGATATCTTTTGATCAGAAATAGGTTATTTTGAAAGTTTATTTCTAGAAGCCGTCCAACACATGTCAGTATGTAAAGTACACGTCGAACTAATGATGATCTTGATTATCCTAATCACCATCTGTCTACGTGTAAACCATATCTAGGTCGCTATCTTATCGTTTCTTCTCCGTAGTCGTTTGTTTGCATGATCTGAGATGGATGGTTGGTTGGTTGATTGTTGGGGTCTACGGCATATCAACCATCGTTGGCTCATTTTATGCTGAAATCGCAAATGTTTTTATACTATTGGTGTGTATATTAATTTGTACTCTCGGCTTATATTTGATCAACAAATAACCTACAGCCAATATTTCTATTTAGCCATACGTGGAACCTAACAATCATTACACTCTTAGTCAGAATGGACCTGGGAGTAATGGAACCCGAGGAGTGACTCTAGACTCACCCGCTCTCATAAATTGGGATCTCATCACTGGATGCAGTTTTGTGTCTTACCCGGGATTGTTAGGGGAGCTCTAGTAGTTGCAAGGGTTGGGAAATAGGGTAGGCAGAGACAAAGGTAGAGATGGGTGTAAAAGATGGAGGTTTTGGGTGGTGGGTTGAGTCGAGGCGAACACCTTGGCCAAGATTTGTGCCCGGAACAAATTCTATTTGTACCCATAGATGGGACTCAGACATGCCCTACCACTTCGTGTCAAAACAGACTTGGGAGTAATTGTAACTAAGGAGAAACCCCCTAAAATTCCCAACTTGAGACATGACCACCAGATACACTTTAAGGTAATGCCCAGGACTTAAATGGATGTCGAATACAAACGACGTAGTATATCTATAATACGAGAATAAAATGGGACCCGTTGAGTCAACAGGTGAATTCGAGTTGAACTGATTGAATCGGGAAACAGTGAGTTGACAAAGTCACTTAAACATAAAAATAAACAGACAAAATCCAAAATTAGTCTTATTATGTTCGCTATATCTCTCTCTCTATATATTTTCCTCAATAGTTAGGCGTTGAATAATGTTACAAAGTGTGGAGATATTTTATTTTGGTTATAATAGACATTTCTAATATCTTTATTCTTTCATTTCTTTATTCTTTTCGACTATTAATAAAGAGAGAGAGAGACAGCGGGCCAGGCTAGATACATAAACGTATATATTCTAGAAAAGAGAGAGAGAAAGAGAGAGAGAACGAGAGAAAGAGAGAGGGAAAGGGAGAGATAGAGAGAGGGAGAAAGAGAGATGGAAAAAGAGAGAGAGAAGCCAGAGTTATCGATACTCTATAAAATAAGAACGGGGTGTCAGACAACATACGATGAGAAAAGGTGAGATTACTAGGTAGAAGCTTACTGGGAGATGGTTCATTTGTTGAGTTATTTGCAAATTGCGGCTAATTAGAACTATCAAAATGAATTTTTTTTTCAAAGATGACTCTATTCATGAAGTGAGAAATAGTTTAGTATGTAATTAGTATGATGGAAATATATAGGAGAAAAACCTTAGTAACACAAACGTTGATTAGTGCAGCTTCAGTATTTTTTTTCTCAATTCGGCAACATATAACATCGGACTGTTTGCGGATTGTATCACTCATTCCTATGACTGTTTATTCTTATTTCCTCAAGTTGGTCATTAAAAGGTGTGTTAATTAACAGTCTGTTTCGTATGTTTCGTTGAATGTATTGTGGTCGGAGAAAAAGTCACCTATTCTTATTTTTTCATATTATTGTTTACTACGCGTGCGCTCAAACTGTGTCACTTGAAATTTGTTCAGTTTTATTTGCTCGTGTAATCTGTGATTTTATGTTCATATCATGTTCTGAACGTCAATCTTAGATCGTTTTATTTTTTATTTGTACCTTCATTTGTGTTTTCCAATGTCGTCAGCTCAAGGAGATACCCTGCTGAATGCGTTACATAATAATCTAAGAGTCCAGTTTATGCAACAATATACTAGGCAACGTCCTTCAATCTGAATCTTTATTTTTCTTTCTATTGCCGTAATGTGTGTTTTTTTATTTCTCTGTTCTTCCATACTCTATTCTTCTTGGGAGATGCGTGATTAGCCTAATGAATGCAGTCTTGACCTATGGAATCGACTATGCCGAGTTCAAATCGTATCGGATCAGGCATTGTGTCACATCTTTCTGCAGTTGGAAGTAAGTAAGATCTCAATATTTATATTTTTACCAATGTTTTCAGACTTTACGGACATCTGTATATATAAATATGTAGTTTTTGTGTTTGTTTGTTTCTACACGTACTTTTTTATATAGTTTGGAGATAGACCAACATAAACGTATATATTCTAAAACTACAGTACTTGGATAAGTATATTTCAAACTGATCATAGGTGGGAGAACATTATCGTGGGTTATGCGTGCACAGGGATACGCATTAATTACTCTGGGAAACTTCGAGTGTGCCTTGATGAGGTTAAAACCTAGAAATCTACACAAAATAATAGCAATAAATGTCAAAAGATAAAAGTAAATATAGATATCTTCTTCATAAATAAGATTATCCTGAAGCTCAAACATATAAGGGATCAAAGTGAGATTCAAAGTGTAAAACAGATCAACGTGAGTCTGAAAGTGTAAACACATACAATGAGGGTTAGAATGGAAAATAATTCATTGTGAACCGAAAATTGTACAAGTGCAAGAGAGATCAAACTGTAGCTAAAATTGTGAAGCCGATTCAAATAAGGCTACGTGGATATAAAAAATAGATGATGATAAGGACACGAAGGATGAGATCAACTTGTTGCTCAAACTGTAAAGATCATTCAAATGACGCCCATGCAAGAGAGATCACATTGTAGCTCAAAATGTAAAGGAGATTCAAATGACGGCAAAAGTATAAAAACGATCATATTTAGAATAAAAAAATTCCCATAGCAGTGAACTCTCCTGTTTCTTCGATGAATAGAGTGTTGAACACTAACGAGAAATGCTCCACAGATCAATTAGATATTGTGGAGAACAAGACACAATTTCTCTAGCAGGCAAATGTAAACGAGATATACCTCGATGCAGGTATTATTCTAGAATTTTACTTCTATAATAATAAGAATATAAATGCTTTAAAACTTAATCCACCCTACAATTTTATCGTTAAATGAAGGAGTGAACACTGAGTCATGCTTTTCCCTAGGATATAAGTGAAAGTTAGTTCACGACTTCAGTGCAATTTGAACATGGCATGCCAAAATCACAATCAAGCCGATAATCATTATATCACTTCTACTTTCTCGCTCAAAACCGATAATCATTATATCACTTCTACTTTCTCTCTCTCTAGTAATAAAATCGTAAAGCATTGAATTTAACTTGATCTTTACTGAGAAGCGCATATTAATCACTCGTTCAAGCCAGACAAGAGTAGAACTTTCAAAGTGACATTATTTTATGAGAGCATTTTAAATTGGCGTCCAATATTCTTATGGCACACTTTACAACACGTTACCTCTTCCTCTTTATTAGAATCACCAATAATCTCAGAAGATTCTCAAATCCTTAACCTCAATAAAATTCGAGTCAAACCTGTCTTGGATTTATCGATTTCTTATTTATAGTCAAATTATTTAATTGGAAAGGTGATTAAATTAAGGCAACCCACGCGGCACGTTCTAAGGTGAGGTCAAGCCAGTCATTAATCATGACTGTATTTATCACGTCCACATCAGTGTCCAGTCAAGGCATCTCCCTTATCGCTGAACGCTCAACTTTCGTCCTTTAGTTCTAATTAACTAGAGAGAAACACATGTTGCCTACAGTTATTTAAGGTTGCAATTATCTGTATAATAAAAGTCTCTACCATACAAGTATTTATTTACGAAAAGCTGACTTTTATAAGTGCGGATCAAAGTTAACGTTGATCATAGTAAATCGCCTACTAAGTGAGTCTTTCCAACTACCATTCGTTAGAGAAGTATCAGTGTCAGAATGAATTGCAATTGAATATGGTAGACATTCGCTGTAATCCGTATAACGTCTATAAAATATTTAGAGAATATATAACTACTTTCTTTTTACATCAATTACTAATAGAGATTTTATATCCGTCTATCTGAAGCCGAGACTATACTTCTACTTCTATTACTAATTTTCTTATCCATCACTAAATGGATATTTGGTATCTGTCTGTCAGAAGCCGAAACTATACTTCTCTCTCTCTCTCTCTCTCTCTCTCTCTCTCTCTCTCTCTCTCTCTATATATATATATATATATATATATATATATATATAATTATAAGATATTAGTTGATGCTTATATCTATTGTTGGATTGCTTCATATATATATATATATATATATATATATATATATATATATATATATATATATATATATATATATATATATATATATATATATTACTAATAGATATTTTATTTATATTTGTCTGGATCCGAAACTATAATATTACTTGTATTAATTGTACTATTGTGCTATCTTTTAATGCTAAATTCAGTTTACTATACTATTTCAGATTAATGTACTATCTTTCAATGATCAATTCAGGGGTAGTGTAGTATCTGTTCGGTGATCATGATACCATCCTACCAGGCATTACCTTCTCCTTTGTAGAGTACATCAATAAGAAATTGTCACAATCAACAGTTCATTAGTAAACCGAACAGTTACATTATATATACTAGTACTAATATGTAACCGAAGAGAGCATATTTGTGTCTTTGACTACAATGCATTTATTTATGAAAATAAGACTTTTATAATTATTGATGGCTCTAGCAGCCTATACTTTTACCCCAATGCTCTCAAATACTAGCACAATCTAATAAAAAAAAACAGCAGTGACAATAGGATATATGCATACAAAAATACATTTAAATAAGTGTCAGATAAAATAAAAACAGTTAGTGTCAAGAAGGAGCCAGCAAAAGAAGTGACGAAGGGAAAATCAACGCGAAAGTGAACGAGTGAAAAAGACTGGGATATGATATTGCAACTATACACACACACACATATATATATATATATATATATATATATATATATATATATATATATAATTGCCCTTAAAGGTTTATAAATTATTTAAATGGGTCAGTATTCATGAAAACTGGAGAGATGCAGAAGATTATTATTATTGTTTTCCATTTCAACTTACTTTAAATTGTAATTATTCATATCCTATGGACAACGAAAGTGAACGTATTTTATTTTTTAACCATAAAATGAATTAGACCCCTGATTGAAATAAATCCGTCCCAAATCTTATCTTTATTTAATGAAATTTTTAGTATCAAGTAATTAATAAACGAATGTTAATATAAAGTATTTATTTTATTAAGAAACAAAACTTATATAAATGTTTTTGAGGTCACTTAAATTACGACAAGGATTTGTTTATTATTATCATAGTTTTATAGTTAAAATTATACCCTTGTGTATTTCTCCAGGCCCATTGAACACTAATCCAGTTTAAATTACTCAACGCACCTCCATTTAAAGTAAGAAATACGTATATACCCATAATCGAAATTCAGAGATCACCTTTCAAAAATGACACTACCTTGAAGATGTGAATGTAACAAAATAACTTATTTAAAAGGCAGTTTATATTTAAAGTTCCGAAGACATTTTTTTTTAAATTTAAATTTCCGAATTTTGGGAATCATTATTTACGTGGAGCGGCTTTGAAACGGTGTGCGTGTGGGGTGGAGCAATTTAAGGGACGTAAAACATTCATAAGTTTTTATTTTATGTCATAACAAAAAGAAACTACATTCTGTTAACAATCATTTATTCACTCATGAATACCGAACATTTCATTAAGATCAGATAATTCTCTGGTATTAGGTGAATTTATTTCGACCAGGGTTATTATTATTATATTTTTTTTGTTAAACACCAAAAATACTTTCACTTTAATTGCGCGTCCCTATCAATTACCACAAACGTCCACCTCTTTATGCTGCAATTTATTTACAGAAATCTAACTGATATAACTACTGATCAACGTTAAACACAGTTAATAAAAGTGATCACATCTTACTAAATTGTCTTATAAGACGATTTCCCATCAACGTAAATTAATTAGAAGAATTAGAACAATTAGAATTGAATTCAATTGAACATAACAGAAAATATACATTCGATGAAATAACGATTCGAAATTTGATGCAATTAAGTCGAGTAGTTTCGGCGCCTATGAGTGATCCAAAAGAAAGATGCTGTGGCATGCAATTTAAAATATATTAAAATATAGATTGTTTGCTTGTGTTTGGTGACTATTATAGGAATATATGTTTCATATTTTTTTAGATATAAGAAAATTGTAAATAAATCTTTGGGTATACGTGTCGTGCATACGGTGGCACATATAAGTAAAATATATTTTTCATATGAGATTATTTTGATACGTTGCGATAAGATTCTGGACGTCGGGCAGCCTTTTCATGCGTGATGAAATCACATGGTTCATGGAGCATAAAGACCATTTATAGAAATACAGAATATGTAAGATAGATTATCATCATCAGTGGAGAGAGAGAGAGAGAGAGAGAGATTTTCTATGATGTATAGAGTATTTGTTCTTTTTCTTTTTTTATAATTTTTAAAATTTATAATGCTTTCAGTTTTTACCTAAAATCACTCCCTCATCTTATGACTCTCTTTAAGTGACACATCGTACAATGAGTTGTAATTTTTGAATATGCTTATCAGAAAGAAAGAAGTGTTATTGATTACAAATACTTGACTTACGTTATTGTCACGCGTAGTTTACTTAAAACTAATTTCATGATGGAATCCCATTATTTTATAATCAGATAGGGTATTTTGTATCCGAATAAAGATATGCGTAAATCAATTCGTATTTAGTCTATATCGCCTCCGCTGATTGGCTCCATTTGATACGCAATCAGCATATGTTCTGTTTGAATTAATTACGTTGCGATTTATCGTTTCTTACTAACACTGTTTGTATTTACTCAATGTATTATTAAAAATGATTAAACTAAACCCAGTGATTAGAATATAATATTAGCTGTTGTATATCTGTGTAATTATCTATATATTCCGATATTGCTGTCCGTAATTTCTGTAAACAGTCACATTCGTACTTTATAGTGAAACAAAAACAATGCATTTTATTTTCGTTGTTTCCTCATTAAATTCTTTCATTGTTTTCTTTTATATAAACGCCGAAAATAAGAGACGCGCGAAAGAAGAATTCTTGGCTAACATAAATAAAATATCTTTGTACCTTGATATATATATATATATATATATATATATATGCGAAGTTCGGACCATATCTATTTTAAGTTAATATGTGCATGTGATATAAGTCACGAAGTAAACTAATTTGCATATCGGTTTTGAAAAAGAAAATTTTAAAATTAATTCAATGATTGTTTTGATTTGAATATAATAAATAATTATGATCTGCAATATTGTTTTATTTCGTGGACAAATGTTTAGCATTTGTGTTAAAATGTTATTTTCTTTAGAGAGACCGACTTGATTTTCGATAAGTTGCGATCGATTTCTAAATTGCAAGTAAAAATGCATGTTGATTTCTTCTTTCTTTTCTTTACAGTCACATCGTGAGTTCAGTTCGAAATTTCACAAGGATGAAATGATATCGAAATTACCAAAATGTTAATATTTATCTATCTTATCGGGTTTACAAATTTATGATTTAAATGTTTATTATTTTAAATCAATGTTCCAAGTATTTCAAGAAGTGAACTTTGCGATACAATAGCGAGCCGACAAATCTAGCTAGTATATATATATATATATATATATATATATATATATATATATATATATATATATATAATAAATAATAATAAATATTTGTTATTGTTTATTATCTAATAATGATGCATTATAAGCAAGTGACGTCATGCTGTGTTAATACTACCAATTACAGTGCTCTACTTTCAAGGAGCGACAAATAATAAATATTTGTTATTGTTTATTATCTATGTACGTATACGTTTCGTCCTTTTTCAATCGGGACTCATCAGCATAGAGATATGACTATTCACTACCGGTCATACGATTCGAAACCCCGGACCTCAAGTATTTTTCAACTCCAGTCCGACGTCGCTAATCGCTGGGCCAATTGTAAACAGCGAATAAACTATGATAATTTTAACACTTTAACGGCGGCTTTGACGTCGAGGCATATATATATATATATATATATATATATATATATATATATATATATATATATATATATATATATATATATATATATATATATATATATATATATATATATATATATATATATATATATATATATATATATATATATAATATGGCTGTATTAAGATCCTATTTATTTAAAACATGATGAATTACAAAATAAAAACAACTGAAATTGCAAGTTGACCGGTTTCGAACTTCGCTCAACACAGCTTAATAGAGGTTAGGATTATGAGAGAAAAATACTGTGAAGATTATAGCAAGGTGAAGGGGGGAAAACTGAATCAAATAGAAACTACATAAAGTCCGAAAAGATTTTCTTTTTGCTTACAAAGAGAAGATCGTAGATGGTTTCTAGAATCTTCAGATGAAAAGTAGAGTGTGACTTACAGAGAATGGAGAATAAGTCAACACTAAAATTGGAGGCACAGTAACGGTTATTTATAAAATGTTCAGCGATGGAAGACCCGTATGTAGTATTGAATATATATATATATATATATATATATATATATATATATATATATATATAATACTAAAACTCTATTGTTCTTGTATGTTTGCAATCAGCTTTCAGCTTTCCGGTTTTCAACATCCGGTTGCGCATGCGTAAATAGCATCATCTTCAATCTGTTATTCCAATTCCGTTATTCTCTATTATGATTAACGAACGCATGAAATTTTTCATTCTGGAAATTTTTAAACAATTTCATTTAATTTCATCAAATAGTTTATTTGTTTTCTTCACGGTTAAAAACATTCAACGGGAGCACTTCGTAAAGTCTGTCGCAGTTTCAAAAAAACTCCTCCCCTTTAAAAAACAAAAACAAACAAACAAAAAAACAACACTCATTATTAATATCAACCATACTAGCGGTCGGTGAACGAAACCACCTCCCACTTTCCCTCTCATAGATTTCACCACTCCTACTCCCTCTGTTTTCGTTACGTACGCGAGAAAGCTGAATCGGTAAATGCACACATTTCTATTACATTAAATAGTGTTTCCTTTTGTTGTTTTTTAAACAGCAAATACTTGAATCATATGTTTTACACATATTACATAAAAAAAAACAATTATAATAAACAGAACGACTCATAGAAATCTATCTATATTCTTTTTTCATTTTAATATACTTTCATAGAAATGCTTCTGTTATGTAAAAAAAAACTATTTTCTTTATGCCACAAGTGTCACGCTCATACATGAATTCCATAGCTAATATAACAAACTGACCCAACGGGTCACGGGTGGTCTAGTATATATATATATATATATATATATATATATATATATATATATATATATAATATTTTTCTATACGAACAACTAAATGAAAAGAAAAACTTTTCGCCTGGGATCTTGGTTTTTAATAACTAAAGATTGTAACATCGCCATGTCAGTGTCGCGTATGTACATGTCTCTAGGAATATATATATATATATATATATATATATATATATATATATATATATATATATATATATATATATTAATGTAGGATTTGTTGTGCCAATTGATGTAAAGTAGCAATTTTGTAAATAAAGTAAATCTATGTTTCGGAATTTTAGAAATGAGGATTGATGATTTTGATTATTTGGATTATTCGAACTATTGTTCTCATCTTGGATGTTATTCTCAAAATGTTTCGATCGATGTATTCCTTGGCCTTCTTTATGTGTAGCATGTCGAGCCCAAGAATCTTTCTGTCGAACTCGGTAATCTGTACACAATTTAAAACGGAACCATTTATTTAATCCACGGGTGTAGCTTGGACCCGTTGTGTAACAGATAAAGTAATAATCAGTTCTAAGTGACAGTCTTCTGCAAGTTGAAGGTTCGACCATCAGTGCGGGTGATACTAAAACTGCAATCACGAATTACTTAAGACGTCCACCCGTTCATGGCTGACGAAACGAGAGCAAAATAAATCTAATTCTGATGAGTTTAATATAACTAGTCCATTACATAAATGTAAATAGAATTTTATCCTAATATTTCTCTACTCTATCGATATTTTCATGATAGGTGCTCGACTCTGGTCCATTCTCTGGTTATCGCTATAAAACATCTACAGCAAGAACTCGTCTATCTACAACTACTGCAAACGATTTTCTTTCTTCATCTGTGCGTCTAACACAAAAGGGAACCTCCATGAACATATTTTCTTTCCCGGTGTATTCATTTTCTTGAACACAATACAGCGCAGCTGCTTCCCAACTTACTACAGCATGGTAGTCTTCAACGCACATGTCGGAAACACCAGCTCGGCCGTTCTCGTAAATAATAAAATTCTACCCATCGTTTTCAATCATCTCATAGTATTTTTCATCATTTAACCCTTATCCTAGAGTGGCTTTATTAGTATATGAAAATAAAAATAGTGTCATTTTTTTTAAATCGTGGTTTTATTTGTTCAACACATTTAACATCTTTCGCCCTCATTTTTAAAGGAATACGTACGCTAGTATAAAAAGTATTGTTGTTTATTTGGTAGGTTTCAATTAATGCTGTTGATGTCAAAAACATTTCCTTTCTATATCCTTTATAAGAGCTAATCGTGAATTCCGAATGCTCTTGAACGAACAATCTTCTAGGACATGTACAAACAATGCAACCTACCTAATGAGCAATATAGTAGCGTGTAGATACATTTATCTGAGCAATATCTCCACGGATCAAACGAATAACACGTGATGCAATAATACAATTAAGATTTAACCGATAAGATGAATAGATAATACTCTATTCAAGGTTGATTCGATTATCTTGTTGCCGATTGGACATCTTCGAGATAATCCACAGAATACTGAGGTTCATCCACTCACATATACATGCACGTTTACTGAGATGAATTAAAATCGTGCTCGTTTCTATATAAACATTTCGCAATAGAATGTAATCTCCATCACGCAAACATGTTTGTTTAGTTTTCTCGGAGACAATTCTCTCCTGATATAAGGCTCTATCAAAAGAAAAAGAAGAGAAAAATTCGAATATATAAATAGACATATGCACATTTACATAATTATATACTCATAATATATATATATATATATATATATATATATATATATATATATATATATTTAACTTGGTAGATTTGAGTCGGATGTTGGGTATTTTTCATGATAAGTCCGGATTAAGAGTTCAATAAAATGACAGAGAAAAATTCACGAAATTATATGGAAAACTCAAACAGCATGTCAGTTATATGCCGCCAGCAAAATATTCAAACAACATTTGATTTAATTTTCTGAAACGAGGATAAAAATGTACATCCGGGTTAACGAGTTACGTCACAAATTGTTGAATAAAAATTCAAAACAATCTCCTGTAATTTATCTCAAGAAAATACTAAGTTAATTTTATTTAATGAATCGTAAAATGTCCACAGGCTCGATAATAATAATAATAATAATAATAATAATAATAATAATAATAATAATAATAATAATAATAATAATAATAATCTAGCCTAGACTGATGTTACATTAGGACAGGCCCTGTATTTTGAAAACGAGTAAAGTAGCTAGTATGAATTATGAACTGGGTGAAAGAAATAGGATTCAGTACAAATTAAGTGCATATGTGATTTGGGACAAACAGACATGTCTCATAGTGAGTCATTCATGGAATCATAACATACTGGCCGAGGAAACGCTCGGATCAAAAGGTTAGACACAAAAGCGTTATTGAGTTCTTTTATGAGATTCGTTGAAAGGTCATAGGGCTCTAACGTCACAGATCCCTGGTGAGAAATTAGCTTCAGAGACAGTTCACCATGGAAGCGCATCATGGACAGACGTCCATAAACTGAGCTCTGCAATGCGTAGTCTGGGTGATATCGCCAGATATGGGCTAATATGTAGAAGAAAATAGCCGATTGCATCCGTCACATTTCCACACAACAGTATGAAAGAAAGACAGAGTTTGAATGAACGAACCGACGAATGGTAATCTCTCCGATGGAAGTGTGAAATAAAAGAATAGAACTCTCTCTATCAAAAAGTCTCGTCTTCGAATGTTTTTGTCTCCGTGCATGAAAACGGAATTTGCCCACAAAATAGGTACACCACTGCGATCACGAGCCAGCGACGGAGATGAGTGTGCCAGCAAACCCACGACCAGCGGAGGCAGAAATCTGTAAGGTTACTTTCTTTGTGCATAACATTTTGGGTCTTAATCTGTAAAACGAAAAAAACTAAAAATCGAATATGCCTAACGAACAATGTTTAAAATGCGTAATTAGAAATCTTTAAAGAGCAGATGTTTTAACGAGAATTGTTGAAAATAGGTTCACAGTTTAAAGGCTCAAAAGTGCCATATATTCGCCCTAAGGAAATGTCGCCTAAAAGTGCCTTATAGAAAGTGTTAAAAAAATTTGAAACCGCTTAATAATCTTCTCATAAAGTTTCGTATCGTTTTCGCTTACGAGAGGATTTGATTCACAAGCGTTATGTAACAAATCCCCCTTTGGTGCCGTGTCCCGTTTAAAGGGTTATGCAACACTAACACCACACAAAATATTTGCATAGGGTCAAGGAGGATGAGAAGACCGAGGAGAAACAGCACAAACCAGACTTCCACTGAAAGTGCAGAGACTACTGGGACCTTGGGGAGGCTTATTGCCACCCAAAATCTGAGAGAAGACCAATGGTCTTTACCAGCGAGAAATCAATGGTAAACGGGTGTTGTGATACTGCAAGTTTATTTGCGGTGGCTATAAAAAAGAGGTGGAGAATACTGGAAATCTGGGGAGACTTGTTGTCACTCAGACTCCAGGGAATACCATCGGTTGTCGGTGAGCAATCACTGATGACCTGTGTGAGTACTCCTAGTGAGTAAATAATAATCATTATCATCCTCATCCAGGTGAACTGAAACGGCCAGCGTTATAAGAAAAAAAAATCATATATTGCCCCCCCCCCCCTAAAAAAAGTGGTTGCAAAACCATCGGTTGTTGCCGCACACTTTTTTCGTGATATGCCATGGAAAGACTGAGGACAGGTAGCACTACCCCATACATCCATTAGAGTGGTACGGAGAATACTGAAACCCTGTGGGGTTTTATTGCCACTTAAATTCCAGAGAAAGCCAAAGATCGTTTTTTTGCGAGAAATTAATGGTAAACGGCTGTTACGAGAACGTAAGATTATTTGCAACGCTGATCAGAAAAAAGCGGAAATTACTAGAGACTTATTGTCGCTCAGACTCCAGGGAACACTACTTGTTGTTGTTAGTGAACGATCACTGATAAGGTAAATATTTGCAAAATTTTATATGTGCGCGCATTTATTTATGAACATGAGATATTTTTCTCATAGAAAGAAAACGCGTAAAAATATTAACAAGACAATTGTATTGCAGGTGTAACACCGATTGTGTGTTTACCGGAATCTTTTCACACTTGCTATTATTTAATGATATTTTTAGATCGGTTATTTTTATTGCGAAAATAACAACAGCCAATACGAGGAAAAAACAGTCCGAAATATTTAAATAATGTTAATATGCATATTGATTATGGACCGCGTAAGGTAATACAGGACCATTTCGTTATCAGGCTCCACATTTCCGCATTTTTAAGTGCGCAATAGGAGTGTGTGTTCCCTTATGACGATTGATTATGGTTCCTCATCGGTTGGCGTTTCAGCCGGAAAAGGTTTGCATTATTTCGTGGCCTTTCGACATATCATTACACAGTGACTGAACTGTTGGAAATTGAAACCATAGGGACCACAACCTTGTACAAGAACTGGCGACGCTTTTCTTTGATAGACAAGAATATCCGGGAATCACAAAAGCCTTTCTGGACAAAGAAGCATCGATATTTTAATATGTTTTGTTTATAAGTGAGAACATTTTATTAATACCGTTGTATTAAAGATACGGTACTTCTGCAGTTTACGGACCGTGCTATTTTTATATAGGAATTTCAAGTTAAATTCAATTTTTACAGTATCTTTCGTTTATTAAATTGTTAGGTGAAAGTACAGAATAGTTAACAAAGCCCCCTTTCCATGTTAAGAATGGGTTTCTAAATAATAACGTTATTATTTCAGTACGGCCCGTAAACTGCAGAAGTACCGAAAGTTCTAGTATGAGACTGTTTTATAATGACATATATATATATATATATATATATATATATATATATATATATATATATATATATATATATATATATATATATATATAATTTTTGCTTGGGACTTCCCCCTGGACGCGATCTGATGGTCTGCATGAATGAAAGATCCTGCTAATTATCAGTTTATTGCCGGTTGTTTTTTTCTGTCTGTGTTTATTAACAGTCATAGATAATAAAACTAATTAAAAGAAAAAAGTTTTCAATACAACATTATAAATGATAGGTAATATCAGCACACGTATAACTACTATTTAGCCTATAAGAGAGAGAGAGAGAGGAGAGGGGGAGAGGGGGAGAGGGGGAGAGGGGGAGAGGGAGAGAGATAGCGAAGAGAGAACAATAATAAACTAATTTCGGATTTTGTCCTTTAAAAAATTTAGCTGACTTTGCAATTCACGTTTTTTATTCTACCGGCTCCGGAAATTATTGATATAATTCTGGCAACCTAGGGACTGTCTTATCCTTTGACATAGATTTTTAATACTAATGAGGTATGATTTGATTTGGACTGACGGGGCAATCCTCTCAGACATTATCTCATCATTCAAGAAAGGGTTGGTCTATTGCCTGTCGCCTGAGTTCGATCACGCATATTACTTCCGGTGGAGCTGGTTTCAAACATTAAACTTACCTTGTGTCATATCTTGCTGTAGTGGGAGGTACGTAAATAAAGTGTATTTTCGGCTTTTCTTTTCATAAAATCCGAGGAATTCTTGGCACATTCTGAACTTTGGGTCTAGTTAACAAAGACCCATACCCTTTTTTTAATTAGGTAAGGTTCAGCTTGGTCCTATGAGGCCATACTTTCAGGTATTACCTTCTCAATCAGGAGTGTAAGGGGTTTATTGCCGGTCGCCTCTTTCCAAACTCAATAGGTGACGTATAGGGTTACATGGTTACATTCTTCTACTATATATATATATATATATATATATATATATATATATATATATATATATATATATATATATATATATATATTGTTATTGTTTATTTATCTATGGACGTATACGTTTCGTCTCTTTTCAATCAAGACTCATCAGCATAGAAGTACGACTATTCACTACCGGTCACACGATTCGAAACCCTGGATTACAAGTATTTTTCAACCCCAATCCAACGTCGCTAATCGATAGGCCAGTTCTGAACAACTTATAAACAATGATAATTTTAACACATTTAAAGGCGGCGAGACATACAGGCATTCAACTTCTATAAGTGAAGAAATGATGCATATAAGTGACGTCAAGTGACGTCACGCTGTGTTAGTACTACCATTTACAGTGCTCTACTTTTTAACGAGGAGCTTCAAATATAAATATTTATTATTGTTTATTTATCTATGGACGTATACGTTTCGTCTCTTTTCCATCAAGACTCATCAGCATAGAAGTACGACTATTCACTACCGGTCACACGATCGAAACCCTATATATATATATATATATATATATATATATATATATATATATATATATATACTAGATAACATGTATTTTGATGGGTCATCGACAAATATACATCTATTATTTATATTAAGTTAAGTACGTGTATATTTTTATATATTTCGATCTTTATTAATTTTAGAGCACACCTGCTAGAGGGAAGGGTGCATAATGTTGATTATATTTAGTTTAATTTAATTTCATGCACAAGAGGGTAAAGAGAGAGAAAATTCAGATATCTCTAATTGTTATGACATTTTAACAATAGGTATCAGACATCAATTAACAAATATTACCTAAATTTCAGTTTCTCCGGGTATTTTAAAGGGATTTAGGGGGCATAATATTTAGACAACCTCCCATTTCAACATTTATATATACCAGATTTTAACTAAATTATATATGTATGTATGAGACGACAATGAAGCAAGATTCCTTTAATCTTAATTTCTTCTTAAGACCTGTTAAACTTAAGCCTTATATTTGAGACATTTTACTAGAATGTTTAGTTTGAGATAGTATTATCATCGTTAAACGGGAAAATGTAATTGTTGCACCTAATTTTAGATCTCTACGAAAGGCTAAATTCGTCGGTTCCTCTGTCTTGCTTAAGTTTGAAATAAGAGCTTTAGATATGTCAACGCTTCTCTATATGAGGCTCTGTCTGTCCGTCGGTTTGTCACACTTAAGTTTAAAATAGAATTTTAATTATGTTTCAGAATTTCTGAAATGAAGGATTGATAATTAAACCTGTGACGCAACAGATAACGGCTTTAATTAACACGCAATTCTAAGTTACACTCTTCTGGGCCTTGAAGATTCAATCAATACCACATCCGATAATAACTAAGAATAAAGTAAAAATTACTTAACAATATCTACCCGGCCATGGCTGACAGAAAGAGAACAATCTACCATCGTGAGTTCAGTTCGAAATTCTGCATAGGTTATCGAGTTCGACATGAAGATATTTAAGTCCTAAAAGATGCACATGTAGAAAGTCGGATGTTAGATAGGCCGAAACGCTGTGAAAAAAACCCAACCAAAACGACAATTGTAGTCCGAATAATCCAAACAATTCATGTATTTTAATTTTTCAACACGCAAATAAAATGGACGTATCCTTTATTGTTTTCCAAAAAAAGGTTAAAAAGGATCAGCCCCAAGTGATATGATTGATATGTATTCCAATCCTATAGATTTGTTGACCAACAGCGTAAGCGAAAACACACAAGCCCCCCCCCAAAAAAAAACCCTACAAAATTATTTACATTTTCGTATATACAGAGGCTCCCAGCGAGAATTTGACAAAAAAGCAAAAATAACGGTCATGTGATGTGTTTACACAAAAATCATTTTCTACCGCCTACAAAAGCAAATTCATTTTTTGATCCGGTCGCCTAGTATAAAACCATAACCCAGAAGACAAGTATCAGTTGAGCGAGACAGAAGACAATCTGCTAACATGACAGCACGCTCAGCTTCCTTGCTTATCAAGGCAGGGGAAGCAAATGACTACTCACACAAACGTTCGCACCTATTTACGCACTAGCAAAGGCTGTATAGACACAATGTCTACACCGCTTCCTGAAGTTACACACGCATATTCACACAACCGCAAGAGCCGCAAGAGATACAGGCAGACTTTTAAGAACAGGTGCATTGATGAGTGGTCAGGATAGAAACGTGCCACATACTTCCTCGATGAACTATCCAAGGACTATATTGATAAGGAAGGGTCCGTGGACTGGCTAAGAAGGGGAGCCCTCCACTACGACCAGGAGAGGCTTATAATGGCCGTACAAGACCAGGGCCTGATGACAAATGCGTTTAAAAAGATGGCTGGTCTCAGTCAGGACAACAAGTGCAGGTTTTGCCACACTGAAGTGGAGAGTGTGAGCCACCTGATATCGAGTTGCAAAATCATGTTGGCAGATGGCTCCTATACAGCACGACATAATGGAGTGTGAAGATACCTCCACTGGACCATCTGTAAGAAACTGAATATCAGATGTAGCAGCAGGCACTGGGAACATCTACCCGAGAGAACTGTGGGGAATGAGACATACACCATCCATTATGACCATGAAATCCCCACAGCTACCTATCTGGAAAACGCAGCTGTCAAACCTGACATTGTAATATGGAACAAGAGAGAGAGAGAGAGAGAGAGTGGCAACTTTGGTTGGGGTCAGTGTCCCTAATGATGGGGGACTAAATAGAGCTGAAAGGGAGAAAATAACAAAATATCAGGGTCTAATGTATGATATGAAAAGAAACTGGAACCATCAAAGAGATCTCTATCATTCCAGTTATCATAGGAGCCACTGGACTCATGAAGAAGAACTTGAAAAAGTATTTAGCAAGTATACCTGGTGAACCAAGTGCAAGAGAAATCCAAACAACTGCACTCAAGGGAACAGCCAGAATCCTGAAAATAGCTCTCGGTTGGAGTCTGTAAATAGCGGGTGATCGTATGGCATTTGGAAGAATGCCCCGTCCCCTGCAAATGAATGAAAAGAAAAAGAAATAAAAAAACAGAAAAATATAAACATACACACTTAGAACATTCCTCTACACATACGAGAACATTTAACGTTTCTAGCTAACAAATAACTCACACACAATAACTTTTCAATTATCTGTAAATTTGTATGTACATAAATATGTTGTGTCCGTTTACCATGTTTGTATCTCTTTTATTTACAACAATAATTTTTGTCCATTTTTTATGGAAATCGCTCCAGACAAGGCATGAAACCACTTGATGTAAAGAGCTAAAAAGAATGAAAGATGATTGTCGCAAAGACAGGAGATGCCTATTGGCATTAGTCTTGAAAACAACCAAAACTATACGTAAGAAGATAACAGTCAGCAGGAAGAGAGTTCCACAAGCCTACTGAAATAAGAAGCTGTATTATAATGATGTATCAAAACAGCGAATTGATGGAGACCACTAGACCAACGAGTACACACGAGCTGGAACAAAGGAAGTAGGGAATAGATCTGACAATTCTGAAGAACACATGTCATAATAGTATTTATAGAAAAGACTGAGACTAGCAACGTGAGAGAGAGGCTGCAGAGAAGAAGAGAGGGTAGAGCCAATCAAATTACATATACGTTTATGCACCTTATCAAGAACCCTCAAATGGAACAGAGATTCATGAGCCCAAATATGACAACAGTACTCCATACATTGTCTGATAGTAGATTTGTAAAGATACAGAATATTTCTATTTAATAACATTTGAATAGACAGCGTCTGTCTTGGAACATTTTAAAGACGTGACCATCGTTTATATTTTATCCAAGCTAGGATACATGCTACATCCTTATTATAATTAATTTCTGTTCCTATCATTCTTCTGGTAGTTTCTATCCCAGTTCTGTTAGATCGATAAGGCTACCATCTTGGTTTCTACATATATGTCTATTGTCGGTTGGTAGCCGCATTTTCACAGCTGGACTTGTTGTTCGCTAATGCTCTCAAGTTGACTGGTAAACCAATCTGCTTTCCTTAATATGCGAATCCGTCTGTTGTTGGCCGGGGCTTGTTTTTCTTTTTGTTGAGATGTCTAGTCCTGGTTTCACCCGTCTGTTTTGAGAGGCATTAATTTTCCCTGGCCTAGCAGGATAGTTTTTAGTCATCGGTGCCCCCAGCTGTTCTGCTGGCTTCAACGGGGGCGTGTTTCGTGAATCTCTTAAACGGTAACAAATTGAAACTCTAAATAACCCGAACGCAGACTCAATTACAGTCACCGGCCAAGACGAAATAAAACAAACATACTTACCATTAAGAAAGGTACGATTCCCACCCACTCAAGTGATGGCTCTCACGGATAGAAATCCTTTCTTGGCGATTCTTTAGAAATCGCTCGTTCTCTCAGACACAGTACATGCTCCACACAAGGGTATCAGGTTTTGCCAGGCGTTTGTTTATTTTATTGCTTGTCTGTTTTATTAGGTTCATTTTGTTTGTCTGTTTTACGGCATATCAACCCCATTTAAGATTATTTAATGCCGAAAAAGAATACGTATTGTAAAGATACCTTAAATACTTTGGTTTGTCTATCTTCTGGCATATCAGCCCTTTTTGGTTATCTAATGTCGTAACGCAATTAAAAGAAATATAATTAGATCAACAATTATCAAGGATAAGGGTAAATGCAACGGAATGATTATCAACCGAAAGTTGAAGAGCACTATGGGAGTACTTACATTGATCAATGGTATGAACTGCGTTTGATCATGTATGGGGCGGCATAGGACAACCATTTGCTGATATTCGTTTTGAAGACGACAACGTTGTAATCAACAGGAAAACATTCCCTTGGTAATGTGTTCCACAGGCGGGAAGCTCTTGCAAAAAAGCTCTGTCGATGGAATTCCTCCTGGTGCTAAACACATGGAGTAAGAAAGGAAAATCTGTTTCTGTTGTGGTAGCAATATGAGTTCTTACTGTGAATATCTTACAAAGAAGTACCAAAGATTGGAACTCAGTCGAGCACCTTCCATGAAAATAACGATAGAGTAGAGTGAAACTAGCAACGTATCTTCCACAAGAAAGAAGCTGTAGACGATATATTATATACGATTAATCGATCAGAATTTTCTATTTGGCCCAACGTCAAGGTGGGAATTCGGCGTTCATACGTTTCTCAACAGTATTAGTGCGTAGCCAATTCTGTAATCCACGACGGTATCAATTTAGCCCATCACGCAACCTTGCCCGTTCGAAAATTAAAAATGTGTATAATAGATTTTAAAGACGATTGATATAGTGTATTGGCCAGCCGTCTATGCACCCCTGATTACTCTAACTTATAAATATTCTAGCTAAAATACCTGTCTGTACCGTGTTTCCTAACTATTCTTGAATTTTATAACCAAGATTAGAAGTTAATGTCATCTATTAAATATGATAATCGATATGGGCTAGGAAATAACTGGAACGATATAGCAAATATATCTAGTGTGAGAGTCGAACCCCACGATCGCATACACTATTAGAACCGAAAGCGAACTCTTTAGCTAGCGATCAAACGAAAATGTTTTGTCTTTTTAACCTACTGAAATGAGTTCAGCGTGGGGACTTCTTTTATCTCTTCGCATAGATTTAAAATAGTTCGAATGTCTAAAATAAATAAATAAACAGAAAAAAACATAAATATAACACAAATGTTTTTATTAAAGTAAAAGTGTATTAGTGAACATTTATCAAATATTTTTATCCACTAAAATAAAACATACGTGTTTTCTCTTCAAAGTAAACAATGCGTCAAATACGTACGCTGATTTGATGTGAAATCTATAAACGATTATTATAAGTATCTTGTTTGGTCAGATAAGATTGGACGCTACAAATTTTGGAAAATTTGTTTTTATTGTTATTTTTACGTAGTTGTAATTTGGAATAATGAGTTTTAAAATAAGTTCCAGGACTTCTGACATCGACAAGAACATAGATCGTAGCGGCTGATGCAAATTTACGGTTAGTTTGGCTCTAAGATGAATAATTAAACTGTAATATCGCGAGACAATATCCACATAGATACAACTGTGTACATACACACACACATATATATATATATGAATATTTATATATATATATATATGAATATATATATATAAATATATATATATATATATATATATATATAAATATATATATATATAAATATATATATATATATAAATATATATATATATATATATATATATATATAAATATATATATATATATAAATATATATATATATATATATATATATAAATATATATATATATATATATATATATATATATATGTATATACTTTTCTCTCGTTGACACTCCGCGAATACTGCATTACCCTCTTTTATATATATATATATATATATATATATATATATATATATATATATATATATATATATATATACAGCACGTATATATATAGGCATGACTAAAACCAGTATTTCACGTTGATTACTTTGTCACGTGACCTTCCCTCAAAGCTCCATTTACAAACACCTTACAGCACATAACATCTCTAAAGATAATTTTAGACATATCTTAACCGGTAGCACACCCATTCTTGCTGTATCATTTAGCGGTATTCGCCTCCCCATAATGGAAGCGTTGTTCATTCAATTAAAAAAGCCCAACATTAACCATGCTCGTTATGAGGGGTGCGAAGGCGTTTTGAAATGCTGTTGAATGATTTTATGTTTTTAATCACATGGAAACGTCCTCTTAAATAAATTCACCAATTTTCTTTTGCATTTATCAATCATCCGCCTGAAGACGACCAATGATGGTCGAAAACGTTCGCGTTAAATATGGAGATTTCTTACACTCCAATATTAAAAGCACAAGATCTATCGTCCGACGAATAGAAAGATTGGATCCAAAAAGGAACAAACAGAAGTTGGCACTCCTGTTCAACCAGATATGTATATATATATATATATATATATATATAGAGAGAGAGAGAGAGAGAGAGAGAGTGAGAGAGTGAGAGAGATTTTATTTCTAAACGTTTTTTTTATTCTTCAAATTTGCATTGCAATATACTCACTAAGTGCTCACAATATTAGTACTCTTTGAAACTTACAATATACTTAGCGACTCCCTAACCGTAAGTTTTAACTGATACAAGATATCTGAAAGCATGGAATGAGAACAATCTACGTTATGGTATTGGATACAAATCATTACTACACGATTTAATTAATGAATTGATACAATCTTGAATGATTATGATTCGCACATATACCTTATTCGAGAAAGAAAACTTAACCATTAAAAAATATGCAGATAAAAGTGAACCTTTGTCGAAATACTATCTGATATTTAATCACTTTTAGTTGGTTCTCGGTGGAGAAAGTCTGATGTCCTGTAACATTCATTGACTCCATGATTAATATCATTGCCGCTGTATGTCTGCACCGGACTCGTGTATAAAATGTACGCGTTTTTATGCGTGGGTTATGTATAGCGTTCAATTAAAAATTCCCGTAAAACCCACTGATGACGATAAAAACGCACCCAATAGAGTCTAAGAGCACACTGACCGAAAATAACAGAACGAAACTTGTAAATAATATTGGTTCTTCCGGAAAGTTTGGTACGTTTTTTTTTGAAAGATGGAAATAAAAAAAACTGTATTCACATTGCAATAATGTCTATCAAATTTCTTTTGGAAAGAATTTATAATATTTCTATATGCTCATTATTCGTGATTTTATGTTTGTTTCAATATTTTACACCAAAAACTCGTTGTCTGAATTTGAAGTATTCCCAGAGCGAGTTGATACTTCTAGGTTGTAATCTTCATGTTTCAATGTTGCGAACGGTATACCAACGATTGGTTCACCTATATAATCTTCACTATACACTGCACAAATAGTTTTACACGTCTGGGCAGTAATTTCACCCTTAACCAAAAACAAACAAACAAAAACAAAACTGAAAATGCGTCAATTCAATGTGTGCGGTTAGCGATTCTTCTTTTTTTGTGTGTCTTCGAAGCATGTATTTATATATTTATATATATGAGTTGATATAAATTTATATTTAAATATATATATATATATATATATATATATATATATATATATATATATATATATTTGTTGATTAAGTTCAAATGTGTTAATAAAGTGAACATAAAACCAAGTTTTTCAAGGGTGCTCAATACCAAGTAGAACATATTTAGTCAGTATTTCTAGATATGCCGCCATTCGCATAAATAGAACTTTACTTCCCTTCTTGAATGTGTTAATGTCGGTTGGCTGGATGGTTACAGCTTACGAAGTCTAGGTTGATTCTGTGGCAGGGGTTCGAACCATGCAACTGTCTGAAATTATAATCCCAGCACTAATGAGAGCGAAAGCTTGAAAAGCTTGAAACGCTAGCGTATGTAGGTTAGATAATTCAATATTATTTTTTTTAATTAACATATATATATATATATTGTTGCCTTGTTAGGGACCAGAAATAAAGACACAAGAGAACAATTATTTATTTTAAATTAATATATATATATATAGTCTAAAGAAGCTTTGAGTCATTAAAAAAAAAAAAATGTAAAATGCAGTTTAAATTCCCAGACAAACTAACTAAATCCAAGATATTGCAGACTTAACATTCGTTGGAAAATTAATAAATGAAAAAATATAAGTAAAATAATAAAAAATAAAAAAAAAAATATTTAAAAAAAAATAAAAAAAAAAATAAAAAAAAAAATAAAAAAAGGGGGGAGTTAATTATCTAAGAGTGAAACAAAAACAGGAGACCTTAAGCGTCTAATATTAACACGGGGATTATCAGCTGTTTACCATGTAACTGTTTCGGAGATTTAAAAACAGGACAGTTATAATATTCATGGCTCGCCAATGGTACTGATTATATATATATATATATATATATATATATATATATATATATATATATATATATATATATATATATATATATATATTGTTGCCTTGTTAGGGACCAGAAATCAAGACACAAGAGAGCAATTAAGTAAACAAATATATTAATAAGAACAGTAGTACAAAAACATCTAGAAATGAGAGGAATCCCAGCGAGGCTGTTCGGTCCGACCTTCAGGGCTGTCTGCTAGAACCATGAGTTTCCCTAAGAGCAGTATGTGCTGCTAATTTTAGCTGGTAGAGTTCATGTGCGCGTGGGTAAATTACTATAATACCATCTCCTTAGTATGAACTTCGCAGAGGTCAGTAGGATTGTCTGGAAAGATAGACTTTAGTGTTTGACACTAGATATGCCGTAAAGAAGTTATTTTCTATATTTGTATTAAATAGTCTGAAAAGCGTTGATATGTTGTAAAAGATTTAAACAAAACTAAACAGAGAAAGCATAGGATTAATTTAAATTAAAATTAAAATCTTTCTACGGTCTTATACACTAGGTATACTTTTTCTGGGAAGATCTGCCTTGACTTTTTGGTGGAAGAGCAACCCAAACCATTCGAAATTCTTTCTTTCTTTGTCAGCTCACATATATTATGCGAGCGACCGGAAGGACTTAAAACGCTTTCAAGAAACAGCATTTTAAGGAATTATGTAATAGATTAAACGAATTTGACCCATTCAAAATAAATCTCACGAATACATGCGCAAAGAATGTTAGAGGATGCGAGAAGTCGGCGCGCAGTGTCAGATAAGAAATCATTGACAAATATATCTCTGCAGGTGTGAGAAAAATACTGGCGTGAGGAAATGATTTTTGCTGCAGCGAGTCGATACTAGTAAACGACGAACTGACGTCTAAATCTTAACTACGCGCTGCCACGTCATCGTCTTCGGTAGTTTAGACACGCAGTTCATAGCCCAGACGTGGAGCTTATCCGTGATGTACTTCTCCCTGCAACTATGCCTGACTGACGCAAATATGTTGGTTGGAAGCTGAAGACATGAGCTACAGCCATCAAGGAGGATAATGGAATGTTCTCTGGAGCAGAAGTGGGTGATCTTACGTGATGTTTATTTACTCCTCGCGGAGTTAGGCACAAGGCCAGTTTTATCTTACTCCCACAAGTAAGATGCGACCCAAGATCGGGTCGAGCAAGTGGGGTTAAAAGCCAGCGCTCGAGAGGTGAGCTCTCTGGCCATTTAAAAATTGCCTGGACAGCCCCGTCGGCATTCCCCGGTAGGGGCGCCTCAGACAGTAAGCAATAAACTTACTCCTCCCCAAAGAGGGGAGGCGAAGCCTGGGAGGGTGGACCTCCTAGAACTGCACAGGACAATCCCATAGGCCGGCGTAAATCAAGCCCCGAAGGCCAAGACAATACCAGTCTATGGGGTGCAGTATCCATCGGAACAGATACTACACTTTGATCTTAGCCAAAAGGCCGTGATGTCATAGTGAGTTGATTGCTATCTCTTGCGACCTTGTACATAACTACCGCGCGTGGGCGTCTATGGGTTTAGATATGATTCATGCCAGGAAGGAAGCTGGCCTAACACGATTGGGATAAATGCCACCATAAGTACAATTAGGTAAGACAGAAAGAGCGACGTTGTGTCAAGAGAACTACTTATTACAAACGCTTACCACAAAGAACAACCATCCGCCAGTCAGCCAACTTCAACTGGCATGTTTGGGATTGCGTCTAGAGAAACGTTCCCAAAGAGAACGAGTTGAGAAGGAATATTCTATTTCGAGACTTATCTGACAATGAATATTGAAACCGTTATATCTTGTAGAAAGCTGTGTTCAATGTGTCCTTTCTTGCCGACAGCGTGAGTATGTAACACTTATCCGACTCACTTTCATCATTCAATGATATTGCGTGCTAGTCGAACACAATTAGTGGTTTTGCATTATCATTTTCTTCTGTTTCTCTTTCTGTTGTCAATGCAAGCACGTTGGTTATGTTCATGAGCTTAGACACAATTAATAAATAGATAGATAAATAAACAAAAAGCAACACAAAAACAAGCATGCATTCACAAAGCAAACCATATAAACATAAAATAAATTGTTTTTCTTTTACATGTAAAACCATATTCGTAATATTCATATGCGTTCTTAAGCCTAGAGAATAACTGAAGCCGATATTGTGGTCGACCTTTGACCAAACGTTACTCTCCATGAGATTACGTTAAGCCACAACATCGGCTTTGAATAAAATCTATTCCAGTCGTACAAATCTTCCGATTAGTGAGACGTACAATGTTCGTTTTGTTATTTTAGGTTTAAGCCTCAGTCGAATGATATCAGAGAATTATGTTTTGAACCGAGGGAAATCACCTCGAGTGACCCATAAGAAAGACATCGTTTGATTTTCCAAAACAGGTGATTCGCGGGGGTGTTATTGGAACATGAAAATATTTAGTTGTCGACATTTTGTATGGAGTTCAGTCAAATCTGGTAAAAAAGCTAAACAGAATGCAACATATTAATTACAATACATAAATAACAGGTTTATTGTGTCAATATCATTTTCACCCCCTCTTTCTTTCCTCATACAATGATATAAACAATTATGTATATATTACTATTTAATGTATATACACGTATATTATGATATTATACAGTAATATTATATATTAGATGAATACCCGTCCCAAAACGGGTAAAATTAATTACCTGAGCAGAACAGTTTTGCACCACTTTTATGTCTTGTTACGAAGATAAAAATCAAGATATAATGGTACTAAAGCTTATGACTAGAATCCTTATAAAAATTTTGATTCAAATCCATTAAATGATTCAGATTCTTGAAAATCTCTAAAATTGGCTTATTCAGTGCAAATCTGAAATATTTGAATTTTAAAATTTGAGGTTTTGTTCATATTATGCATCATAAAATCCATTTAAAATGCTCACAAAAACTAAAATTTAAGGTATATTTATTAATTGATGTCAAATAGCTATTGTTTAGATTTCACACAATTCAGGGACATCTGAATTTTCACGAAGAGCTCCAACTTCTCTTTGTCCTCCTTTGTATGAAACTAAATTTAAAATAGATATAACCCACATTACCCACCTCTACACGTAAACACTCTGTTTCAAAATTCATATTGATCGGTTAATTAGTATAATAGTAAATCCTATACATAGAAATATATAAACATATACACATACCTACAATATATAATGAACTCCCAAAATGTAAAATATCATAAAATAATGTCACCCCCCCAAAAAAAAACGGTCATATGCTCATGTTACCGTGTTGCTTAGAATATATATTCAAAAATTCATAATGATCCGTTCATTAGTTTAGAAGATATATTCAAAAATTCATAATGATCCGTTCATTAGTTTAGAAGATTATCCTGTACATTGAAGCATATAAATATATTCCATATAAATGCCAGTATATCGAAATCATATGCTCTTAATAGGGTTAAGATGAAAATTCATATACACTAAATGTACAAAAGCAAGGAAATTACCAAATGTTTACACATTTATTGTCATTAAGGGTATGCGAGCACAACAGGGCTATGTATTTTACTGGTAGGAATTTTTCTTCAGCGCACCTCACACACTTCATCCACTCATGCATAGAGATTTATATTGTAGTGATGTGATAATAAAATGGTTTGGTTGATATGTAGTCATACCTTAATGACAATAAAAATGTAAAAATTTGAGAATTTCCTTGCTTTTATACATTTAGTGTATATGAATGTTCATCTTAACCCTATTAAGGG
>OY744523.1:106629444-106716944 GCA_963556195.1 Sepiola atlantica | reverse complement strand
GCAAACACAGATTGCTAACCATCCGAGTTTGCCAATTTACCTTTGATCAAACAGCATTGCATATGTATGAGGCCGTATTTAACATTTCGTGGCAACTGCATTTTAAGCAAACGTTTCAGTGTGGATGCATTTGAGGAATACTTATGCATTTTTAATATTCCAAAATTTGTTTTAAAACAAGACGCAGATCTTGATAACTTTTAATAGCTTTTAATTAACTGTCTTCGAATCTCGTATTTTAAACATGTCTGATGCGAATTTTAAACTCTGTCACTAATTTGAGATGATCATTATGCTGAAAGGGAAATTGCTTAAAATATTAAAGAGGATTTTTCATTGCAGTAATTTTAGGAGTAACATTATTATTAATTCAGTATGAAAACTTTTAGTGGCATTAGGAAAACGAAGATATTTATTTTCTACATTTTACATATCAATTTTTACACCTTAGTTAAAGTACAGTTTCTCAAATAATGAGTAAACACTGAATATATAAGTTCATGACAGTTTTATAATATATCACGCTCTTTCTCTTCTCTCTCTCATATATATATATATATATATATATATATATATATATATATATATATATATATTATAATATAAAATGAAGTAATAAAATAAGGTGTGAATCAAATTTTATTTGAATTCAAAGTTCAAGCAAAGTATATTAAAGTCCTTAGCTCATAAATAAATATATATATATATATATATATATATTTATATATATTTATTTATATATATATATATATATATATATATATATATATATATATATATATATATATATATATATAGTCTAAAGAAGCTTTGAGTCATTTTAAACAAAAGAAAATGCAGTTTAAATTCCCAGAGAAACTAACTAAATCCAAGATATCGCAGACTTAGCACTTGCATAAGCCGACCCACCGTAGGAAAATTCATAAATAAAAAAGGGATTGAAGTATCTAACAGTGAACAAAAACAGGGGACCTTAACTTGAGCGTGAAATATTAAAAAGGGGATCATCAGCTGTTTATCATGTAACTGTGTCGGAGATTTAAAAACAGGACAGTTATATATATATATATATATATATATATATATATATATATATATATATATATATATATAGAGAGAGAGAGAGAGAGAGAGCGTTTTCTATATCTTTCGGTCTAACTACACTGATTAGTCGTAGGGACTAAGATACATGTGTCTGTGGATATATATATATATATATACGCTACCCTATGGGAGCATCGCTCTGGTGAAGGAAATAATGTTTTCCCTTTAGCATTAAAGTAATACTTTTTCATAAAAAATAATTGAACACTTTCAGTTATCAGTATAGTAAATAAGATAAATATATCTATAAATGAAATGCATAATTTTTAATGCTATACGATCAATTCTACTTCTACTAGCAGTCTCATGATTTGGTGTCACAGAGGTTTCGAATCTCACTAGATCTAACCACACTGATGAGTCTTAGAGACGACAAATAAAGTGTCTGTCGATAACTATATATATATAATATTACGATAAATATTATTAAATTCTTATCCATATACACATGTGTTTCATTCTTTTCCGGGAATCATATGTGTTCTCTGCCGGTCACACGATTCGAAACTCTCAGACCCAAGTCAACATTGTAACCATTTTTGAGGGAGAAAATTAAGATCTATTTATGTCTAGGCAAGGGGACACACATAGAAGGCTGTCAACAACAGTGTTAAATAACACGTTGGCCGGAACTTAGCACCAAGCATTTAAATTTTACAGCGTAATTATAATTAAATCGCCCGGTTTAGTATTAAAGGGGCTAAAATCTTACTATAAATATTATTAAATTCTTATCCACATACACATGTGTTTCATTCTTTTTCTGGGAATCATTAGTGTGGAGGATTATTGCTCTGTCGGTCACACGATTCGAAACCCTCAGATTCAAGTCAACATTGAAACCTTTGTCTGAACGATGCGGCCACAACACCAATAACGTTGAAGGAAGAGAATTGTGTGTGTGTGTGCATGTATTGTGTTTTATTTACATACTAAACAATTAGGAATCCATTGACTGATATCCGAGTTTCGCTGAAGTAACCCACTGGCAGTTTAACAAAACACGCAGATTATGGGGTAGAACGGCCGTCAGCCATCCGACGGAAAATAAAGGTTCAGGAAGTCACTTTCAGGGGGGGGGGCGGCAAATCACGTACTCGCCGACGGCGACAGTCTTTATTTGTTTTCGGAAAAATAATCGTATGGCGGAAAAATCATATACAGATCTAATTCATAAAGTAATAATGAAATATTACCGGTCTAATGTAGTGAAGAGGAATAAGGCCCATGTGGAGGTCAGATATGGGTATGCGGTGGCTGTGATGCAGGGCTGGGAGCGTGAGTACACAAAGGTCCTAAATTTTACCAGGACAACATTCAGTTTTCCTGCTAGTAAAGGGACAATAGTCTTTGGTTTGGCGAAGTAAAACATTTTTTTCTTTGTCTCCCTCAGTTGATATATTTTGTGTCTAGTAAGTAAACATTAAACCAATATTGTTATTCATATTTGTGCATCCTAATTTTTATTGTTATTTTAAATCGCTTAAGAAGAAAGAACTATTTCCTATTTGTAATTGTTGTGGGGTACAAATCACCCCTATTGAAGAACTGATGGAAGCAACCATCTATAATAAATACCATGGTTGCAAAGACTCAAACAGAGGACATTCCTATTCATGTTTTACCGCATGGTAGGAATCCGGTCATCTCCTACCACATTTAGTGGCGTTACTGTATTGCTATGAATAAATACATTGTATATTTTAACCTGTCACAATTTGTGGTTGTTATCTTTGTGACCCCTAGCACGGGTCTACAACAGTAATGTTTGCTGAAGAGAAATCCTTGGTTCACACCCACGCATTAGATTGCATACAAAGAAGAAAGCTTACATAAAATAAAATAAAATATAATATAATAAACATACAAAAACAAGAAGAAAGCAGGCGCTTAAAACAACATAGACGTAAATAGGATGCATGAATTTATGTGTAAGTTAAAACAGATAATGATGTAAGCATTACTTGGGTGTATTTCCTGTCAATATTGGCGCCATTTTTAATGCCTGCAAACTTTCTCCTGCCAACTGCAATTGCCCAGCGGTGAGTGCTTCGACACTTCCTGTCTTTTACGTGTAAAGGAACGATTTTATATCATTCTCGTTTATTTTTCTTTCAGTCATACCATGTGCTTGCACCCCTGCAGAGTTTCAAGTTAAGTTTTCCGGTAATATCGCTTATCTGACTTTCTTATCGTAAATAATATATATATATATATATATATATATATATATATATATATATATATATATATATATATATATATATATAATTATTTTTACGTACCTAAAACTTTGTGGATCTGGTTATCATGTTCATTGATTAAATGAATGACGTCACAAAAGGATGGCGTAATACACATTGATAGACGAAGGTTCACGGGTCATCTTCCAGTATATATATATATATATATATATATATATATATATATATATAGAGAGAGAGAGAGAGAGACGGTGACTGTCTGAACTTTACGTTCCTCTCAGCCAAAGTCTTTGTATATATATATATATATATATATATATATATATATATATATATATATATATATATATATATGTGTATTAATTTTCAAAGTTAAATGTTAGTAGTAATATTTACAGTTACATTACCGATTTTTATCATCTAATAGTCACCAATGTTTCTGACAGACGCTAGGATGGAAACATGAATATCACGTTGAGTATTCGAGCATATTGCGGTGTGTTTGTGGAAAGAGGATATACGGGTGTTTATGTGCTCTTTGACGCGCAGGTGTAGTGGTCTTGTTGTGTTTCCGATGTAGAACTTGTTGCATTTATTGCTCTGTAGTTTATATACACAGTTGAGGCGATGGCATAGATTAGTGTTGGGGATAGGGCAATTGGGCAGGGAGCAGGGTTCGGGTGTGTGGTTACTATGTTTCTTAGATAGGTGTTGGCGTAAGGAAGTGCAGTGTGGGAAAGTTAGATATAAAGGTTTTCCTTGTGTATAGCTTTGCGGATGGAGTTGGTGATTTTATCACTAAAGAAAGGGAGTTTAAAGAAACAGGTGTTAGAGAGGGTGTGGTGTCTACGTGTTTTGGACTTATTTAAGTGGGCTATGGTAGGGGCGGGGTAGCCATTAGTTTGGAGGGTTTAATGGAAGTTTTTAATATGTGATATTTTGTCAGCAGCAGAAGAGTATTTGTTTTGTATGCGGGTGATTTCATTATGAGCATAACTTAATTTGCCTTTTATGGCAGACCTAACTTGTATAAAGAGGTTTTTGCAGGCAGGTTTCCTATAGAAGTTGGTATGTATAAAGCCGTCTTCGGTGATATTAAAGGTTGAAGTCAATGTAAGAGAGAGTGAGTCGGAATCGTTGGGCTGTTCTATGGTGAATTGTATTTGGGGGTCGATATAAAGAATAAATAAATAAATAAATAAACAATAATACATATATATACATATATATGTATATATATATACATATATATATATATGTATATATATATATATATATATATATATAAATAATAACTTAATACACAGACTTCTACCGACTGAATCTATAAATTAATTCGCATTAAAGACCCGAACAACAGGCGGAGTTATTCCCCTTACATTGTCTTCTACACCCGAAAACATTATAATAATATTATCCTATAATAAATAACATATTACATTAATTCGATAATTTGATGAAACTCACAATTAATGATACTTTTTTTAAATATATGATAATCAATAAATTTAATAAAATCTAGAATATTTAAAATGAGAGATTAATTACTTTACTTTATATTAAAAAAAAATTAAATACGAAAAGAAATTACGAAAATAAAACAACACACAGGAACAAATAAAAAAAAAAAAATAAAAAAAAATATTATCAAACCTAACAGTTAATCGATCACCATACAATACCTATCATTTATCCAATATTACACACATATTTTTGAACACCGCATTTATATACATAACATAACTTTAAAACTTATGAATTTCTATTCTCTGCGGGACTGGTTTGCTCCTACGCTGTCTTCTGTTTTCTGGCATCCATTTGTTACATATTGGTAGATTCTCTGCACAGATAGAGTTTTCCTCTGGTATTTATTATTTTTGACAAAGGGAAGTTTCTCTTTCCGAAATATTAAATAAATGATTTTTAATAATCATCCGAACAACACACAAACAGGTAACACCACACTTGCTGTTATGTAAGATTTTATGAAAAAATAAATAGTAAGTCCCATTTCGTATTCGATTTATTATTTTTGTTCCTTTCAGCTTACATCCTACACGGAATTTGCATTGCCCACAGCCTTTTAAAAACATACTACTACTACTACTAATATATATATATATATATATATATATATATATATATATATATATATATATATATATATTTTAAATTAAATATTAAATTGTTTTATACCTACAGACGACGTCGCTTCTGACTTACACCTTCATCGGTGCAGGAAGTGGTGGTTTCAGGCGGTCGTATGGGCTCGAATGCAGTTCGTACATTCAGCCTAGAATTACGAGCCTATATATATATATATATATATATATATATATATATATATATATATATGTGTGTGTGTGTGTGTGTGTGTGTGTGTGTGTGTGTGTGTGTGTATGTGTGTGTGTGTGTATGTGTTCTCTTGTCTTCTTTTACTTGTTGGTCTGTTTATATTTCTGTTGCCAGATTGTAATAGCTGTATAAAAGACAAACGGCGAGTTTATGCAGCCATCCCCACATACATCATAAGGTAGACTCCATTTTGTTGGCTCTTCACAAAAGTTTAATGAAAATTGATCGCAAATGTTAAACGAACGTCGCCCCCGAAAGCGAAGAAATTGCATCAAAATGAGGAATAAAACTGTCAGGCCAATTTCGACGAAGAATTCGACTGAACGTTTATGCTTCCACCACTCCTCCAGAACACCCGCCTTTCCCAGATTAGTCCCCCTCTTTACTCATAGCGGTTCTTTTCTTTGAATAACCATTATTCCTCGACCAGCCAGATAGGAATACACCCCGCTCACCTCCTTTCCCACATAAAAGTACCGAACGACATTACTTGCAAAAAGATGTTCAAACATTCAACTGCCCCTTCCCTCGGCTGTTTCGATAAAGAAACGATCAACAAAAGGCAGTTCTGTATATATTTGCCAACAAACGATGTACGCGCTTCTGGCAAGCAGCAGCAGCAGTACTTTTATAAATCACAGTAATGAATGTCACTTGAAGAATAATGTCTGTTATCATTGTCTATCTTTTGTGGCGTGTCGACTTTTTTCTACTTTGTTTAAAAATTGACTCCACTATTTACACGAACAAGTAACAGACTTTCTCTTTGTGCAAAAGTACTACACGTAGTGTAAGTAGAAATCCTAATAATAATAGCGATAGAGGAGACATCGAATTTGATGTGATGTTACTAATGAATATGACGATGATTAATATACTTGTTCTTTATTACGAAAGTGGGTTACGCAAATCAATGCTATGAATAGAATGTAAATGATAAAGTTTTGTTTTCATCTTGAATTAAAAATTTGATTGTTTTGACATATCTTGAATGATTGAATAATGTCAGTTATCATTTTCCATCTTTTGTGGTGTGTCGACCTTTTTCTACTTTGTTTAAAAATTGACACAACAGTGTACACGAACAAATGGCAGACATTTTACTTTGTGTAACAGTACTACTTATGGGATAGATAAAGAAAATAATAATGATAGCGATAGAGGAGATAACATTTTAATGTGATGATGATGATGATAATGATGATGATGATGATTGTTCTTGATTACAAGAACGGAATGAAATGTAAATAATGAAGTTTGATCTCATCTGAAATCCAAGGTTTGACTGTTTTGACATGAAGCATTTTAGTAGATAGAGAATAATAAAGTAAACATTGGATTTGTTGTTCAGCAAGGAATTTTAAAAGTAAAAGAAAATTTGTAAACACGATCAGCTTATCAAAGAAAACGGAGATGTTTTCGATTTAACAATCAATGAGAACGCGTCTTTTGTTCGTCACCCCTAGGGCGACTGGAGATAGACGTCAACATGAATAAAAATTAAGAACAGAATTCCTTTTGTTTGGAGTATTTCATTTGTGATTCGACCTGTTCGGTAAAATTATGCCCCACATTTTAAAACGATCCACCGGCCGACAAAAGCAAAGCAAGCGTAGGTTTGAAGTTTTTATGATGTAACATCTTAGCGAGTTATAAGTGAACCCCTTAACAAACATACTAGACTATGATATAGCTTTTCTGTCTTTGTGTGACGGTTGAACTTTGTACTTTTTCTCTGCGTCCACTTAAAAACAGTTTTCTATTTTAAAATGCGTCTTAGCGTCCCTATGAGCGGATTTTCCCTTAGTCGATCAGTTGGTCGATCTACCCTATTTTGAATAAGATGCTCCGTAGGTCCATCGGTCTGTCACGCGTGGTTATGAAATAGCATTGCCATCACTGAACGTGCAGATTTAATAACATCTGTGAAAGCACCTTTGTTGCTGTAGAAAATAGTAACGAGATCAGATATGAAGAAGTGGTACATGAGTGTCACTCTAAAGGATGTATGGTTAAATTCCATCATTTTACCATTGGAGGAAGAGGAAATGTGGAGCGAACGGTTGTAAACATATTTCAACATTGCTTTTACTGTAACAACTCAGAATTGAGAAAATTGATTGAAGATCTTCAGGAAATATCGGAGAAAGCATCTTTTTGGATATGGCTGAAGAGGGATGATACGAACTAGAAGGAGAGGTGAGTTTTAGATGATGAAAGAAAGATGAAGGAGATAGTTCTGACGCCATATGCAGGGTAGTGTCATGGTGTCATTTAGTATGACGTCACAATGCAATCAAAATAAGTTATTGATGTTGATTATGAATGAAACGTATATGCGGCTTGATAGTACTTATGCGCATATAGCACCAGTGCTAAATAACCACCTCCTGACAGAGGGGTCCTACCACTCCAGTGAAGCAGTCGAGGAATAGGGACCGAAACTACAAAGTGATGCCTTCTGATAATGGTATAGTGATGGATCCGATAGCGGAGCTGTCAGCTGCGAAGCACAAAAAAGATCGTACCATTCATAGACATGAATATACCATGAATCATTAACCATAAATTAGAATTTAAGTGCCTTATCCAGTCACTTGAATAATTATATTGTGAAGCTGGGAATACTGAAATAGAGATTGACAGAATGCTTGCCTCTGACTGTATGCAAACAAATATTCATACAATAGTATGTAAGTTTTCTGATCTTTTTGATAAATCAAAAACTAGCAAACTTCGGTTACACTATCGAAGAATATTGAACATATTGAGACTGATCACTCAAATTTATGGAAGAAGAAAATCCGTACGATAGCAGATTATCTATCTACATTTGGTGCCGAAAGTGAAATAAAATACCTAAAGTCTGCCTATCTATATCTTTATAAGATGGACACTTTAGAGGCGGAAACGCCTGAAGTATTTCAGAAGTTCACGCATAAAATGCTGCGAATTGGCTAGTTTCGGGCAGGTTTTGGTTTTGACCGCGTCATCGTGTATGAGATTATAAAAAAGTACAGAGACGTTAACAAGATGTAACGAGATATCTGAACACCTAAGGGCTATCTTGACAATGTCGTCATCAGTATACTCATCATAAACTCATGCAAGCTAGTATTATTGTGCAACACAGTATATCACAGAACAACTACTGCAAAAATAATTCTGGATAAAGACGATATGCCTAAACTTGCATAGATGCTTAAACTCTATACCCTAGTCAGACAGAATTGCGTAATATAATGCTTGGAATTAATGCTGGTGATTTTGTGAATGTGCCTCAATGGTTCACCACTTGTAGCGATATTGTTCTAAAAACATAAGGGTAGGTTATATTTTCATATTCGCACAAATGTAACAGTAAAGCAGAAACACTAGCATCACCATAGGACAATCAATTCAGTTTGAGGTTCTTAGTCGTGACGTAGACTTGTGAGTTATGTTTGATGTGATGAAGTATGGCCTTTTTCCAAACAGACACTCTTGGTTTGAGTATAATCGCAGTGAAACAGATTTGTACTCCAAATGTAGAGATGGTAAACACTTTCGATGTCATATAACCCAACAAATCAACCGAAAACATATTATATATTACTTTTCAATCATCGGATAAATGAGAGCAAAGAACTCATCATTCGACCCAGCAAGGATATTTGACCAATGCAGTATATAAAACTTTGGCAGCTTTTCTTGTAAAAGATGTTTGTATAGTTTATTTTTCACATTCCTTTACAGAATATGAGATTACCTAAAGAGTTTGCAGTGTTGAAACAAATCTGTGTTTCAATAAATTGTCAGCATTACTTCCGTTTTACAAAGTTGTATCCAAATTTTCTGTACCTCATACGAAGATCAAATTGATGTAGAACGTAATGGTTATAACACAATGATGTCATAATTTCAAGAGTTTGAATATAACTGTTTGTCATCTCTGCGTGTATGTGAGCTAACCGTGCAAGAAGGTGATGGCAACGAAAAATATAGATATGTGGGTGTAAACATTTTAGAAAAACATGAAATTAATTTAATTTTCTAAATCCCTTGGCAAAAGGGCATTTGTAAAATATTTGCGAAATTTCATGCGATCGCGGTATTCTAATACGACGTTACCAAACCCCCTGCTATACCTACACCCAGTGAATAGCACATGTTGAATTGTCGCTCTGTTCTTTCTTCCTCCATGTCGAATATGTGTTGTGTAGTCCGTTTTCTTTCTTCCTCCATGTCGAATATGTGTTGCAGTGCCCTTTTTACTTTCTTCCTCTATGTCGAATATGTGTTATGTTGCCCCTTTTCTTTCTCCCTCTATGATTAATATGTGTTGCGTTTCCCTTTTCACTTTCTTCCTCCATGTCGAATATGTGTTATGTTGCTCCTTTTCTTTCTCCTTCTCTGTCGAATATGTGTTGCGTTGCCCTTTTAATTTTCTTTATCCATGTCGAATATGTGTTATGTTGCTCTTTTTCTTTCTCCCTCTACGTCGAATATGTGTTGCATTGCCAATTTTACGTTCTCCCTCTATGTCGAATATGTGTTGCGTTGCCCTTTTCTTTCTCCCTCTGTGTCGAATATGTGTTGCGTTGCCCTTTTTACTTTCTTCCTCCATGCCGAATATGTGTTGTGTTGCCCTTTTTACTCTCTTCCTCCATGTCGAATATGTGTTATGGTTTCCCTTTTCTTTATCCCTCTCTGTCGAATATGTGTTGTATTGCCCTTTTTAATCTCTTCCTCCATGTCGAATATGTGTTATGGTTCCACTTTTCTTTCTCCCTCTCTGTCGAATATGTGTTGCGTAGAACTGTTTATTTTCTTCCACCATGTCGAATATGTGTTATGTTTCCCCTTTTCTTTCTCCCTCTATGTCCAATAAGTGTTGCATTGCCCCTTTTACTTTATTCTTCTATATCAAATATGTGTTATGTTGCCACTTTTCTTTCTCCCTCTATGTCGAATAGTTGTTATGTTGCCCCTTTTGTATTCTCCCTCTCTGTCGAATATGTGTTGCGTTGCACTTTTTACATTCTTCCTCCATGTCGAATATGTGTTATGTAGCCCGTTTACATTCTCCCACTATGTCGAATATGTGTTGCGTTGCCCTTGATACATTCTTACTCTATGTGTAATATGTGTGATGTTGCTACTTTTCTTTCTCCCTATATGTCGAATATGTGTTTCGTAGCCCTGTTTACTTTCTTCCACCATGTCGAATATGTGTTATGTTGCCCCTTTTCTTTCTGCCTCTCTGTCGAATATGTGTTGCGTTGCGATTTTTACTTTCTTCCACCATGTCCAATATATGTTACGTTTTCCCTTTTCTTTCTTCCTCTCTGGCAAACATGTGTTGCGTTGCCGTTTTTACTTTCTTCTTACATGTCGAAGATGTGTTATATTGCCCCTGTCTTTATCTCTCTATGTCGAATATATCTTGTTGCCCTTTTTACATTCTCCTCCATTTCGAATATGTGTTATGTTGCCCATTTTCTTTCTCTCTCTATGTCGAATATGTGTTGCGTTGCTTTTTTTACTTTCTTCTTCCGTGTCGAATATGTGTTATGTTGCCCCATTTTCTTTCTCCCTCTATGATTAATATGTGTTCAGTGTCCTTTTAACTTTCTTCCTCTATGTCGAATATGTGTTATGTTACCCCTTTTCCTTCTCCTGCTCTGTCGAATATGTGTTGTGTTGCCCTTTTAATTTTCTTTATACATGTCGAATATGTGTTATGTTGCTCTTTTTCTTTCTCCCTCTACGTCGAATATGTGTTGCATTGCCAATTTTACGTTCTCCCTCTATGTCGAATATGTGTTGCGTTGCCCTTTTCTTTCTCCCTCTGTGTCGAATATGTGTTGCGTTGCCCTTTTTACTTTCTTCCTCCATGCCGAATATGTGTTGTGTTGCCCTTTTTACTCTCTTCCTCCATGTCGAATATGTGTTATGGTTTCCCTTTTCTTTATCCCTCTCTGTCGAATATGTGTTGTATTGCCCTTTTTAATCTCTTCCTCCATGTCGAATATGTGTTATGGTTCCACTTTTCTTTCTCCCTCTCTGTCGAATATGTGTTGCGTAGAACTGTTTACTTTCTTCCACCATGTCGAATATGTGTTATGTTTCCCCTTTTCTTTCTCCCTCTATGTCCAATAAGTGTTGCATTACCCCTTTTACTTTATTCTTCTATATCAAATATGTGTTATGTTGCCACTTTTCTTTCTCCCTCTATGTCGAATAGTTGTTATGTTGCCCCTTTTGTATTCTCCCTCTCTGTCGAATATGTGTTGCGTTGCACTTTTTACATTCTTCCTCCATGTCGAATATGTGTTATGTAGCCCGTTTACATTCTCCCACTATGTCGAATATGTGTTGCGTTGCCCTTGATACATTCTTACTCTATGTGTAATATGTGTGATGTTGCTACTTTTCTTTCTCCCTATATGTCGAATATGTGTTTCGTAGCCCTGTTTACTTTCTTCCACCATGTCGAATATGTGTTATGTTGCCCCTTTTCTTTCTGCCTCTCTGTCGAATATGTGTTGCGTTGCGATTTTTACTTTCTTCCACCATGTCCAATATATGTTACGTTTTCCCTTTTCTTTCTTCCTCTCTGGCAAACATGTGTTGCGTTGCCGTTTTTACTTTCTTCTTACATGTCGAAGATGTGTTATATTGCCCCTGTCTTTATCTCTCTATGTCGAATATATCTTGTTGCCCTTTTTACATTCTCCTCCATTTCGAATATGTGTTATGTTGCCCATTTTCTTTCTCTCTCTATGTCGAATATGTGTTGCGTTGCTTTTTTTACTTTCTTCTTCCGTGTCGAATATGTGTTATGTTGCCCCATTTTCTTTCTCCCTCTATGATTAATATGTGTTCAGTGTCCTTTTAACTTTCTTCCTCTATGTCGAATATGTGTTATGTTACCCCTTTTCCTTCTCCTGCTCTGTCGAATATGTGTTGTGTTGCCCTTTTAATTTTCTTTATACATGTCGAATATGTGTTATGTTGCTCTTTTTCTTTCTCCCTCTACGTCGAATATGTGTTGCATTGCCAATTTTACGTTCTCCCTCTATGTCGAATATGTGTTGCGTTGCCCTTTTCTTTCTCCCTCTGTGTCGAATATGTGTTGTGTTGCCCTTTTTACTTTCTTCCTCGATGTCGAATATGTGTTATGTTTTCCCTTTTATTTCTCCATCCATGTCGAATATGTGGTGCGTTGTCCTTTTTACTTTCTGCCTCCATGTCGAATATGTGTAATGTTGCCCTTTTGACTTTCTTCCTCCCTGTCGAACATTTGTTATGTTGCCCCTTTTCTTTCTCCATCCATGTCAGATATGTGTTGCATTTCCCTGTTATACTTTCTTCCTCCATCTCAAATATGTGTTACGTTGCCCTTTTTACTTTCTTCCTCCATGCCGAATATGTGTTGTGTTGCCCTATTTACTCTCTTGCTCCATGTCGAATATGTGTTATGGTATCTCTTTTATTTCTCCCTCTTTGTCGAATATGTGTTCCGTTGCCCTTTTTACATTCTTCAACCATGTCGAATATGTGTTATGTTGCCCTCTTTTCTTTCTCCCTGTATGACCAATATGTGTTGCATTGCCCTTTTTACTTTCTTCTTCCATATCGCATATGTGTTATGTTGCCCCTTTTCTTTCTCCCTCTCTGTCCAATATGTGTCGTGTTGCCCTTTTTACATTCTTCCTCCATATCGTATACGTGTTATGTAGCCCGTTTACTTTCTCCCACTATGTCGAATATGTGTTGCGTTGCTCTTTTTACATTCTTCCTTCATGTGTAATATGTGTTATGTTGCCGCTTTTCGCTCTCCGTCTATGTCGAATATGTGTTGCGGTGCCATTTTTTCTTTCCTCCTGTATGTCAAATATGTGTTTTGTTGATCCTTTTCTTTCTCCATCTATGTCGAATATGTGTAGCGTTGCCCTTTTACACTTTCTTCCTACATGTCGATTACGTGTTATGTTGATCTTTTTCTTTCGCCCTCTATGTCGAATATGTGTTGCGTAGACCTGTTAACTTTCTTCCACCATGTCGAATATGTGTTATGTTACCCCTTTCTTTCTCCCTTTATGTCGAATATGTGTTATATTTTCCCTTTTCTTTCTCACTCTCTGTCGACCATGTGTTGCGTTTCCGTTTTTACTTTCTTCTTACATGTCGAATATGTGTTATATTGCCCCTGCCTTTCTCCCTCTATGTCGAATATATGTTGTTGTCCTTTTTACATTCTTACTCTATGTCGAATATGTGTTATGTTGCCCCTTTTCTTTCTCCCTCAATGTCGAATATGTGTTGCGTTGCCCTTTTTACTCTCTTCTTCCGTGTCGAATATGTGTTATGTTGCCCCTTTTCTTTCTCCCTCTATGATTAATATGTGTTCAGTGTCCGTTTTCACTTTCTTCGTCCATATCGAATATGTGTTATGTTGCCCCTTTTCTTTCTTCTTCTCTGTCGAATATGTGTTGTGTTGCTCTTGTACTTGCTCCATCTTAGTTGAATATGTGTTGCGTTGTCATTTTAACGTTCTCCCTCTGTGTCGAATATGTGTTGCGTTGTCATTTTAACGTTCTCCCTCTGTGTCGAATATGTGTTGCGTTGTCATTTTAACGTTCTCCCTCTGTGTCGAATATGTGTTGCGTTGTCATTTTAACGTTCTCCCTCTGTGTCGAATATGTGTTGCGTTGTCATTTTAACGTTCTCCCTCTGTGTCGAATATGTGTTGCGTTGTCATTTTAACGTTCTCCCTCTGTGTCGAATATGTGTTGCGTTGTCATTTTAACGTTCTCCCTCTGTGTCGAATATGTGTTGCGTTGTCATTTTAACGTTCTCCCTCTGTGTCGAATATGTGTTGCGTTGTCATTTTAACGTTCTCCCTCTGTGTCGAATATGTGTTGCGTTGTCATTTTAACGTTCTCCCTCTGTGTCGAATATGTGTTGCGTTGTCATTTTAACGTTCTCCCTCTGTGTCGAATATGTGTTGCGTTGTCATTTTAACGTTCCTCCTCTGTGTCGAATATGTGTTGCGTTGTCATTTTAACGTTCTCCCTCTGTGTCGAATATGTGTTGCGTTGTCATTTTAACGTTCTCCCTCTGTGTCGAATATGTGTTGCGTTGTCATTTTAACGTTCTCCCTCTGTGTCGAATATGTGTTGCGTTGTCATTTTAACGTTCTCCCTCTGTGTCGAATATGTGTTGCGTTGTCATTTTAACGTTCTCCCTCTGTGTCGAATATGTGTTGCGTTGTCATTTTAACGTTCTCCCTCTGTGTCGAATATGTGTTGCGTTGTCATTTTAACGTTCTCCCTCTGTGTCGAATATGTGTTGCGTTGTCATTTTAACGTTCTCCCTCTGTGTCGAATATGTGTTGCGTTGTCATTTTAACGTTCTCCCTCTGTGTCGAATATGTGTTGCGTTGTCATTTTAACGTTCTCCCTCTGTGTCGAATATGTGTTGCGTTGTCATTTTAACGTTCTCCCTCTGTGTCGAATATGTGTTGCGTTGTCATTTTAACGTTCTCCCTCTGTGTCGAATATGTGTTGCGTTGTCATTTTAACGTTCTCCCTCTGTGTCGAATATGTGTTGCGTTGTCATTTTAACGTTCTCCCTCTGTGTCGAATATGTGTTGCGTTGTCATTTTAACGTTCTCCCTCTGTGTCGAATATGTGTTGCGTTGTCATTTTAACGTTCTCCCTCTGTGTCGAATATGTGTTGCGTTGTCATTTTAACGTTCTCCCTCTGTGTCGAATATGTGTTGCGTTGTCATTTTAACGTTCTCCCTCTGTGTCGAATATGTGTTGCGTTGTCATTTTAACGTTCTCCCTCTGTGTCGAATATGTGTTGCGTTGTCATTTTAACGTTCTCCCTCTGTGTCGAATATGTGTTGCGTTGTCATTTTAACGTTCTCCCTCTGTGTCGAATATGTGTTGCGTTGTCATTTTAACGTTCTCCCTCTGTGTCGAATATGTGTTGCGTTGTCATTTTAACGTTCTCCCTCTGTGTCGAATATGTGTTGCGTTGTCATTTTAACGTTCTCCCTCTGTGTCGAATATGTGTTGCGTTGTCCTTTTTCTTGCTCCCTCTGTGTCGAATATGTGTTGCGTTGCCATTTTTTCTTTCTCCTCGATGTCGAAAATGTGTACTATTTCCCCTTTTCTTTCTCCATCTATGTCTAATATCTGTTGCGTTGTCCTTTTTAACGTTCTTCCTCCATGTCGAATATGTGTTATGTTGCCCCTTTTCTTTCTCCATCTATGTCGAATATGTGTTGCGTTGCCCTTTTCACTTGCTTCCTCCATGTTTAATATATTTTATGTAGCTACTTTTCTTTCATCCTCCATGTCGAATATATGTTATGTTGCTACTTTTCTTTCTCTCTCTCTGTCGAATATGTGTTGCTTTTTACTTTTTATTTCATTTTTCGCCGTGTCGTCTGTCGCTCATCGCTTTGCATATAAATTGTTCATTACGTTATAGTGAAAAGGATTAAGACAAAACAGATTTTGTAAAGGCCAGTTTATTTAGAGAAATATGAAGTTTTAACAAGAACAATTTGCACTTCTTGATAAAGTAGAGAGACAGTTAGATTATGTAAGGGTAACTAGTTCGACAGACAGATAGGCAGATAGACAGACAGACAGGTTAGTGACCATCACTGCGTGTGATTATCAACAGTTTTGTCGTCGTTACCACATTTTGTCAGCGACCGTTCGCTTCGAGATTTCAAACTTGTCTGTTATCAAAAATATCCGTTCCCTCTGGCCTTCGCCCCCCCCCCGTGACGTCAAATCCGTGAACCCTTCATCCGTATATCGTTCTCAGCCTTCACCTCCTCTGATCCCACCTGTCAAGTCTTCCACTGATGACAGTTTATTCTCAATACACCTTTTTGACTTCTTTTATTCGAAACACAGCAAGGTCACTTGGATCCGCAGTCAATCTCCTGTGCTAAAATCTATACTAGCAAACGTACTCATCCGTTATCCAACACACAGACTGACTCGGTAAACAAGGCAACAATGCGTGTTTGCTATTACATTGAGCAATTGGAGATTGTAAAATCCATGACTGTTAAAACCTCGTATGTTTTAACTATTCCCCGTTGGTCTTGTTATGTTTCTATCATGGTTTCGATTATTTCATTTTAAAACTGTTTTCTTTCTATTATTTGAATTTTTCTGATAACCATTCTCATCTTTTTAATTACTAAAGTGTCACCACTTATCAAGGCCAACTAACATTCAAGTATAAGAGTTAATGAGATGGATAGACGATTTAATGATGATAAATACTATGAGAGGATTGAAAATCACATACAACTCACTCAAAATAGCTGATCGAGAAAACAGCAATTCTTCTTCCTTTGTCAGTAACATCGCTTATTGAATGTGACGACTAAAGGACAAGATAGGGGGGAATCGATTATTATGTTAATCTTGGGAATCTTTCTGTCAAACTCAGGATCCTATAGGGAATTTCGTATTGAATTCTTTACCACAGCGGTAGATTGTTCTTATTCACTCAGCCATGGTGTATTGGCTTTATGCAATTCTTAACTATTATCGCCTATAGTAAGTAATTGAAACTTAAATCCCCAGAAGACTGTCATTTAGGATGAATTATTAACCAAAGCTGTAATCTGTTACACACGTGTCCATATAAAAGAAGGTCCGAAGTTGCATCGCAGAAAAGGTTGTGAATATAAAATGATAATAGTAATCCCGATAATCCAAATAAATTGTCTAAATTTATTATTAATCTTTATCCCAAAAATTCCGAAACATTATTTCTTTTCGACTTTTTTGTTCCCTTTATGATTTTCGACTTTCGTTCATTCTTTTTTTGTTTTTCTTTATTTCTTCTCCTTTCTTTCTTTTCTTTCTTTCTTTCTTTTATCTCTACCACTCTTTCTACTTTTTGTTCTTTTTTTTCTTTCTTTCTTTCTTTCTTTTATTTTAATCTCTACCCGTTATTCTCCTTTTCTCCCTTTCGTTATTTCTTTCTTTTTGTCTTTCTCCTAAATTATTTACAGTTACTCGCCGCTTCTCTTCATCTATTTTTCTCTTTTCTTCTTTCGCCGATTTGTATCTTCTGATATTTTTTCCTTTGACGCTTTATTTTTAGTCTTCCCGTATATATTTCTCCCGTCGCAGTGTCTGATTTCTTCCGTCTTATATTTCTTTTTTCTTTTGCTTGATTTTTCTCTTTTAATTTCGTTTTTACTTCTTTTATTGCTTTCACTCTCTCTTTCTTTCTTTCTTTAATTTTTTCTTTCTGTCTTTATTCTTGCCTCCTTTCTTTGCCCATTTTGCCCATTTTTCTGTCATTCATATTCCCTCTTGAAAAAAGCAAGAAGTTTATTTTCACCCTTCCATTGCTTTCCTCTCGCTATTTCATCATTTCCTTTTCTTTCTTTCATTTAATACGTACTCTTCCCTTTGATTTTATTCTGTTTAATTTCCCTTATTTTTTCCTCCTTCCTTTCTTCTCTCTTCTTTCCCTTTTTCAATTCTATCTTCCAGCTTTCCTTTCTTTATACCCACTTTCCTTGCCTCTGCTTATAATATTTATTCTTTCCTTATTTCCATTTTCATTTTTTCTTTCTTTCTCCCTTCTTTTCTTTTTTCAATTCTTTTTTCTTTCTTTACTTTATTTATTTCCCCTTTTCATCTCTTTACTTATATTATTTCTTCATGTTTTATTTTCTTTTCCCTTTTTGATTTATTTCTTTTTAGTACTTTTTCACCCTCTTCCATCTATTTACTTCCATATATTTTTTCTTTCTTTCCATTTTTCTTTCCTCTTTTCATTTTTTTTTCTTCCGTCTTTTCTCTCTTCCTTATCCTTTTCCGTCGGTATACTTATATTATTTCTTCATTCATTATTTCCTTTTTCTTTCTCTCTTTTTCACTCCTTTCAAACGAGTTGTAGGTAATTTTCCTCACCGTGTCTAATCAATCTCCAAACTAACAGATAATACTCTCAAATGCTCTCTTTCTAGTTTACTTTCGATTCCTCTTCTTTTTGCTATTCGTTCTTTCACCCCCTCCCCGGTTTTTTCCCTGCATCGTCATTTTTCCTCTATTAAAAGTTCTCATTCTCTTATCTTTGGCGCCAGTCGCCGCTCGTTGCCCCGCCCATACTCAACAATAACATGCACCCTGGATCTGTTTATATTACCAATGTAATAGGAGAACGCCTGCGGCCGGCCTGGTATATACACACAAAATTTGGCTCGTCCGTTCGGCGATCTAAACGCGAAACCTGTGATTGAAATCGCGCTAATGTAGTTTAAAGGGGGTGTTTCATTTCCATCGTATCAGCTTAGCACGTTCCTCGGAGACATAAGGAAAATTCCTTGGCTATCTCCAGCGAATTTCTGGCACGGTCTCACAGAACTGAGTCGTGAGGCGATGTGTATGTACAAACAGGGGCGGAATCGTAACCAATCTGGTTTCTCTATTGATCAACCACAAAGAAATCAATAAATTAAACAATCGATGATGAAATCAAGTTACCAAGGAGACGGTTATTGCAGCAAAAATGCCGTTTTGATCTCTTATTTGTTTTTTTTTTCTTCTTTCTCTTTCAAAAGACAACGTATACCTTCTGAGAAGTTTCCTACAAACTGAAGATTTTATAGAGAAACTAGAAGAATACCCGTCCCAGGACCAGTAAAATTAATCTCCCAAACAAAACAGTTTTGCACCAATTTTATGTCCTCTTACGAAAATTAAAATCAAGATATAATGCTACTTAACCTTATACCAAGAAGCCTTATTCCAATATGATCAAAATCCATTACCTGATTTTGATCCGAGAAAATATCTAAAATTCAATGCTTAAGCTTAAGGGGGTCGTAACAAAAAAAAAATGAAATTCTTGGAATCTCGCAATTGGTGACTACTGACTATAGATCAAATTACATTCAAATCTGAAATATTGCAATTTTCAAATCGAATGTTTCCCATATTATGCACCCGAAAAACGTTTTAAAATACCCAAAGGTTACTTAAAATTAAGGAATATTTATCAATTGATGTCTAGTACCTATTGTTGAAATGTCACAAAAATCGGAGGTATCTGAATTTTTACGAAGGGTTTCTACCCCCGTTTTACCCTTTACTTAAAACTAAATAAAACTAAATATAACCAACATTACGACAGCTTAGGCCTAGCAACAGTGTTTCAAAATTCATAATGGTCGGTATTTAGTTTAGGAATGAATTCTGTATATACAAATATATACACATATAGACACACCTAATTTTATATAAATAAAGACGAGAGTTTCACAATCTATAATTGCATTTCTCTGTCAAACGAGAACCATGCTGGGATAAACGGTGTTTTTTTCAGATTCTTTCTCTTAGACTAATTGCTCTACTAAGGTTAAGTGTCTAGTATACCCAACTATTGTACCAATATGTATGGGAGGATTCATGCCACTCAAATATATTAGAGAAAGTGACTACTTCGATACCCGATATCTCCAAATAGTCACCTATTTAATTACTGATCAGGACTAACAGTAATTAATTTCGACCATTCTGTGAGAACTCGTGGTGAAACGTGGGGTAGGCGCAATTATGATATATCAGGCAGGCGATGATGTATTTACATTTTAACAATTGATTTATATTCTTTAATGACACTGAGTCCGATTACATCAAGGCTGTAAGTACATCTTGTGTAATTTCTGACTTTTAGCAAACAGACTTAGTTATGTCGTCCATTTATATAACAGACCATTCTACACACGTAATAGGTTTTATTTTACTTTTCTCATTGAGAATATACTTAATTGTCCTTATTAATTCTCAGCATCTTGTTCAGAATTTTCTAAATTTAATAAGGAATTAGTAAAAATGGCTAAGCATTTAAACGTTTATAATACGTTTACTTTTGTTATGAAACTTGACACTATGTCCGGGACGATTTGTTCTTTAATATTATGTTATCTGCGCTAGAAATAATTTTCTACATGCATGGTTATTGAGTAATTATATACTACTACTACTACTACTACTACTACTACTACTACTACTACTACTACTACTACTGATAATAATAATATTTATACACATTAAAAATTGTAGAATGGTGAGATCCAAATATTGCGCGAGTAAACCCCCAAGTATATAAAACGGTTAGTCAAGAATAACAGGAAATAAAAGTTCAGTCGTGCTCAACTTGCTGAAATAGAGCTTAGAATTACTAGACTGTGGGAATTGATAGAAACGGTTATGACGTCACATGGCTCAAAGAAAGATAGAGAGACGGAGAGAGAGAGAGAGAGAGGAGGAAGGGGTTAGTTCCTTGGAAGCATGCCAAATTGCAATGCGCTTACAAGTTATGATAAAACAGTGACTATCGATCTATTTCTGTCTCTTCCCATCCCACTTGCCAGTTGTTTAGAATGAAGATCAACTCGAAAATATTCCCTCTGTCCTGCAACAGTTATGTCTCGATTTAGTCCCTTTTCAGGCATGAACGAAATTATTTGCAGGCGGCGTTCTCTCGCTCGGTAGGATCACGCGGGAAACAGTACAAGGAAAACATGCAGCGATCAAGGTAGAAATACAATTTATGTACTTTCATGTGTTTTTGTAATATTGACGGCAATTTGGATTTCTGCATGTATGGCTGAAAGTTGCAATGCAACACTTAGTTACAGATATGAAAGAATTATTATGACCCGGATGTAAATGTAATAAGGGCAGGTAAGAGTTAGTTTCCTTCAAACATGATGTTTTAAATGTATTTAAAAATAGATTTAAACAAAAGATGATCATTTCGTGCGGTGTCATGCAGTATGGAAATATTCGGTGCAGTTTCGGGCAAGTTAGGATATTCAGTGTTAAACTTCGTACATTTACCTCACAGTGCTGTTTGATAATGAAAAGAAGTGTGAGTAAACTAGACTTAACAAAACAGACCATTAATCTTGCCAATATCCCTTGTGAGTTAAATGATATTTGTTGTTTTTTTGCGTGTTTAATGATTACAAAAAAGTTATATTCAATTGTTTTATTTCAATTTAAAGTAAAACATATTTTTAATTGATTTGCCGTACAGAAGCAACATGGGATAATCCAGCTAGTCTTTTAACGGGCTTATATAAAAACTTTTTACTGAAGCGCCAGAGAGATGCTATGCCATACCACTTGAGTGGAATAAATCGTTGGTTCTTGTTGTCTAGTAAAATAATGAGGTGGGGTTTCAAATAGAAAAAAATACGATTGAGCAACCAATAATGATATAAATGTAAGCTTTCAGTTTCAATTTTATTTATAAAAAAGTGTAATGTTTCAATAGTCATTATCAGTTCACGAAGTAAATTTTGTTTAAAGATTACACATTATAAACGAAAAATAAAGAAAGAAATTGAGGGAGTTAAGCGTAAACAAAATGGCTGAAGTCGACTCATGACTCATACTAGTCTCTCTAGACAATTACCATCCAAAGTTCGTTTACCCAGTGCAAATAAACTTGTGGTTGGAAAATATTAGAAGGGATTTACTATCGGCAAAAGAGACGAAAGAACATATATTTTTCGCGCGTGGACGAAAGAGCAAAGAGATAGATAGAGGGATAGAGAGAGAGAGGGATAGAGAGAGAAAGAGAGAGAGAGACATACATGCGTATTAACTGACGTGTACAGAGAGTGCGAACCGGTTTGTTGTGGTGGAAGGAGAGAGAGAGAATGGTTAAATAACGACTAACATTGCCTAAATATTAGTGATGGGGCGATTCCAATATTTTTCCCGATTACAATCCAATTACCGATTCTGTTCTAAATTTCCGATACCGATACAATTAGCGATTCCGATTCTTTTCAAATTTGTAAATATTAAGTAACAGAGTTTTTTATTTTTTTATTTAAGTTTCGAATTACTGTAAAAACCCTAACTATTTTTTTCTAATCTTTTCCTCGTAATTGATTGAAAATAGTGATTTGATCAACTCATGATGAGATTTTCATCTATATTTTTCATTTGTGCCATTTCTTCCTATTTAACCACTCGTGCCATTTTATCTGTGCTATTTTTCCTGCGCCATTTTTACTAAATTCGTTATAATGATATATAGATTTTATATATACTGGTAGTTTAATTACAATAAATATATATCATTCGATGATTAGTACAAGCAATTAATTAAGTTAGAAACAAAAAAAAAACAAAAGCAAAAAATTAAAAAGAATCGGACATTAGGCTTAAATTTTTTCGATTTCTGTACCGATTCCGATACCCTCTAAAAGTTCTGATCTTTCAGATTCTCGATTTCAATTCTGATTAATCGTCCCAACACTACTAAATATATGAAATTGTACATAAAGCTATGAAAATAATTATGGAATAAAGATAATATAATAAGGACGTTTTGTTTGCATATTTACCTCAAAATTATAAAACATATTACTTTACTTTATAATCTTATATTTTTATTTTCTGAATATTGGGTGAGAATAATTTATTTCACTTTGATTTCATTTGAAAATTAATAAATTGGGACAATACTGTTAAGATATTCTTCTTAACTAACATTAATAAGTATTTTTACTTCTCTCTGTCTCTCTCTCTGTCCCTGTCTCTGTCTCTCTCTCTCTCTCTCTCTCTCTCTCTCTCTCTATATATATATATATATATATATATATATATATATATATATATATATATATATATATATACGAGGCCTGTCTAAACGATATCCGACCTTAGGACAGAAAAATATTTAAAATACGTGACGGGGTTGGGACCCTACTCCCCTTCAAAGTAGGCTTTTTCTGCTTGCACACACTTAGCCCACCGATCCATCTACTGCCGGAAAAATTTCTGAAAGTTTTCTTTTGAAATGGTGTTCATCTCTGCCGTCGCGTTAGATTCAGCAGGTGTTTGGAGAAGATGCGATGCGTAACACAATTTAAGGAGTTGTTAAACCGATTCAAAAATAGCTGCACATAAGCGGAGAGTGATCAGCGTTCTGGCAGGCCCTAAACTGCTCGGAGTGTCGCTGTTGTTGAGAGGATGCGAAAAAAAAGATAATGGGGAACGCGATTGCGAAGATGAACACCATTTTATTGTACTTTAATCATGTATATATATATATATACATATATATATATATATATATATATATATATATATATATATATATATATATATATATATATGTATTTTTATGTAATTATTTTTTTGGTGATTGCAAGGTTCGTTGTTTTTTTTCTCGCTACTACTTCGATTGTCTCACTTCCTAAGTGATTAAGATGCAGAAAATTATATTATTAGTCGCCGTTTACCTTACTTTATAGGACGTATTTTTCGTTAATATATATATATATTTATTTATTTTATAGGTACATAAAAGTAATTCATGGACACGTGTTTCTGGCTCACATGTATGTACGTAGAAAATAAATTAATATATATATATATATATATATATATATATATATATAGATAGATAGATAGATAGATAGATAGATAGATAGATAGATAGATATATATATATTAACGAAAATACATCCTATAAAGTTAAGGGCGACTAATAATGCAATTTTCTGCATCTTAATCACATAGGAAGTGAGGCAATCGAAGTAGTAGTGAGCAAAAAAAACAACAAAAACAAAAAAACAACGAACACTGCAATCACCAATAAAAACAATTACATAAAAATACATTAAATATTTAGATGATAAAAATCGTACATATTTCTAGACAGGTTGTCTTGTAAAACGCTGGACTATATACATCAATATTGAAGGTTCAATGTTTGTCTAAGTTAGCCAGTCTGATGACGGCTGTGAACCAGAAACACGTGTCCATTGATTACTTTTATGTATGTATAATATATATATATAATATATATATATATATATATATATATATATATATATATTATTTGTCGCCTCTAATCTAGGTTGGGCACTATAGTGAGTAGTATTAACACATCTGTCATTGTAGCATTAATGCATGTTCCTTCAGTAGCTGAACACTGTTGACGACATCTACCTATAACAGGTTTAAACTCTCGCTGATTTATCAGATTGTTCATAGTGGCAGAGTGGGTTAAGACGTCAGTTATAAAATGCCGTGTGTTCCGGTGTTTCGAATCCTGCAACCGGTATGAATAATTATCTCTACACTGACGATTCACGAAAGGACGTATGTAGATAAACAAAAATTTACAATTATCATATAAATATATCCTTCAAAATGGTTGGTAGGCTTCGCAGGATATAGTAGGTAGTACATGACAGGGATCGCGTCGTGAATACTTCTTACTTTCTCCTCTAAAAATATTATATAGATTTTAAAAGAGTCTTTCTTTTATCGATTTGCATGAACACGATTTGTTCTATTAAATGATGAATGCTGAACACGTGTGAACAGTTTACGTCATATTTTCTCATTACAAATTTACGTCCAGTAATTTTAAATTATTGCAGGTTATTTTGCTTAGACGGTTAACGCTGAGATTTAAAGAATAAATATGAATGAATAAAGGTTAATTTGTTGATGTTTTGTGGCGCGAAACCTCTGACGATGAGAGCTATTAGTTGCTGGTGTTTAACGACCTTTCAACCATTATAAGGTCATTCCAGGTCAAAGGTTTTTCTTGTTTTTTTTCTCAAATCAGATAGTTTTTACAAGGTTTCTTCTTTTGCGAATACATTTGACTATTCATAATATGTGAGTGATTTTGTTTAACTTTTAGATTTTGGTATGTTTTTTGCTTCTTTTAGGTGGTTTAAAATATTATTTGGGCCATTCTTTTGAGGAAAGCTGTGCAAATTGATTACTTGGCATTTCTATGTTGATTAATTGGTATTTGTTTTTGTCAGATGTTATTTGCTAATGCCAATTATTATTATTTAAAAAAATAATATATGTTAGTACCCAGTAGTTTCTTTAAGAAACCCTATAATTTTAGGAAAAAATATATTTTTCAAATAATGTTTTTATATTTGTAACTTTGAAATATTTATGCGTATATGTGCGTATATTTTGCATTTGATTCATCTAGAGAAGACTGGAAAGTACATTGGCGAAACGTTGTGAGCATGTCAACAACCAAGTTGAGAGAAACAGTCCGAGATATATAAACAACGTAAAAAAAGAATAATACCTAATTTCAGAAATATCTATGAATATTATGCAATTATATTTTACTGTAGAACATCCCCATAACACTGACTAACATTGTACAAATATCTAGACGGAATTCGTGTAATAATATTTAGATGCGGATGTGTAAGAATAAGGTTAAAATAGGAAATGTTCAAGTAAGATTAGAATTAAGAAGAATGGAATTTTCCAACAGAAGTTAAGTGAGAGCTACATGTCCCGGCACTTACCTGACACACAGGAAATTGCTAGTGACATGGCAAATGAGCAGCTCAAATATGTATCTTTTCACTTCGTCGACAGCGAAAACGTTCGGGTTTTGGGATATCTTTTCCCACCCCATGGGGATAGGTTGGAGGTATTATATATGTATATATGTATATCGTAAAAGATGAAATAAATCCTAAAAGAGATTTTCAAGCTCAAGTGAATTTGTGCTCTGTTTTTTTTATAATGCTGACGAGAGTTGTTATTTCGAAAGAAGATCTTTACAACGAGATAGAAGATGAGGGGGAAATATTTTTTATTTTTATAGAAGTCTCTCCAGACAAGGAATGACGTCACCGATGTAAGCAACTTATCATAATATAAAGGGAAGGGAAGGTAGAATAACTTCAAGAGAAACCAAGCCTTAAAGAGATCCCACCACCAGCGGTCAATCCTCTGGAATCCAGACTAGCGAAAAGTTAACCCTCCAAGAGCCCAACTGCTGTATGTTTTCTACCAACGAGACTCAAGCTGTTTACGTGATGAGCTGCCGTCATCCCGATAATCTCAAGGAATCAAATTATTGGTCACTATCGTGTGACACATACTTTTCAAAACAGTAGGAGCATAAGTCAACGTAATAGACCAGCACTAGATTTGAACTCAATTTGGCGACCCCATAGAATCCGTTGGTAACAATTATGGTGTGTATACACTCCTGATATTTCTGGGTTTCAGAGACAAGTTTTTGTTCTTTAAAATAAAACGTGATTATTGTTGTTGCATATAATGAATAGCAAAACAAATGTTCAGTCGAAGAACCTGTTTGTTTTGACGGCTACGTTGAATTGATTTATCCGAATTCAATGAAGAAACACAAGGTGTTTAGTGCTTGTACTTAGTTGCTGCAATTAACCGAAGGCCACGATCGATTTTCCGTTGATTTGGGGTCTGGAGAAAATCATTTGATTTGTTAATAAGGAAAACATCTATTGTTTTGACTTATAAAATGTCGTTTTATTTGATAAACAGACGCCTCTAAAAAGATTGTTCTGTTTATTCAGTATTCTTTTATTGACATCACTTATGTTATTTAATAATTTGATTTCCACATTACCTTTGTAAAACTCAAACATGTTCTGCAAGTCAAAAACAAAAACAATAACTCTCCTCTACAAAAAAACAAAAAAATAACATGAATACATATTTGAAAATATAAAGAACTTGAAGCATACATCTTTTACCAAAATGACCGGATTCGGCATTAAATAATGCGGAAAGCGTTGATATGCCGTAAAAAAACAAACCAAATGCCATGAACAAATATTTGAAGATATAAAAAACTTGAAGCATAGAGACTTTTATCAAAATGACCGGATTCCACATTACACATCTATATAAACGGTAAATAAAAACATGGTGCGTCTATTAAATAAGTTGAATTAATTGGAAATAGATAGTTTTGACTTTACCGTTCGTGCTAGAAATGAGCTCAACTCTCGCATTTATTCATTTAGATAATATGACATGATATATTGAAATATTACGCATATATTGTTTCAGTATTTACTTCAACAGTACATAAGTAGAACTTAGTAATACTTGTGTGAAAACGTGCTCGTAGTAGTTAAGCTACACATAAACGTTTATGTCTGAGGAAAATCATTCGGTTAATTTCTCAACCCTCCCTCCATGTAAATAGAATTGACGCTAAGAAACGTTAAATAAAATTAAAAGTTATCTCAAGGTATTACGTAATTAAAGCAAAATATGACTCACCATTTTCTAATTACAATAAAATAGAATGAAAAATAACTGACAACGAGCCCCACTAATAAAACCTGCCCCATAGGCCCCTAAGGGATGGGTATAGAGATTCGGCAATACGCTCATCAACTTACTCTGTGAATTTTACATAAGAATACACTTTTAGATTTTACCTATATCCTCTAACTTTTTTCTATAAGTAACACACACACACAAACATACATACATTCGGTTTTATATATATATATATATATATATATATATATATATATATATATATATATATATTATATGAAATAGTCAGTCGATTAATCGATTTTTTAATAGCTTTTTAAATACAAGATCCACATTAAAATCTGTTTAGATGTAAACATATGGTTATTATCAGAGTATGTTGTTAATCTTTTATATTATTTTCGATTTAATGATTTTAATATTTAATCCGGTCGATATTTAATTTTGAATTCGTATAATTAGAGAGGAAAAAGGAGCCCCACTCTCACACTGATAACTGCTACTTCTGTCCCCCATTCAAATTTGGATGTTATTTAATTATGCACATACTTTTTGTATGCACATTGTTTTCCTTTGATGAAATAGCTTTTGTAAGTTAATCGTCTACATTTCACTAATCACCTTGTTTCTCCGAAATTACAGATCGGAACGTTAGCTGATCGAATTACACATTGAAATGTTATTTTTAAATGGCGTAAAATAAAACGAATTTGGTTGAATTAACAATTTCAGAACTAAACGGTGTATTCAAAAGTTAATTTAATACCTTTAAATGGTCAATTATTAAACAGGGCTACATTTTAGGTATATAGTTCTTTGATCAGTTTCCTTTGGTATGATTACAAAATAATAATAAGTTTTGTTTAAATTGGCTTAATGGAATTTACTAATGATTTAAAATTATATTCGATTCACACAAGTTTTTTTATAATTAGTGGGTTCAATCAATTTACAAAAAATATGAGTTCGATACAATACGTTGAATAAATTGTAAACTTTTAGTCCGATATAAATACGAGTCATCACTTCTTATATAAATATAGATTTTGTTCGTCTGTCCGTCAGTCACAATTTTTCTGTGATTTGATTGCATGGCCAGTTTAATTAATATAGAAGAAAATAACGTATACCATGAGTTTGAATGTCGTGGTCTTTCTGTTAGGTGCAGTTTCCAGGCTAAAATCCAGTTCGGCGTAGGATGACATGTGGAGGCCCTGAGAAATTAAAACTACTACATGAGAATATACAACAAGACGCCAATACTATTTATCAGGATTATGAAAAAAATATCCTAGTTCTTATATTGCTTCGTAATTACTTGTACATGGGTACACTTCATGCATATTTGTAATAGTGCATTTTACCCTTCGATCTTCATAAATCTAGTCATAATTGTACAGCAAAAATGACTTTCACTAAAACATTTATTGCTATATTGAAGATGTTAACTCCAATACGAGGCGACCATTTTTTCACGATTAGTTTGTTTTTTGTAGCGATGATGAGTCAAAACTGTTCTCTTTTGAACTGAAACCGTTCGACTTGCCTTTGCCCTTTCTTCGTTTTTCACTTCTCGATTTTCTGGTTTGTTGACTGTTCAAGTAGAATTACATTATTTTTATCGTTTTTGCGAATTTCTTTTTTTTAAAACTTTTTATTTTGCAACTACCCCGAATTATGACTAAGGGTTAGCATTTTTCGGCAACTTAAAAAGATCCCTTTACCCGACCACTAACCCAAATTCTAGGTGGCAACGGCCCTTCAAAAAAGATACTAGGTTGTACAAGCTACTCCATTTCTTAATTTGTACGCCACATACCTTAAATTATTCCTTATCTAATATATAAAGGAAACTCGCTTTTTTGTAGTTTCTTTTATTTATAACTTGAAAATTGATACTTAGAGAAAGTAAAGAATTAGAATAAAATAGTAATATGAGGGTAAGGGTTGGAAGCAGGAGTTTATTGAGTTTCTCAAATTTGTCAGGCAACGCTGAGACACGGGTCCCGATAGTATATTATGTTGATGTCTATGTAAATAAGGATCGTATGCATAATATCAGATAGATGACGTGTCTTAGCGGGGTTGGCTTCAATTGTTTAAATTGTTGGGATATTTTTTTAAAAATTTGATTTCGTTCCCAGGAAACAGCCAATGATCGGTTACTTAGTTACCAGTATAAATCAAATAAAAAGATTGAAAAGATGAACAAAAAAAGATGTTCATTAGTAAACAGTACATTTTCGTTTCTGTGTTGCAACTATGTATTATTGAGAGCTGTCTTAGAACACTTTGTCTATTTGCTTAGATCAAGTTAAACAAAGAACGGCTATCCGTAAGATGCGTCCATTCAATCTCTGCATTTAGTGACGAAAATGTCATTTCAAACTTAGGTGTGACAGAACAACAACATTTTTATTTCAGACTGAAATGCTATTTCAAATTTAGACTCGCAGACACACGAACATTTTATTTAAAACCTAAGCATGGCAACTCGACAAAAATGCTATTCAAAATTTAAGCGTGATAGACCAACGTAAATGCTATTTAAAACTTAAGCGTGGAAAAGCAATAAAAAGGGGCCGTTGAAACTTAAGCGTGATAAACTGCCTTACAAGGACGCTTTAACTCATCTATAATAAGGTTAGACTATTTTTTCTACGTGTTTAACGATAAAAATGTTATTCAAAACTTTAGTTTGACAGATCGACAAAAATGCTATTGAAAACTTAAGCACATTTAAACGTAACAGAGAAACATAGATGTTATTTCAAATTTAAGCGAGACAGACTCATGAAAATTCTATTTTAAAATACGTTTGATATAGCAATGGACATGCTATTTAAATTTAAGAGTACAAAGCCAAAATATAGACACATCTAATATAGAAAGTAAAGTCAGTTTCTTTCTGGATTTTTGTCATCGATAGCTTTCTTCATACAAAATCAATATTTGATTCTGGTTTGTCATTTTATTTTGTGAATCGTTGTAGAATGTTCTTAAGAACAATCAAATGTAATTAGATTTTATTTAATTCTTTCAAGAAAATATTTTGATCTGGTATGAATTATTTTCATACAAACGCCATCTTAAAATATGAAACATTACTCTGGATTCGTCAATACAGTGTTACTTCTCTTATTTAGAACAATAAAATGCATAAAAAACGGCATAGTTAAATATAACCCAAACTAAATTGGAAGTAAAAACACGACTGAGCAACGGCGAGTAGGTACTGTTAGTTTTATATATAAGGTAAAGTAAGTGTCTTTCTCGATTGTTTTAAACTATAGCTTTCGACGTATGAACTCATTATTTGAATCTGGTTTGTCAGTACTTTCAGTGGATCAGTATAGCACCCGATTGATTTTTCTTCAAGAAAATACTTTGACTGAGTCGAAATTAATTTCATATGGACACCATCTTTAAAAAGAGATGTAACTCTATATTCGTCAGTAGAAAGTTACTTCCATTTCTCTGGAATAAAAAAATATTTTAGAAAAAAGTAAACGGTATTATTTAAAAAAAGAATGAAAAGTAAATCGATTAGGTACAGCTGGTCTTATACATAAGGTAAAATAAGTGTTTTGTGTAGTAATTATCTAATATATAAAGTAAAATCAGTCTCTTTTTCGATTATTGTCAGCGATTACTTTCTTCTTAAAAAAATCCATATTTGATCCTGGTTCGTCAGTTTGTTTAGTGGATAGTTGCAACATGTTGTTAAGAACAAAAACTGCAATTTGATTTAATTCCTTTCCAGAAAATACTTTGATGAGGTCGGAATTATTTTCATACGGACGCCATCTTAAAAAAGAAGTTACTCACTATTCGTCAATACTTATCTTTGGTTGGATAAAAAATAATATTTTAGAAAATCTATAGGTACAGATAATTTAAAATCAAAATGCTTCCGTTCGATCTGCGCATTTAACGATGAAAATTCTATTTCAAACCGAAGCGTGACAGACTGATCAACAGATGGACAAAGCCTGTCATCGATATGCAAAGACGCATGCGCAAGGACTGACAATGATTTTATGTGTGTGACCTGTCTTTTGTCTGATTGCGCACGCCCACGTTACTTTGATTAAGGAAATCCTTTGATATACTTACCCCCAAATGATAGAGATGAAAGATAAATGAGAAAGAGAAAGAAAGAAAGAAAAAGAGAGAGAGAGAGAGAGAGAGAGGGAGAGTAGAGAATGTTGAATTACGACATGTATTCGGATCGCTGGTCTCAAGACTAGCCAGTCCAAACAACAGGGGTGGTTTCGTCTTGCTTATTTATCACGTGTACCGTTCAAGCTACAACGATCTAACCCGCTGCGCAAGCAATATATTTTACAATCAGAGTAAGTATATTCTATTCTGTTCTTTTCTTTGTTGTCTTTTTTTCTTATTTATAGTCAGTTTCACCGACCTCCTTTTACGACCCACAGGTGTTTTCACTTATTCCTGTCACCTTTAAAAGGATGCCAGTAGCGCTATGGTAAAAAAATATAAGATATAGGATATTTTGGGGAACTATTCGATTGAAATATTAAAAAAAGATTCAAGCTGTATATAAAAATTGTATAAATATTTTATACGTTCTTCCGTTTTTCAAGGTTTGTCTGAAAATATTGTTAAAAGGGAAGATGTCCTCAAAGCCATAACACGCAAATACTACTACTAGTATATTATTATGCTGAAGCTAGTTGATTCCTAAAGGCTTTTCCTATATATTCTAATCACACAAAATACATATTAAAATATTCATTGGTTTTGAGATTAAGTTGTCTTTAAAAAATCTATTTTAATTATTCTAATCAGCCGTAATTTGCAATTTACTCACCAAGTCACCCATCTTTTACTATATTTCTGTCTATTACCCTCACCCGCTCTCAATCTAGCTAAGCTGGCTGATCCCCAGTTCTTATTTTATAGGGTTTATCTACTCTTGTTTCTGTCATTCGCTCCCTCCCTCTCCCCCTCCCCCCTCTCCCTCCCCCTCTCTCTCTCTCTCTCTGATTATTAACAGTAAAAGTTAATAAAAGTATAAAACAGAAAATTGGAATAATGAGCCATATCGCTACAAGTATTGATATTATTTAATCGATAGCCAGCGTGAAAAAATAGATAAAAATAGATTAAAATAATTGGAGAGGGAGAAAGAAAGAGAGAAAGAGAGAGAGAGAGAGAGAGAGAGAGAGAGAGAGAAAAGGGAATATAACTAAAAGAAAGACTAATTTTTGATTTTGTCTTTTTATTTTTTTTAAATATTTAACTGGTGTGTCAAAGTCACCCACTGGTCTCGGTTTAGATTGTTTGAATGAAACAATCTAAATCGATTCCAGTAAGTGAACATACATCTCGCTGCACAGTTCCCAATTTAGGATGACCCCCCAAAACGTTCACCCCAATACTCAGTAGCACCTTACGTCTACAGAGGCGGCCTGCTTTGTTTAGGGATGAACTATGATAAAAAAAAGTGAACCAACGGATCATATTTGTTCCAGCAATAATAATAACGCTGCTTACCAAATTTGAATTTGAAATTTGGTTTATCTCTTTCACGACATAACAAGCCCGTTTCAATCATTTAATGCCGATTCACATTGTATACAATTATTTGAACACAACTGACTTATTTCTATTGATAGCTGGAGGTTGTAATTAAAGGTTCATACCATCACGATGCTTTTAGTGCATAAATGAACCTGTTAGATCCGATAGGATTCGAACTCGGAACATTAGACCAACCACGCACGTTTCGGTTATAGAATTTGTTAATCGTTCAAATCGTGTCGAACAAATTGCTTTAAATTATAGACTGATCCAGTTAGAAGAGGGTTGAACTCCTACTTTTATCAACTATGGATGAATAGTAGATTGTCTTCAATTACTATTTTCTAATTAACAATTTACCTATCTGATCTAGTGCACCTATATTCTTGGAAAAAAAAAATCTAAATCCGCAATTTTGTTTAACTATGTGCCAACTATAAACATGTGTTCAATAAATCATATACAATACATATATTTACGAATATATTATTAATTAACATATTACAAGGTATTGTGTTTTAGCATGAAATAATCCCCAAACGGTTGATTTGCCGTAAAAGAGTTAAACCAATGAAAACATGAACGGTTTATAATAGGTATTATTTTGGGGTCAAAGTTCGTACATCACATATTTGATAAATAGATATTTCGTATAATCATTTCGTGCTTTATATATTTTATTAATTTAAACCTACACACTCACTAAGGTATTCGAACTGCGCTCGTCATCAATTTGATACTATTCTGCAGACTGTATCTTATTGTATTACGTGCGTCTTTGGACAACTAGTTGCTTGTTTATGGAGCTGAAACAAAGACTGCCAGGTTTACTTTCTTATAATAATCATGCTATCCATTCCAGCAACACACTTTTAGAGAATGAAGGCTTTATATAGGGTGGGCAAAAATAAGGGTCCTATTTTTAAAAATTCATAACTTTTTTATTTATTGATTTTTTTTTGATTTTTTTTTTAGAATAAGTAAAGGACCCCTTCCGAAGCAAGCATGAGCCGTATTAGCCCTAAGGAAGTACCCTTATTTAGAAAACATTATTTTTGCTTAAAAAACTCAAAACAGTGTAAAAAACAATACTTTAGTTTTTGTAAGTTTTAAGAAGTGTTTTTCAGCTAAAATTTGTTTTGTTTATTTCAAAAAATCTCGGAAGGGTCAGTCTACACACACATAAAGTTTGGTGAGTTTAACGTTTATTTTGTGGAAGTTATTCCAATTCAAGTTATTCAAATTTAAAGATAGGACCCTTATTTTGGCCCACCCTGTAGTAGCCGCACTCCAATAATGATGTTTCAATTAAGCATAATCATTTCTAATCACATCAGTGATCGATTAGTGGAAGAAAAAGGAAAGAAAAGAAATGGAGAGAGTCAGTTATATTAAGGACAATGTTTAACATAGTTACTTTTTTTTCGCTAACCCATATCTAACGCGTGCTCTTAGCTCGATCGCATCTCGAATACTGGATGAGAGGCTTCACCTACACATTCAATATTTAAAGCAACGATAACAAAGTATGAAGTTGCGATTCACTCTCTTTTCGACACGTTCAATCCAAAGGCTTTTCTAAAATGTTTATCTTTTATTATTGCATCATTTTATTATCTATGCTGTTCTCCTACTCTCATCTTTTCTCATCACATTCGCCATTTATTTAAGTTATCCACTTCCTCCCATCATTTTCCCTCCAGTTACACCGTCTTCTCGCTACTTCTCATCATAGCAAACCTTTCTACCACCATCTAAAACATTCCATGTAAAACAAGAAAGAAAGTCATTATCAGGGTTTTAGTAATCATATAGACATCGGTATTGTATTTTGATAAAAAAATAACTCATATAAATGGTTAATTTTCCGTAAAATAGACACAGATACACGCTGGGGTAAAACTTGAATCAGACAGTATGAAGTGATGATCTTGAGATAAAGTATCGTTGTTGTTTGTTTTAGACGTTTTAGGGAATTCTTCGCATCTGGGTCGTTGTTATGTTTCTGATAAAATCACTTAAGAAGAAATAATTTATTTATATCTAAAACGATATGGAACTTGGAATGCAAGCAGTCAACCCCAGGTAAGTAAATAAAGAGTTGAGTTTGAGAATCCCAGAAGATGTATGACTACAACAAAAAGCACGTGAACAAGGCCGGAGAGTACAACTGCCGAAATCTTGTGAACATAATGTTTTTATGGTCAGTTGCTGCATTGGTTCAATGTCATGTGCTGTGGTTAGACGCCATCTTTATTTATTAGACAATATCAATTTTGTTACCGTGTTGCTTTCATTGACTGAAACGTTAATAGAAACAAAAATTGACGGTTAGATTCCTTTATTTTTATCCCTGATCAGAGAAACATATAAACTGCTAGGCTAAATCGCCATCATAAATGTACCCTAAACTTTCCTCCCAGGTTGTTAAGACACAGGCTCCCCGGACACATCCGTTTTGTTACAGGGTAACTGAAAAAAGAGGCCGAGCAGCTACTTCGGTTTGTGACGTCAAATTCACAAGGTATCGCTCTCTCCTCCTTCGTCATTCAATATATAACAGAGAAAAATACTTTGAAAAATGTAACAAATGTTAATTGAATCAGATAGTTTTATTTATTGTGTTGTATATTTAAGGGAAAGAAAAAATATTTGATATTAAATAACCATAATAAAGATGATATACCGAAATACAATAAAAATCTCCGAAATTTATCAAAAGTAAAATGAAGTGATATAGTTGTATCAGGTAAATTATATCCTACCGATCTCACATATATCTAAATGATTCATAAGGGAGGTATGTAATACAATTAACAATGATAATTGTGAGGCCTAAATAACTAAATAACTGTTTGTGATAAGGCTTGATAACTTGTATTATTTGCGTTAACCGGTCTATTATTCTTATATCAGTCGTTATATTCACAAAGTTTCGGCCGATGTAACCTTCGGCTTTCTTTAGGTGTATCTTTTCGAACCTTCTCGTTGAACTTATGAAACTTTGTCGCACTCTGGAATCTGTACGGAGTTTCGCAAGGACCAATAGTGCAACAGATATGAGAGCTATATAATAAAAAAAAGTTCTAAGTGACAGTCTTTTGTAGGTTTACGGTTCAATCCTCAGTACAGGCGATACTAAGGATACAATTACGACTTACTTGCGACTTCTACCCGGTAGGTTAAATAACGGGTTCCGTTCAAAATTCCGTACAGATTTTCGAATACGGCATACAGGTTATCTAGTTCGACGAGACTCACCTGAATGAAGTTTGAGGTTACGTCGGCCGCCGAAACGTTGCGAACATAACAGTCAAGATTGGAACAGTAGTTCGAATAGTCCAAATGAATAATCTGATTTCGAATATTAATTTACACCCCTTTCAATGGCTGCTTCATGCTTCCAAGGAACGCTTTTGTAAAAACAAAATATACATGGTAAATCCCGAGGAAAAAGAGTAAGTGATCATTCATATCAAATTTCATGTTCGTCGGTCATATAGCTTACAAGTAGTTAGCGGATACAAACGTACACACGGACAGACAAGCACACGGACAGACAGGCAGACAGACACAGTCTCTAATCTCTATTTATATAAAGTTAAGTATGTCTATATATTTATATATTTATATATTTGTTTGTACAGGATTCACTCCTACAATATTTAATAAATCATTATGTAAACTGCTAGGCTTAAGGGATCGCAATGTGGGCTATATGTAGTTTAATTTAGTTTTATCGAAAGTGATTAAATAGGAGATGGAAGCCCTTCGTCAAAATTCAGATACCTCCGATTTTTGTAACATTTTTTAGGTATTAAACATCAATTAATAGATATTCTCCAAATTACATACTTTGCAGCATTTAAAATGTGTTTTTAGGAGGAATAATATGGGCAAAACTTCCCAATTGAAAATTCCATCATTTCAGATTTGCATTGAATTTTATCCTAGTAATTAGACATTAGACACCGATTAAGCAAGATTCCCTAAATTTTAATTTCGTCTTAAGACCCCGTTAAGCTTAAACCTTGAATCTTAGACATTTTCTAGAATCAAAATCATATAATTGATTTTGATCAATATATCAATAAGGATTCTAGAAATGTTTAGTATCATTATATTTTGTAAACGGGCATAGAAGTAGTAAAAAACTGTTCTGTTCGAGGAATATTACGTTTCCTGGGACAGGTATTCTTCTAGTATTAGTAACATATATTCCGTCTTTGAATTTAGTCATCGTCATAGGGAGGTGATTGGAAACATGCACAAAATCCGATCCAATGCAAAAGCTAGAGAAATAAAGAAAGCTCGAGACAATGTTCATTTTAGAATATGTATATTTGCGGAATTTCGTTAGAATTTTATGTTTTTACTCATCGTGGTTTGTACGATTCTAGTTGTGTATATGTACTTATATATAGTTATATTTTTATTTACTTATCAGTGTATGGGCTTATAGGCATGCATTTTGCATGCGAATGTGCAAATCGAATTTTATGACTGTATATTTGTGTATGATATCTCATTTGATCACATGTGTTGGCGTGTGAGCGCGTTTGTATGTCTAAGGACAATTGAGAACTTATAAAAAATTGAACGCTGTCAAAATTAAAGAACAGATAGAAATTATTACATTTGTTAACCAACTCAATAGCATATCCTGTGTGTCATGGATTAACGTTTTCTTTATTTTTAGCCTTTTTTTCTTGTTTCTTTTATTTCCTTAGTATGTTTCTTCGAATTCTCACTTTTTCTATTTCTTTATGTAAAAATTAAAAAAAAAAAAACCATAGCGAAACATAAATGTCGTTTATGTAAAGTCCCTCCGAAATCTTTTTATATATTTCTTGTTCCGGTGTAACATTTGAATTCAGTTTCCAGATTTGAATAAGGCCGATTAACTAGAAAGAAATTCATCACTTTTATGTTTTCGGTTTTATTCTTTATGCATCATATGTTTTTTTTTGTATCTGTATGAAATGTGCATAGAGCTCTATATTCAGATTTGTCCTTCTTTATATTTTACTAGATGTCACTACTGAACGTTGCTCGAGGGTCTTTGATAAATGAATTCTTTAGCTATTTAAATTGCGGCGTTTCACATGTAACTTGGTTAAATTTTGCATTGGAAAACGGAAAAATGAAACAAAATGAAGGCGTTTGTATCTTCGTGCCAGAGCGGTAAAGACGACGACGCCATTTTTTTGCGATAAATTTTACCATTTAGTAATTTTTACCACTAGCATCCGTCCACACAAAACTTTTAAAATAAGTTGTATACATAAAACTTAATAGAGAAAAAGAGTTGCTTTACATCAAATTTTCAGTCATATTAAGTAGCACATTCAAAAAAATAATCGGTGCGCGAGCATGAGCGTCAATAATATGTATGTGCTTGGTTAAATTCTAAATAATTAAATTATCATTATGAATTATGGAATAAATATCCTAGGCAAGACGATGAGTAACGTGGCCACATTATTTGTTTCTTTTTGTAAACTTTACGATTTATCGAGTGCAACTGAAATCGTACCATACCCGCCAAAAAAAAAAAACAGTACATATTAAAACTAATGATATACTATGGCTTATAGCCGCCCAGAGACGGGTATTCTACTAGCGAATATAAGAGCATATTGCTTCTGTATTGTAGCAGTGAAGGATGTTTTTTTGTGGACGCGTTCCTTGTAGATGGCATATGTAATTGTTTTAGCTGGTTATTAATGTTAAATACATATATAATCTTTTTTACTCTATCCATGCATAAATGACTAAAAGCTTTTTTTGAACAAAAGCTTGAAACGCTGGCGTATGTAGACTGTCACGTAGCTATATAGCATGTTCCGACAACGTTCGTCGAACACTCTAGACAGTCTTTCTATATGTGCCTGACCCGCATAAGTAGACCATTAATTTCCCTTTCATCGCGTGGTAATGTCTCGCGTCTTTTGGTTAGGACGCTTTCTTGCAGAGTCTAGGTTGAGTCTGTAACTGGGTTTGAATCTTGCGACCGTCTGAGATTATCATCCCTACACTGATGAGAGCGAAAGCTTGAAACGCTGGCGTATGTAGGTAAAATAATTTAATATTTACTTAAATTAATATTGCTATATATATATATATATATATATATATTTATATATATATATATATATGTGTGTGTGTATATTTATATATATATATATATATATATATATATACACACATATATATATATACATATATATATACACACACATATATATACATATATATATAAATATATATATACACACACACATATACATATATCTATATATATGAAGTTATTCAGATAAAAAAATTATGAAAAAACTTAAAGTAATGTCAATAAAGAATCAGAGAAGACAATTCAGAGAATAAGTAACAAAATAAGAGCTAATTGAAAGCGAAAAGTTCTGTCGCCTTGGCGTCTGTATCTATGTAGAATGGACAGTAGAATAAACTCCGGATCAACCGATTATCGACCAGTGCAACTCTCACCTACGTAGTGTAGACCATTAAACACCCCCCCCACATATATATATATATATATATATATATATATATATATATATATATATATATTAGTTTAGTGTGCTGTAAACTGCGTAACTATCTCTGTTGCATTCTGGTCGATACCGTTTCTTGAAACGTCTCCTGGTTTCTCTTTCGACGATAATCAAAACCTCCCAATGGAACCGTTTCCCGTAGCTTCCTTAGCTTGTCTTCTTGATCGCATTACAATCATAATCCGAAAGCACGCTTATATCTCGGAGGAAAGCAAATACAAAGTCGTCAATCAGTCTTTGACAGTCTAATTTCATATGACAGATAATGGATCTAAAGCCACGCATTTCATATCACGCGTCAAGTCGAGATTTGATCCCTCGAGGCTATCGTTAATTCAGCAATTATAATTTTATAGGTCAGGAGTTGTGATTATTTTTGAGAACATGTGCTTACTTTGGGGATATTTTTTTTGTTTTACGGCATATCAACCCTTTGTTGACCACCTAGTCTTTAACGTAATTTAATAATGTTCGCATTACCATACACAATGCTTGAACAAGTTTTTCATTTTTTTTTCATTTTTCTTATTTCCATTTTACGAGGACCTACTCAAAGAAGTGCTTGCGTCTAACAACGCTAAAAGTTTATATTTTCTTCATTTTCAAAGGTCTCACCTGTGACTCGTTTGGTGATTATGTGTTATATATTCTCAAATATAGATATATGTCATTGAATATATATATATATATATATATATATATATATATATATATATTTCTTTTTAAACAAAAATCATCCCTTTTATATCGGTGCTTCCCATCTCTCTCCCACTCTCTTCTCTTTTCCACTCTCTCTCCTCACCAACCTAGTTCTCTTTTAAAATTAGTTGCGTCATTCATATCCTCTTATCACCTCTTTTATCATTTGAAGTTTATTTACGTCATTCGTCCTTTGTGACAGCATTCATTATGCACCGGCACGGCGCTTATTGTGTAATCTACTCTGCATGGTGACAAGTAAGCAAACAATATCAACACTTTTAGTAGTTTGTATACATACATACATACATACATATATATATATATATATATATATATATACTTTATTATTATTATTATAATTATATATATATATATATATTTATATATATATATATATATATATATATACTTTATTATTATTATAATAATTATATATATATATATATATATATATATATATATATATATATATATATATATATATATACTCAGTATATTGTTGTTGTTGTTTTTGCATAATGTCCAGAGACGTCCTCAAAAGGTTAAGCAGATACCCTATCTGCTCTAACGTTTCTGTGGGCAGGATACAACCTGATAGTGCCCATAATATTATATATATATTTACAAATATATACATATATATATGTATATATATATATATATACACACATATATATATTTATATATATATATATATGTATATATATATATATATATATATATATATATATATATATATATATATATATAAGTAGACCCTCCCTTGATAGGCAGACCGGCATGCTGTGTCACACAAACCACACACATGGCCGAGTTAGAAAATTGTCATGAATGTTTGGCAGAAATTTATCGCCGTGGGTGTTGTAGGCATATCTGTACATGTAGATGACCATGTTGTGCGCTTGTACGACACACACATTACCCTCCCCTTCTACAAAACCGGGTTTCATTGACAAGCTAGAATAAGACACCTGAGAAACAATGTAGAGGGCAAGTTTTACATCAGAGTTTCCCTCTCCTAGATCGATGATCTAGCAACATCTACGGGTCAAAATCTACGCGGCTGTGTAATATATCAGGTATTTCTTACGCCCCCTTATAATATATATATATATATACATATATATAATATATATATATTATATATATAAAACATATATATAATATATATGTATGTATACATATATATATATGTATATATATATGTATATATATATATATATATATATATATATATATATATATATATATATATATATATATATATATATATATGCAGGTCTCCTCCCAATTTATATATGTCAATTGAAATTAGAATACATATATATGCTCCAGCACAAAAATAGAACAATATGTACATACATATACATACACCCTCTTTCTTTTTCATCCCTTTGTTATTCTTTTTTAAATGCCAGGTCGACGTGTTTCTGGTGTTACATTTTTTAAGGTGAACTTTAACGTCTTGACCGCTGTTATTAAAAATATAATTGTTTTTTGTTATTTTTTGTAAATGCAAGGTCAAAATCTCCAAAACTAAACGACGTGTTTCTGGTGTTAAATACTTTTAAGTGAAACATTAACGTCTTGACCGCTGTTATTAAAAATATATGTGTATCTACTGATAAATGTATAAGCCGCTGTGGATGGGTTCGTTTTAGTATGTATGATGTGATTATCTTTCGTATTTTTTCAGACTAGCTAAAACAATAACATTACAAATCTAAAAAGAACAGATAAATAAATAAATAAATAAAACTTGCTAACAGATACATAAATAAATAAATAAAACTTGCTAGGGAATAAAATGAAGGCCTTTCATACACGAACTAACATCGATCTCCCTAAAGTCTTAGTTAATCACTATCCCACACCGGATTTTTTCGGGGATCCCCTCAGAGATACACCGTTTTCTGTCATTGTTGACGCCATTCCTTATCGGGACGTGACTAAAATCATTTCAGCTTGCCGATGATTCCACTGGGCACAGAGATTTACTAAAGATGTCTGAATCTGCCCTTTTGGATGAAACCGCGGTACATTGCTGAAATATGTAATATACAGTATCTAAATAAATTATATATATATATATATATATATATATATATATATATATATATATATATATATGGTGATTGATATTTGCCATTACATTCATATAGCTCCTGTGCGATCGTGCGGTCGTGCGCACGTAGGTGGCTCTTTAACTAGCTTCAGTGACACAACAAACTTTCATTTTGTTAAGGATTCTTGTATGTTAATATTTTTCGTGTTATTTCACTTCAGTCGAAGTTCTCAGAAAACAAGACGCCCCTACCTGGGACTAACACTTAATCTCTATATAAGATACATAGACATTCGAGTATTCCTTTAAAGATCCCATTTATTTCTCAAATGTTGATTTAGTAAAGAAGTTAAGAACATTAATTTTCCTCTCCCCAATTTACCAGTTAACTATGTTATAGTATATCTTTCCTGTGGTCTCTTCGTCTTACCGGATTTCAGGACAAGACTTCATCATGTCTGGTGGATTATCCATCTAAGTGCTGTTACTTTGAACTAATACCAAATACCCTTTTAGTCTACTATTTGTGGATTATCAAAAAGGTCGCTTAGTTTAAAAACATTTGTGTACAATGTTTTTCATGGTCTGTTATTTAATTCAAGAAAATAATATAGATTTATAATTTTTGGTTTCAACAAAAACAATAACCATGAAGTTCATTATTTTGCCTTAGGCATGAAACCCGAATTGTTTAGGTGAAGAGAGAGTGAGGAGCGTGTTATCCAATTTTGTCAAAAACTTTTAGGCTTACAATATACAAGACACTCTCACCAAAATACCACATTCACTCTGTGGCTTGATCTTACTTAGATTATCCCCAATTTGTTTTTCATGTTATTTTAATTTCTTTAAATTTATAAAACACGTAGTAAGATTTTAAAAATCCTTTAAACTCAACTACGTGAGATTCTAACTCGGGTATTGTAAAACCTACTGCCAATTAATCACATGCTTCTATTTGCGTACGAACAACATAAGCTTTTCATAGTATATAGACATATGAAAAAGAAACAGAAGAAAGGTAGGGTATTACAAAGCAATATATTGAGAGTTATAGCGAAAAATGGCAAGCAAGACAAACTAGAAAAGATAGAAAGAAAATAGAAAAAAGGGGCAAAGGAGAAACTAATTTTTCTGACCTTTCACCGTGTCCGCAGCATTTCCTGACTTTTGTATACATGAAGAAAATATACACTCTACAGACAGATTGTATGGACTAAATAAAGACTATTTAACATTTAAGATTTCGTAGCAGTTGTATAAGTATTTTTTTATTTCATGTGTATAAGAATAAAACTCAGATAATCTTGTTTGCTTGTTTGCACATTAAATATTTGATTATGATAATGCATTGTCTTGAAATAAGAGTTTTGAGAGATATTTATTTATTCATTTATGCTTTTATGTATGAAATCAATAGGTTTAGTTAACACCAATTAAATCTTCTAATTAACGTGTCTGAGTATGAATTAATATATTAAACCCCAGTTAAATATAGTAAAAATTCAAATTGTTTTAAGTGACTGTGTAAGTTGAAACAGATTTTTCCTTAAACCTATATATAATTTTAATTCAAAAGTATATTTGAATGTGTAATAAGTAAGTGTGTGTACTATTACAAACTGTTTCCCTATAATCTGTGTATGTAAATATTTACTATATAGTGAGATGTATGTGTGGGTTTTTATCCATGACTGGCTGGCGAGAAAGCGTGCATCTGGGTTGAGCTTTCCTTCTATTGATTCGAGTATGCGTTCTGTCTGGGCGTGCGAGAATAAGAGGAGGGGAGGAAAGTTTTATGCTTACTGTGGTGTGTGTGCATTTTTAGCATGTATGTAAGTTGAGCGGGGAGCAGTAGATGTCTGTTGGTCAGAGTTATGACACGTTTAACACCAACCACCCAAAAGCTATGACCATTTAAAAAAAGTTAATTTGTCTTGTTGTTGACCAATCTTATTCTGTCTGATTTCTTTTGAAACAATCTAATATGTATTTGATTTTACAGCCCCAAGGAGATTTGTTTTTTATATATATATATATATATATATATATATATATATATATATATATATATATATATATATATATATATATATATTAGACACAGACGAACAACACAGGTTAGGAAGACATATTTTAATAACTAATATAAGTTAGCAAAATATTTATCTAGAACAAAACTTAGGTTTAGTATACGGAACGTTTATGTTTTTGTCTTCTAAGTGAAGTGGGATCTGATCAACTCTGCTGGGGAGCCATGAAATAAAATACTGTTTTGTTTTTAAATTCCCGAAACAGTTTTTCATGGTAAACAAATGATGATCTCTTAAATAATGTTAAGACTAGCGTAAATTCTTGGAAGCAAACTAATATAGTAACTTCAAAAAGTAAATTGACTTACAAAAGTGATATTCCACCGAACGACTTGGGACTAAAATGTGTTTTTTTAAAAATTATTTTTTATATAGTTTTAATGGTTGAGAAACTTCCGAGACTATATATATATATATATATATATATATATATATATATATATATATATATATATATATATATATATATATATATTTGTGTGTGTGTTTGTTTGTGTGAAAAAGACAAACGGTAAAACAGGTTAAAATACAGGCGAAGAACAAAAACAAGAGATTTGACCGGTTTCGTTCGTATTAACGAACGTCTTCAGAAGACGTTCGTTAATACGAACGAAACCGGTCAAATCTCTCGTTTTTGTTTTTCTCCTGCATTTTAACCTGTTTTCCGTGTGTCTTTTTTCAGACATTTTATCCACCACGGCATTTCCGTTTCACGACTTATCGTGCACCTTACCCCATATATATATATATATATATATATATATATATATATATATATATATATATATATATATTCCCGAAACAGTTTTTCATGCTAAACAACTGATGACCCCTTAAATTATGTTAAGACGAGCGTAAATTCTAATTTAGAGTCTGTAAAAAGTAAATTAACTCACAAGTAATGTAGTTTTCCAACGAAGGACTTGGGACTAAAAGTGTTTGTTTCCATATAGTTCTAAGACTATATATATATATATATATATATATATATATATATATATAATTGTTTTTACAGGCGATAGAAACATAGGTATTTTCTGAATATGCTGATGACGGCTGATAGCTAGAAACACGTGCCCATGTATTCCCTTTATATACATAAAATAAATTCATAAATATATATATGAAATAAAAAAATACACGTTTTATTAAAAAGGGCGACCTAATGTAATATTCTTTACCGCTTAGGAAGTGCAAAATTACTTATATAACAACTATGTTTCTATCGCCAGTAAAAAAACAATAACAATAAGTCCATAACATTATGGCGATAAAAATTCGTACATATATCATCAAGGTGATTGTGGTCTGGTGGTAAAACACCAGACAGTAATATCGTAGGTTCAATCCTTGCCCAGGTGAACCATGTTGATGACGGCTTATATTCGGAAACATGTGTCCATGGATTCCTAAAAATTAATAATTAATTATAAATAAAATATATTTACTTATGGTAACTGTGGAAAAATATGCTTAACAACGAGTTAAATTGGGTTTAATAAGATAGAATTATTTAATTCGCGCCCGACCTACATTTTACAATTATTGAGTTTAAGAAACGGACGCCACAAACAAATCAGTTTAAAACACACAAAAGAAATAATAGTAAAAAGTTGAGATTCTCTTTTCATTTTCTGCATATTTAATCCGTGTTATTATCAGCTAGCCTCTGGTTACATGTTACTACGACTTCCGGTTTATTTGAAAAACAGCTCAGCGAATAATTTTGCTTGTTGATAAGTAAGGAAACAAATTAAAAATTGACTAAATATAAGAAAAGATACAAAACATATAAGAAGGGATAAAACGTTTACAGCACAAACTCGTCTTCCTACGACCATAGCCAAGAACTCCCATTTTTCTTCTGTGTGCCTTCTCCGAAAACTTCTTATATGCGAAACATGTTGTCACAAGATTGCTTCATTTAGGGATAAAACATTGTTATCTTCGAATGTAATGTCAATAAACACTTGTACTAACATTTCCCCATAAATCATTAACACTTGTCCTTGTGTGGCAAGTATCTGCCGGCCCCACGAGAGTCAAGAAAAATCTAATAGCGCACTAGTATGCATTTAGTGAAAATGCTATACTGGGAAAGAGCCCTACTAAATGGATCGAGGGTGTGAATTTTGCTTAAAAATTGAATTATCAGTGCAGAAGCGCAGGGTGCCTATAAGTCTGCGAAAATCATGTAAACAGTCACGGTTAATTATGGAGGAGAGCCCAAAGGGACTGACCAGCTCTACTCAGAGCAAAAAAGGAATCTTTGCTGTTCTTGCTTTATTTTGCTATCATTTGTTCGATGACAAGTCTAAAACAAACCCTCTCCAATAAACAGGGTTGGAAAAACTTAATTGGTTGTGACCAGACAAAGAGAAATAAAATTGTCTTAACTCGTCGTGGTGACGGGAGAGAGATACCAGGATGGGACATTGCGCACGAGGAGAGTCGTGTTAAGTTCGCTAGAAGAACGTACGAGATAAATTCTGCTCCCCGACCATCGCCCTCGCCCATCGTAAAGGAGGAACGCGTGCCTGGCCGTTTTAGAGGAATCATTTTCACGGACAATTGACAACCACGACTGTCGCTCAATACAGAGAAATAATAGACTTGGGTATAGACGGTCTCGCTTATTGCTGAAACAAGAAAGTGTAATTTAGATTCTTCCTATATTTGTTTTTATAGTTCTTCCAGAGACAGCACACAGAGTTGAACTTTATGAGTACCGAACGGACTTTCTTTTTCAATCGACCAGGTGTAATTTGATTTTATAAATAATTGTTGAAATAATTATTTTCATAAGGAAAACGCAAAATCTCAGACCGAGTTGAATGTCATTATTTCATTATTTTTGTTCTACTTGAATGACCCTTCTTTCTGCAGAGATAATCGGTTACTATCCGCCCTATGATTGCTCACTGTTATAAACAGTCACGACGTGAAGAGTGTGTTAGTGACTAGAGAATAACCCTCGACATCGGCGGCCTTCATCCAGACAACAAGTTGAGCAGATCAACGCCCAGTGACCAATCGATCTCAGGGACGGCCAGACCGGTGACGTCATCACATCGTCCCGACCAGTGCAAAGGATTAGGGTACACTTGTGTGATTCTTAGTAGTGACTAATTAGTCAAAATATATATTAGATGTAACACACTATCATTTACTTCTTTTTCTATATATTTATGTTTTTATAGATTTTCATCTACCGTATTAAGATAGCCTTCAATACAATATTACACACACACATGTATATATATATATATATATATATATATATATATATATATATATATATATATATATATATATATATAGGATTAATCTCTCGCTGATTTACCGAGTTGTTGACAACGGCTGTGTGGCAAAGACGTTGGAATTTGAGTTATAAAGATAACTCGCGTTTGTTCCTGAGTCTGAGTCCGGCGACCGGTGTGAACACTTATTTTCTACACTGACGATTCTCGTAAAGGATGAAACGTATACGTATGTAGATAATCACAAATATTCATAATTAATTATTTGGTAGCAAGTAATATTAACACAGCCGTCATCATGGCTTCAGTGCAATGTACCTTTCAAAAGTCGAATCCTTACGACAGCTGTCTTTAAATAGAATTAATCTCTCGCTAATGTACCGAGTTGTTTGAAATATAACTCGTGTTTCGGTGTTAGAGTCCGGCGACCGGTGTGAATAATTCTTTTCTAAACTGACGATTCCCGTAAAGGATGAAACGTATACGTATATAGATAAAAACATATATATATATATATATATATATATATATATATATATATATATATATATATATATATATATATATATATTACATCAACACTGCTAAGGTTTCAATTGAGATGAAATATGGTTTACTAGTTTCTATTTAATTTAAAAGAAAGTTATTTGTCAAAATCTTCAGCGGTAAAAAGTGTAATCACAATATTTTCAAAACGAACAATTTCTAACGAAAATGATGGGGAGTATAGGACCAGAAATATAACCGGATATGTTACAAGGAATAACTCAACAATAACCTTCCACATTCCTTTTTATTATATATATATATATATATATATATATATATATATATATATATATATATATATATATTGATATATATTGATATATATGTATATAATGTATCATTCATTACGTACACTATGGCACTGATATGCACTACATTTTTATATTTATTGTATCTTATTGTTCAATTCATCCCTTAAAAAAGGAACAAAATGTTTGAAAGCTTCTTAATGAAGTCTATTTAAGCCAATGGTTTTCAAGCATGTTGCGCTTTCCGCCCAATTTACCACATTATATAATATGTTATTTCCGATATCTCAATTCACTAAAGTTATTTTCCACATATATCAAATTGGACAATTTTTTTCTATTTCAATATTTATACATATACACTACTGGACAAAACTTTGGAAATACTGAAGCAGTTACAGCGATTATTTAATACTAGCGCATAACATCACACTATTTTTTTCTCATGTATTTACATTTTATAATATTCAATATTTGGGTTTTGATCAGACAGTGGCCTCAATATATAAGTAAGTAAAGTGACATTATTTCAAATACATTTCGGTAAATGTATTGTACTTAATTTCCCTCCATGAGTTTTTCGGGAGTGAATGATGACTTCTGTGTATTCCTATGCCAACTAACATTTCTATTCTTAATAAATTGTTATACATGTTAAATAAAGTCCGGCAACAAAATATTAAGAGAGTAATATATATATATATATATATATATATATATATATATATATATATATATATATATATATATATATAATTATGACAATATATGTATTAGCATATACTATTAGTTCATTTCAATTAGCAGTCTCTTTAAAAGATCCAGATCAATGATTGTCAATCAGTAACAACAGAGCATATATAAGTCAGGTTCATTTTATATTCCAATAACCATGTTTTTATTTTTTATTTATTCACATTTTCAAAAAACATGACATTTCTGTGAGACATATTTTTTACGGTTCGTTTCATTTGCCGTGAGCCAAACAACTTTTTATGTCAATATCGTCTTTGCAACACTACAAAATCATCATGAAAATCCACAAAGAATAAAGAATTTCTTGGACTGAAATGTCTTGAACTTAACTTATACTACACAGTGGGTCATTTTTGGGCGAAAACAAATAAAAAAACAAAGAAAAAGGAGCAAACTCATATGTTGAGAAACTCACTGTACGCAATGTTTTTGCGAGAGAAGAAGAAGAACGAAAGCGGATGTAATTGAGCCTGTTGTTTATTTATGTATTTGTGTATTTATTGTTTTTATTAATTTTATTTACAAAATTATTTTTAAAATATTTATTTATATATTACTTCTATCAGACTTGTATATATATACACCTAATATATATATAGTGTGTGTATTTGGCGGCATTCTTTTATTTAAACAAACATTGTAAAACATAACAGAATAATTCGCTTTATTATATCATTTTTAATCAATGTATCTAAAAATCTTCTAGTGTTAAAGAAAATACTCAATGTTCCATATGTATTACTAGCATTTTCATTTCTTCGTCAAATCATGTTCATGTGACGAAAAGATAAGAACATAAAATTTGAGATAGCAAAAGAGAACGGACATGTGAAGTTAGACGTAACTATAAAAAAACCAGTGTAGTTCCAGGAAGAAACGTTCACAATTTAAATTCCGGGACGCAGAATCAGCGTCTCGGGCTGGATTGTATTACGTTAAGCCTGTAAAAATGTTGTAACTAGTTTCATACGTATTGTTATTTATTGTATGTTGCTGCGTTTTAATAAATATAGTTTGGAATATTTTTAATATTATATATATATATATATATATACACAATAATATTCCAATAAATAAATATTCAATATTTAAATACCTAGAGACATCGATGTTTCATGCTAACGCAATCTTCAGTCTAGGAACTAATTCCCGACGGTCGGTGGGCGCGAACCCCGAACACTAATCGCCACTGATTCGTAGTCGGTGATCTTAACCAAATGGCCATCGTCAATTAGTTAGTAAATATAGAGTAACTTTAATAAATATATATATATATATATATATATTTTTTTTTTTAATCAATGAAACGGGCGGGTGGAAAAAAAAAGAAAATTGCTAAAATTTTATTACGGTCTTATCGTCTAACCCTCTAAGAGGAAACTTTAGAATTATAAATTAAAAACTAAGAAAATCCAATGAGATATGAGGGGAAATTGTTTTCCCCTCATATCTCATAATAAATTAATAAATGAATAAATTAATATTTATTTATAAATATATATATATATATATATATATATATATATATATATATATATATATATATAGTAAAACAATATTTCGAAGTACTACTCCATTATAAAAGTTGTGTGAACAAAATCTTCTTTGTCACTTTTTTATTCCTTACTTCGTATCTATTATTTCTGCATATCCGGTAAGAATTCTGCATTCTGAAGCTATACTTTATTTGTCGCATGAACAATTCTTCGAAGACAGCAGTAAAAGTAGACCAGTCTTGGCTAAACGTATAATACAATGTTTTATTTTCCATATATGCATTAATATCGTTTCCTAATAAAATTGAATTCATATTCCCAATGCTTCTAGCAGGCCATTACATTTTATTACCATTCTTATTTATTTAATTTCTTTACTTTTATATTTAAACATAAAATAAACTGTCATACTTTATTTTTATGCATGTAAGCGCGAACCGAGTCCCTTGTTCCCGACGATTATGTGTTATTTTGTTTAATCGAAATGATATATACTTATCCAAGTACCCTGAATAATGTAGTTTTAGAATACATGTGGTTATGCAAAGCTCTAGATGGATTTCATGAACAAACAGACGAGCAAACAAACACACAAGAGCTACAGCCTTTTAAAATATAGATTCTATTGAAAGACGACATTAATATTTCAGATGATACAGAAGATTATTTAATAACCAAATGATAAATAATAAAATTAATGGTAATACAACTAACAAGATGATTAGGATAGTCCATTACAAATTATAGTAAATATCACCACAATTATTAAAAGTATTTAACTCGTAGCTGGAGAGAGAGAGAGAGAGAGAGAGAGAGAGAGAGAGAGAGAGAGAGAGAGAGACAGACAGACAGACAGACAGACAGACAGACAGAGACAGAACATAAAGACTAATTTACCATTTCGTGTTTTTACAGTTTTAAAATTTAATTGGCTTTGCAAACTCACTTTCTCCTGATTCAGACAATCTAACCCGAACTGAATAGATTACCGAACGGATCACTTATATTTTAGTAAAATACAAAAACTCTAATAATCTAGATTGTTTATTTGCACATTGAATGTTTGCACATTGAATGTTTTAGATTGTGAGAAGAAGGTCGAATGAAACGGGAAGTAGTAGAAGGTGAGGATTTTTTCTCAGGAGAAAAAATGTCAAATTATTTTTTTCTTGGTCAAAATTAAATAAAAAAGTGTACACTTCACAAAAATGTCTGTGCGCATTATTAATTACGAGTGCACCATCTCCGTCAACGGAAAAATATGCTTCGTTAGTGTTCGCACTAATATTCATATTCATATAAAGGAATGTCTCAATCGGTGAAATAAGAAAAGAAAAAAAGACAGAATTCGTCTCAAACTGGAAAGTTTAAAAAGAAAAAAGGAAGAAAAAACGTATCAATCGGTATAGAAAGAAGACAGAAAAAGAAAGAATACGTCTCATTCTGGAAATAGAATTTAGGATTTCTTTTCGAATTTATTTCAGACGGTGAGGGACTCAGACTTGCTATATATCTTTCTCCCTTCCCGTAAACAATTGAAATTGTTTCATCCGGAACTTTTTACTCGCTAACCATTGAGTAACTTGGCGGATATATATATATATATATATATATATATATATATATATATATATATATATATATATATATATATTGATTTTTGTTTTGTTATTGTTTTTACAAACGATAGAACACCGGTGTGTTTACCGGTGCGTTTATTATTTTTTCGCTCCCTGAGCGGTTTAAGCATATGCAGAGGACTGCATTAATTCGTCCTTAATCGGACGTGTCATCAATTGTTATATATATATATACATATATTTTAATTAATTAAACTTTTATAAATTAATTTTTGCGTCGTATTCATGTACGCAAAAATTAATTTATAAAACATTAATCAATTTAAAAAATATATATTCATATATAAATATACACACACACACACATATATATATATATACAGGGTGGGCCAAAATAAGGGTCCTATCTTTAAATTTGAATAACTTGAATTTGAATAACTTCCACAAAATAAAAGTTAAACTCACCAAACTTTATGTGTGTGTAAACTGACCCTTCCGAGATTTTTTGAAATAAAAAAAACAAATTTTAGCCGAAAAACACTTCTTAAAACTTACAAAAACTAAAGTATTGTTTTTTACACTGTTTTGAGTTTTTTAAGCAAAAATAATGTTTTCTAAATGAGGGTACGTTCCTTAGGGCTAATACGGCTCATGCTTGCTTCGGAAGGGGTCCTTTACTTATTCTAGAAAAAAAAAAAAAATCAATAAATAAAAAAGTTATGAATTTTTAAAAATAGGACCCTTATTTTTGCCCACCCTGTATATATATATATATATATATATATATATATATATATATATATACATATTTCTTTAAGTACTAATTTCTAGAATATTTATTCACAAGGTATATTATACTGATGTGACTGAATGTATTAGGGCGGGATTATTAAATTAAATCTGTAATAGAAGACTAGAACCGCCCAAACATAATTTTAGTTGAAACGAATGTTTATTAGATGAGTTGAAGATGAATAAATAAAAATAATTAATAGATGAAAGAAGTGTAAGAAAAAAATGAAAACAAATATTTTATAAAGTTTTTACGACTTCACCTGACCAAATCAACGTAACCCTTTTACTCTAGTCGGTCTCATGAGGTCATTCACCCATTCATTACCTTTCTATTCGGATATATATCCGATCGTCTGAGGCTCCCTAACTGGAGAATGGCGTCATGGCCGAATTTGAAAAAAATTGCACCTGTGTCGAGATTACCTTATATTTTGGGTAACCGAAATCACCCACAATAAACTGACCTTGTGTCTTACTTTACCGCATTGGGAAGCAGGTAAAATATTTTTTATTGTGGCCACTATGCAACAGTCAAAGTATTATAGACTTTCTGTGTGTCCTAAAGAAAAACCTGACTTATCTGACGCATAAAATGCATTGTGGTGTATCTGACTGATGAGTAGTTTCTATTGTTTCCTGATTCTATCCGCAATGGGAACAAACGTTTGATTGTGTCTATGTGCATATACTCCAAGGACCCTTGCTTTCTGCAGAGGTTGCAGGCATCGGAATTGCATTAAGCTTCTTTCTTTGAGGTTTTGCTTGTGTGAGCGGAATTGGTTGCATTAACGGAAATCCACGCCATAATGCATGGATATTGACCCATGTGGCCCGGTGCCTTCTAGATTGATCGATTTTAATGGTCATCACTCAACTTTGACCAGCATCACTTTCATCTCGATCATTGCAAAATTTTCCACTTATGAACTGCCAGGAACTTCGTCCGGATTTCCGTTAGTTGATGCGTTTTTTTTGTTGTTCTCTATAGAACAGATTCGCCGACTGACAATTCGCTCAGTCGACTATGCTCTCAACTTCGCTGCTTAGTAGCTTGATGATGATGACGCGATTTTATATTTTGCTCACAACATGATTATTACAAACATTCTATATTTGATTCTTTGTTGCGTGGCTTCCCATGCGTAAATCAAGACAGGTGTTTCTAAGAGTTAGAAAAAAACAAAACAAAACGAAAACTTCATTTCTCTACGAAGTGAATTTAATATCAGTTGACTCTTAAGTTTCAATGCATAAACATCTCGGAATGTTTTACATAATCAAACTCATCCAACCTCAACAACTATATATTATTATATATCTTTTTTTTTCAATTAGTAATTATAATTTAAATAACTGCATTTATCACTTGCAAGAAACATTATAAAAGAAAACATTATTCTAGGGGAAATTAACATATGTGAACATAAAGAAACCTAATTACCCTCTACTTGACTTTTATATACGGAATAATAACGTTAACACACTGGTTTAACACACACGCACATGGCCTTTTAGCGAAAGGAAAAGTGTAGTATTTGTTCTAAAGCTGCACTAAGCCTTTTCTGTCCTCAGTACATGAAGGAAACATCCTTTTAGAACAGAGCAATTTTCATTTTTGTACTAATCCCGAGTACCCCTTTTTGAGTGGCTGGATTTTCCCCACATTAAAAACCGACTTTGTATCAAACTCTGCCCTTATGGGGAGGCAAGTAAATAGGAACACACTCCGTTGTTTGTTTGCTTTTTTTGTTAAACGAGCCGGACTTCTACCTTGCCCTCACGAAGATCGTGCTTCAGATTTGTCTGGCCTGCATGAAGTCCTCCGCCTTGGTCGCAGCTATTTGTTAGCATGCAGGATGACAGGTTTTTACACCCAACACTGAGAGCAGAAAGCCCCAGCAGTTGCATGAGAAGTCGGTGAAAGTTTGGCTGAGAACACACAAAAGAAGGGGGCAGAAGCAACGTTGCCACTTCTACTCTATTAATTTGCTGTTGCTTGCCACATGCAGAGGCGGAGACGACCAGAGGACCACGGGTCGTTATACCGAATTCTCCTGTATTTTCACCAGAAATCTGTTATGCAGGTTTTGGCCCTAATATCGCTAAGTGCTTAACCTGGCCGCCATAGTTGGCCCTACTAGAAACCAGAGTTTCAGACCGTAGCTCTCACACTACCATAGTGCCACCTCCCCTACCACGATGAGGAAGGTTTGGGCTTTAAAGGGCCGATACTTGTTAAATCACTAAAGCGACATTGGGTCTTGTCAATACCAGATAGGTGATCATTTGAGAATACCAGGCGCTGTATGTGGGCGGACGACGACGACGCCTCCTTGGAAAATGAGAAGAAAGAAAACTGCAAAATTAGCGCCGTTAAAAGTACCTCGCCTTAGCGGGATACACATGCGGCTAGTGAGCGCTTTGGAATTTGATATTCCTTATAAACTTATTTATACCTTCAGAGGAAGCCGGACAGGGTGCATGATGCACCAGGACTATATATATATTATTATTATTATTAAAAATAATCGACAATTTTTGTCTGGTTATTTAAGTATTGATCCCTTCAATTTTCCGGATTAACATCTTAATCTCGGAAGAAAATTGGCTGATGAAACTGCCGTAATGTACATGTTAGTCCAGAGTACTTTCTGACCCGTCCGGGTCCATCGTCAGTGGAAAAATGACAAGCAGGTAAAGACCTGGAGTGAGATTTATAATTAATTATGGCGGGAAAATTTAAATATGAAACTATGTTTATTAGGTATTATAAGCATTTAAGTATATTAGTACTAGTGTTAAAATTAATCTTGTTATCTCGGTGGTAGAGGCTGGATAACTCGTGTGAGTCAAGCTTTGTTTGTGGGAGTTATGTCCCGAGATAATGATTATTCAGTATATTATTAACAAAACAACAACAACAACGTTATATAAAAAATAAAAAAATAAATAAAAAATAAATTACTCAGTATATTTACTAACAAAACAAACAGCAACGGTTAAAATAGTAAATAATAAATTATATAAAAAAAAATAAAAATAAATAAATAAACAGACCTCTGCGGACCTGCTACTAAAAACAAACCAGCATTTCCGGCCCCGGCTTTGGGCATAAAACACACTCCAACGAGTGGTAGTATTTATTTTATTCTGAGGATGAGGGATACCATCGAAAATTAAATAAAAAAAATAATAATGAAAAGGACACACTCCAACCTAACACCACGGTCAACGATACACTGGTAAATAAAATAAAAAATTTGAAAATTATTGACTTTTCAATATTGTCACTTTGTTTTGTTTTTACGATTCCACGTGTCGTATGTGTCACTTTAACAACGCATTGTTATCGCCTCCAAAATATTATTCTTATATATATATATATATATATATATATATATATATATATATATATATATATATATATATATATATATATATATATAATTATTAAAAGCTCTCGCATTTCAGTTAAGTTGACAACAATCCGTCATTCTGCGTAATGCATAGCTCTGGGACACGCCTATTTAGTACTGTGGACTGTTTGCTGGATAGCCGCAGTGTTTGCTATTTAGATGTTAATTTACTTCACATTTCTAGACAATGCGTGGTGGAGCATTGAAACGCTCCTCGGCTACTGAATCAAATATTACGTTCGTATCGGAGTTGTGACCGACAGGGATCGTCTCCTCCCATACTGACGGTTGCAGGTTTGGCATGAAACACGTGTCTATATGAGTTGATTTTGAAAATGATATTTATTCATAAATAATTATATATCACAACCAAACATGTTGATAAATAAAAAATTTTTTTTTTAATAATTAAGCATGTTACATTTTTATTAAAATTTTTCAATATTATAAAGCGGCTCAATGAAATAAATCAATAGGATAAATGAATTGATTTAAAAAAAAGTGAACGTAATTTATCGAATCGACAACTAAAAAGGCCGAATTAATTGTTTCCAATTCAGACATATATTTCGCATATTAAAATTTACTTCCAAAATTCTGCAGAACTGGTAGATAAAATGGATTTATATCAAGTCGTTTAAGACAAATTGCTTTGTACTTCATTCTCTTTAATATTCTCTTGAAGTTTTCAACGTTGTGGTTATTGTTTTTTGTTTGTGTCAACTAGTGATGCGTAGTATTTCTGAATTCTACCATTCTGGACTGACATTAGAATTTCAGAATGTAAGCCAAAAAAAAAATATAGAACACATCACATATAGTTAACCCGTCCCGGTAGTTCATTCTTCTGCTAATCTATAAAAAGAAATAAAAAGCAGAATGTTTGGGTTAAAAAATGTTGTAGTTTCCCTGAACGGACGCATAAAAAACAGCTTGCGTGTATATATTAAACACGCTGTAGTATCCGCTTATATTTGTCAATAAATGACGCCTTGTCTCGATATTGAGTAAATGATAGTAAAAATATCTTATCACTGACCGGAAAGGTAAGTCAGGTTATGTAAAACTACTCTAACCTTTCCCCCCTTCTCTACGTTTCTATCTCTCTAACAATATATATATATATATATATATATATATATATATATATATATATATATATATATATATATATATATATATATATTGTTACAAATGAAGGGAGATCTATCGAAATTGAACGTAGGAAACTGCGAACGACATCGGTAGTATATATATATATATATATATATATATATATATATATATATATATATATATATATATATATATATTCTGATAGGATTCAGTTTTCACCAAACTTATATATGACGAAATTCGAGAACCGATTTCATCAGCCAGGTTGGACCCTGTGCGATTATGTCTATTTTTAGCTGACACGACCAAGAAGAAGAGGTAGGAGGAGAAAAGGAAGGGAAAGATGTTAACCGCCCCGCGGAAGAGTGAATCACGGTCAGTTTGAGTACAACCGCACGAGAGACAGCAGTCATGACACGGCAGTTACAGGGTTAAGACGTGAACTTCAGCCGCGCGCGACAAGGACAGTGACTACATGGAAATGAGGTGATAACCTCATGCGAGGCATGCGAAAGCCTGGAGACACGTTTCTGCAGAGATACTGCCAAATACCCATGCGAAGACCGGGAGACATTCGAATGCAGAATAAGCGACCCCGAGATTGTTTCCTGAGGATAATGTATATGAATCTCAGTGAGAGACAGAACATCCTTCCTGAGAAATCCCCAAAATACACGTTTATGAAACGAAAACGACAGGACGCAGAGAGACGCGTACCTATTATGAATTTGCCAGGAACACCGACTCCCAAATAAACGGGATACTTGCCCGTAAGTTGACAATTTCTTGATAATTCGGACACTCGCTTCCAGGGCTATTTTATATATATGTATGCTTTTGTGTGAAAAATGAATCCTGCTGCTATAGGACTAAGATAGACAATTCCCCCTCTTAAGACTATACTTTTGTTTTCATGTTTTCTTTTGTTTTGTTTTTATAAATATATTTACCCCCTTATTTTAGTATTTATAAATAAATATTATTTACATTTTGTCTCGGTGTTCGTGTTGTTGTTTTATGCATGCTTCACTTCCTCCCATAACCTATGCAGTCTTAACCAAGAGAAATCTCCATCCCTTCACGTTCTGTCATTGATTATAGAACCTGTGATCATTCCATGAGCCAAATTCCCAGACTTTTATTTTTCTTTTAATTATCTTTGTCGAGTTCGTAAATCTGTCGTTTCCACGGAGGTCCAGCCGTGACAATATATATATATATATATATATATATATATATATATATATATATATATATATATATATATATATATATATATATATATATACTAGTGGGTATAGAAGTGCAAAAAAATAGAAATAAAATGTGTAAACAGCCGAACAAATGCAAATAGGTCACAACGGATGGTTTTAATGTAAAGAAACAATTGTTGCTTTTGAATTGTGGAAAATGTATGTACCCAAAAACATGATTACATCGGAATGTAACAAAAATAGAAATTGCCACAGTGTAGAAAGATTTCTTTTTCAATGACCGATTATGGAAAAGTGTACTATGGTCGGGCCGGGATATTTGCCCGATCTGTTATCTATTGTCTATTCGGTCATCGAAAGCAAATCGTTAGAGACTGCGACTTCATTTATGGTGCATTTAGGTTCTTCTACAGAATTCGAACCGAACCAAAAAGAAATTTGTCGAACTAAACTTAAAACTTAGATTAGGGTTATTTTAGTGCAACAAAAAAAACCCAGTTCGGTTTAAATTCTGTAGAAGTAGCAAGATTGTTTGTTTTGTAAATAAATAAAATGTAGAATTATTTTATTATTTTTATTCTTAAGTATTGGTTTTGTTTTTAAGCGAATTGTTATTCTTATTTTGTAATATAAGTTTATTTAAATAAAAATGAAATTGATATTAAAATTAATAATTCACGTGTTAAATTATTGGAAAAAATAATACTTATCTGGTTTCTTATCGAAGGTTTTTTTTTGTTTAAAATGTGACGTAGTGCTTTGGCGAACGATTTGATGCGTAATATTTATGTGAGTTTCGCGATGATTGGATGTTTTATCAAATTCTGAAATGGTTCAACTTTATTACAGTTCCTTGCGAAGTAATTACTAATCGGTGTTTGAAGATGGTAAAAGTTATTAATACATAGAGAGAAATTGGCGTGCTACCCTCTCTTTGGTTCAATTAGTTGGGAGAGGCTTACAGTGCGGAATAAAAATATTTTTTTTAGATTAGCTCATAAAATAATTTTAATTATCTGGAAAAACGGTCGAAGATACTAGGCGACTTAAGCGATGTGTTTCGATGCGTTTGATACATTAGTTTTACAGTCTAGTCTAATTGGGTTGGGAGAGGAAAATCCACTCAATTATATATATATATATATATATATATATATATATATATATATATATATATATATTCATGCAAAAATTATTAAAAATAACAGAACTTGTCTGTTTACTTATACCTTTTTTTTATCTTTTAATTATTTATAATAATTTTCTTTGTCATAAAATAAAAAAAAACAAATTGATAAAAGTTCCGTATGTGTAACTAACGTTTTCGATTTCTCTTCGAATCATCTTCAGGTGTTGATGACTAAAAAGCTTTGAAAGGAAAGAATATATATATATATATATATATATATATATATATATATATATATGTGTGTGTGTGTGTGTGTGTGTGTGTCACGTTTTGATTGACTGAAAGTTCACACGCGTAAGGGATTAGTTATGAGTGGTCGATAGAATGAGATAGTTCAGTAAGTAGAAATTTGGTAGTAGACAGCGTGGGACACGCGAGCAACCGTCGGACCGCTGTTGTCATGGCTTATTCGGACGAGGCAACCTAATTTAAGGGCCAGAAATGAACCCTGTGATTTAATTACCTGGCCAGTTAAATTAACAGAGAATAATTAAATACGTCATAAATTGAATTGTCGTCGTCGACCTTTCTTCAAGACATAGTTTGCTGCTACGAGTGGAAGCTAACATGGCGGCCCAGACAGACGTACGTGCGGTCCTTACGAAATGTAAACCACACACACACACACACATACACATAATACATACCCACACATATACACATATACACACATTAAAACATACACCCAAAGTAGCGGTCTAAATATCTGTTTTAAAAAAAAATATTCTGTATTCCTGTACGTCATACAATAAGAAATAACACACAGAACGTATATTTCACATCAATTTTTATACACACAAACACTATATATATATATATATATATATATACAGATTAATGAATACACTTTGTAAAAAAAAACGGAAAAAATACTTCGTTTATGTTCACACTAATATTCATATAAAATCATAGAATTACGTGAGTAATTTAATTTCTCATATATAAATTATAATTATTATTTTCATGATCGATAAAAACAGCCATCGTTGATTTTTTATTTAGAGTGAAGGATTTCTCTCGGAATTGAATTCATGTGGCAAGAGTTGTCTAATTTGCTATTTGCTTTCTCGCTTCGTTTCACCACATCAAATGGTTTCGTCCGAGTAATAGTATGAATACCTGACATTTAAAATTTTTTTTAAATCAGTTAAAATCCTGAGTATAAACCTTTCAATAAGTTCTAATTAGTTTTTTACAATCTTATCTAATATATATATATATATATATATATATATATATATATACACACATATATACACACGTATATATATATATATATATATATATATATATATATATATATATATATATATATATATATATTGGCAAGATTGTTAAAAATAACAGAATTCGTCTGTTTAATTATACCTTTTTTATTTTTTCAATTTTTCTGATGGTCTATTTTTGTATTAAAATAAAAAAATGATAAATGTTCCATAGGTTTCTCAGGTTTCACGAACGTTTTCGATTCTTCGTTGAATCATCCTCAGGTGTCAAAAGCAAATGAACAAAAAAGCTGGAGAAAGAAAATAATTTTTAAAAGACAGCGGAGAAACGCGCAGAGAACGTTTTCGCATTTGTCAGGAAGTCGCTGACGATTTAAATTCATCATATATATATATATATATATATATATATATATATATATATATATATATATTGGAAAAGATTGTAAAAACCTAATTCGAACTTATTGAAATGTTTCAACTCAGGATTTTTACTGATTTGAATCAACAATTTTTACAGCAACTGACAGCATAAATCGATGACAACAGCAAAAAAAAACTAATGAATTATCTGCAAACATTAAAGAATTCGTTTATCACGAACACAGAGGAATTACATTACTTAATGGCATACACGTTGTAAAGACACATACTTAAATAAAAACGATATCTAGAAAGCAATCCTATTAGAAAGAAAAATTGGAACAGACGAGCGCAACCGTTACATTATTTGTTTTCTTCCGAAAGAAGCAAAGGATTTAAGATTCGCTGTGGAACCAGAAATTATTTCAGTACTCGCATCAACTGTCAGAGAACTGCTAATTGCTTCAAAAACAATCCGCTAGGCTAAAACTTCGACCTCTTTACTCAAGTCAATCTTATACTTCTACCATACAAAATAGCCTGAGGTATGTAAAGAAAAAAACTTTCAACCCTTTTTTCAGTATCAATCATTATTGGGATTTCTCTTTTTGGAGACACTGTGATTGTTCCATTAAAATTGCAAAAATGTGTATTAAAACAATTTTATTTTAGACATCAGGGTATTAACCGGATGAAAACTTAAGCACGTAGCCATGTCTACTGGCCAAACATGGACAAGCAATTAGAGGATCTGAGACATAACGGTACCAAATGTCAGTCAGCAGCAAAGGCATTAAAGAAAAACACACTTTTCTTGGCCTAATCCGAATTGCCCGATGGCCACGTCTCCACATTGACTTTGCAGGATCGATTGATGGAAAATGTTTACTACTACTAGTAGATCCTTACAGTAAACGGCCGGAGATATTTCTGATAAAATACATTATCTTCAGAGTAAACAATATAAAAATAACAACATATTTTTAGCCGATTTTGCAGTCCTAGAGACCATGGTCCCTGACAATCGTACTGCTTTCACTTCAGTAAAATTTTCAGATTTCACAAAGCAGAATAGTATCAACCACATACACACGCCACCATTTCACATCAATCCTAACGAACAAGCCGAGCGTTTTGTAGATACATCTATGAGACCACTCTTAAAACTCAGAAGGAAAGGACTTACACTAGAAATCCTAGAGATATTGCTTGGAAGTTATAGAGCTACACTAAACCCAAATGACCCTAATGGTAGTTCACCGGCTGAAGATCTATTCAACCGGATAGTTAGTTTACCAATGGATGCCATTCATCTAGCTGCACAAACTTCTTGCAAGAGAAATATATAAATAGAACAGCAGTTCAACCGCCATCACGGTCCCGTAAGTCGCACATTAAAATCAGGAAAATGTTTCAGCAAAGTGGACACAAAGTTATATCTTGTGACAAATCATAAATATTATTTATGACGTCAGTATGTAGTCTTCTGTTTTACTTCGACATGCGAATCAGTTACGACCCTCATTTCTCACAAAAACCAGCATACAAAATATTACTTTCCAACTGCAGATACTATTGGACACATTTGATTTGCCTCAACTGAGCACCCCAGCTATACAGAAATGAACAACCATAGGACTCAATTGAAGATATTATCAAAGAGGTCAGTTCGCATCCCAAACCGTGCAAATCCAATGCAGGTCACAACGCTCAAAGTGGAGGTGTTAGATGGAGGCGGATTTCCACCTAAGAATAATGATTAAACGTTTTGTATTTGAAAAGAAAGTAACTCTTTTGCCGTTGTTATCTTGCTTGAGATAATTTGCTTTTTCAAAAGCAGTTATATATCTTTCATTCGGCAAGCCGACATTGGGATAACAACATTCAATGGACGTGTCGCTACCACTACTACTAAATCGACTACATTAATTACGCCATTACAAATTAATTTTTTTTCAGTTTAAATTACATAATATATAATTATATTTGTTTATCACTACAGAAGCGTTTTAATCCAAATTATTCTTCATATTCGCGTCTTACTACTCGGAAAGGCCACTTTCTTTCAAATTCATCAACATGTCTGACTTGTTTTCTAAGAAACGAACAAGGACCCGAGTGAAGTTAGTTAAATAATGGAAATTATATTTTGTAAATGAAGTATTTTTTTTATTAATGAACTTTTGATTTCAGGAAGTAATTGATTAATTCGAAAAATCCAAAATGCATTCCAGTGGATTTAATTGTATCCGGTCAAATACATTTTTACAGTAAATGATTATTTCTACAGAAGATTTTGATTTTACGAAATAACTTATTAACTTGTTTTCTAAAGTAAAAGCATTGCAATCCCAAAACTGGTTCCCTCCCCTGACTGAAGACAAATAGTGCAGTTTAACCTTAGTCCAAAATATCAGCAATCACAAAGAGAAAAATAACTCTAGAAACAAATTATTATTCATAAATCGAAATTAAATAAATCTTTCGGCATAATATTTTTATTTCACGCAATAATTAAATTGAAATAAAAAATTCCCTAAAGGAACATTAGTAACTCTAATACGGACAATTAGTTGTTTAAATAGTTGTTAAGTAGCCGCTTGTTGACTTGTTTCTAAGAAAACTTACACAAATACGCAAGAGTACGTTCTGTTTGACGAAATATATCATCCCTAATAGCGAGAACAGTGAACGTACTTTTTTTATTACACCAGTCAATCTCAAACCTGTCCTAAAGAAATAAAGGGAGACTGCTTATCCCCCGAGAGTTGAAGAATGCGATTCCATCTTTTGAATATGTTAATTCAAAGAAGGGACTTGAAAAATGATATTGTCTGCGCAACCCGTTCCTATGGAAACAATAGTAACCCGTTGAACTTCCTACTCGCCAGGAAGATAATTAACACGTACACACTGGGAAAGGTACACACACAATCACTGTTGCAATAATGAGTTTTTAGGGGCATTAGAAACACTTTTGTATGAAATTAAAAAATATTTTATACAAAATAAGACATAAATTGGAATTTTACGCATATGTCCATTAAATATTTGTGACTTTATTGTAGACAAATAAACTCGGTTTAATGGGTGACAGTCATAGTATATGTTAATGAGAGGGAAAGACTCCGGCAAAATTCCATGAAAAAGACTAAAAAAAAGTAAAATATCTAACCGGATTAAATATTAAAATCGATTAATGTGATTGAAAATGACAATTTTTGTTTATGGCACGAACCAATTTAGGACGAAAATGACTGACGAAACTCTTTTTATGTAGCTTTTGTCTATTTCTTCGATCTATCTATATCTTTCTCTCGCTGTCTCTCTGTCTCTCTCTCTGTCTCTCTCTCTCTCTCTCTCTATATATATATATATATATATATATATATATATATATATCTCTTTTCATATCTATCTACCTCTAAGTATGTGCTGCAAACAATAGCCAAATAATTACATAGTTATACGTTAGCTATCGTTTACGTTCAGTTCCTTCCAGATCATATTTCATCCTTCCTTCTCGTATTCCTAAATGTCTGGATCGTTTCAAGAAACACCCAAATAACAAGACACACAAGAACCTTTTATCCGCCTCCTTTCCTTTCGGTGAACACGTGACACAATCCATGTGTCGGTTTTGATTTCCAGCATGTAGATCAGTTCAATCGTATTACCAGATTTGAGTAGCGTATGCGCGTCCGATGAACGAGAAATAAGTCGTATGTGCCTATGTTCTTAATACACGCGCATTGAAGACATCAATACAGGCGTTACATTGCACAGACAAAAATCTTTATTTAGAGGCAAATACAAAGTACACTTTTATAATAACTACACGCATCTATCTATCTATCTATCTATCTATCTATCTATCTATCTATCTATCGCATACATTCCTTCATCTTGGTTGTTAAATAGGCCAAGAATATTTTAGTTGATTCTTCCTTTAACGAGAAGCGTAATTTAAAGGATGTTTTTACGCTGTTGTTGTTGTTTTTCTGGCCTTTTTAAAAACAAAAAAAAACGTCAATTCTTCGTCGATTTTGGAAATAAAAACACAACAACAATGTAGAAGACATCGATTGGATTTCGCTTCGCTTTAAAGAAAGAAGCAACTAAAATATTCCTGGACTTTTTTAACAAAAACAATAGCATAAAATACATCCTTTAAGTTTTGCACATTTGAAGGAACAAGGCAGATATATATATATATATATATATATATATATATATATATATATATATATATATATATATATATATATATATATATATATGTATATATATATATATATATATATATATATATATATATATATATATATATATCAGGGTGGGCCAAAATAAGGGTCCTATCTTTAAATTTGAATAACTTGAATTTGAATAACTTCCACAAAATAAAAGTTAAACTCACCAAACTTTATGTGTCTGTAGACTGACCCTTCCGAGATTTTTTGAAATAAACAAAACAAATTTTAGCCGAAAAAGACTTCTTAAAACTTATAAAAACTAAAGTATTGTTTTTTACACTGTTTTGAGTTTTTTAAGCAAAAATAATGTTTTCTAAATGAGGGTACGTTCCTTAGGGCTAATACGGCTCATGCTTGCTTCGGAAGGGGTCCTTTACTTATTCTAAAAAAAAAACAAAAAAACTAATAAATAAAAAAGTTATGAATTTTTAAAAATAGGACCCTTATTTTTGCCCACCCTATATATATATATATATATATATATATATATATATATATATATATATATATACACACATATATGTATATATATATATATATATATATATATATACACACATATATATATATATATATATATATATATACATATATATATATATATATATATAACAGTAGATTAACTAAAACATATGTAAACTCCCTAAAATCTAATACCTCCTCACCATGACAGGAGTGATGAACGGATAGTGTCAGAGTTATGCTAGTTCCTGGTAGGGCCACTCAACACGGATTGGTCTGATACCCAGCTGTATTAGGACCCTAACTTGGCTAATCAGGGCTCTGGTGAAAACCAAGACGCGTTGATCCAGCAACCGGCGGCTTCAAATCGGCTTGTCCTTGGGTCTGTGGATAATCTGCGGCAAACAAGTCGTTCTACCAACAAGGATATACTTGTGGCTTGGGACCGCTAGGAAATTTACTACTTCCAATATCGTTCATACATTCCTCCATGCCCATCTCGCAAAATATGATGAATTCTGGTATGGCGTCCGCAGAAATTAACATGCTTGCTGCCCCAGTTATGCGAGTGTAAAATCAGTAAACTAGGATTACCATGAGACATAGAAATCGCTATTTTTCTTGCCTATTAGAACGTCAGAACTTTTATGCAGGAGGAAATCAAAGCGCTCACAATATACTCCCTCTTCACGTACAACGTCGACATAGCTTGCCTCTCAGAAGTCAGATTTCCTGATACAGGCTGTCGTAAAATCAAAGTCGCTCAACTCGACGTCTCATACAACCTGTACCACAGTGGTCAGACCAATAAATGTGGTCTTAATGGAGTAGCCTTCGTTCTTACTGATCGTGCCAATGCATCACTTCTCGCATGGGAACCAACCCTTCTCTGTCCAGCCCATATCCGCTTGAAAGGTTCGGTTCTCAACGTCAGTGTCGTTGCCGTATATGCTCCAACCCTTAACGCTGACGATAAAGATAAACCTTTTTCCACAAAAAGACTGATTGCATATCTTCGAGTGACATAATTATTGCAGGTTATTGGAATGGCCGGGCAGGTGCAGGCGACGTCAGCAACAGAAGAGTAGAACATGGATCTTGGACTTACTTTCGGCAGCCTCGTAACTCTCGCTTCCCTTATTTTGTTATTTAGTCCTAACATTCCATGAGCGATGTTTCTGACAAAGAGGGAAGAATTGCTGTTCTCTAGGTCGGAATCTATCTATCTAACGCTTATCGTTGGCTAGGGTTTCACCTTGAAGTATGATTTTTTAAAGCTCTATACATCAAGTGGCTCCATACCTTGTCTGCAGCGATTTCCATAAAACAAAAACAAAAACAACAAAAAAAACAGTGGTATTCGCAAACGATTTGCGGGTGGAGACCAATGTGCTAATGGTGAAGCACGCGTTTTCAACATTCACGGCGACACTTACTTACTTAGTACTCCAATGACGGTGTAACAGCTAACCAAATCGACCCCTTTCTTGTTAAACGCCGCTAGTCGTTGAGCGTCCCTGATTGTTGAGTGTTCTTGGGCCCAGGCACCAATAGCGAATTTGATTCCGATCAGGTATTGGAACGGGAAAAACTACATCTTAAACTCAAGACCGTAAAGTCTCGTACTAAGCTTCTCGGCTAATTTTGAAACTGAAAAGCAAAAATATCTATAATGCATTTTGCATCGAACTATCTAAAATGGTATCTCAGATGAGCTTTGGAAAAATGTTAAGCGTAACATCCAATTCGTGATGTCTGAGACGCTTAGAACAACTAATCAAAAAGACAAAGGTAGGATCTCTGGCTAAACCATTTAAACTGCTAAAAAAGCAAATCGAGCCCGTTGCAAAAAATCTCACAGCTTCAAACAACTACGCTGTGAAGTTACCCGTTCTGTTCGCGCTGATCGAAATACATTCTGGAGGAAAGTGGCAGAAGACATGGAATGTGCCTCCATTGTTGGGAATTCTCTTTACGGCTTCCTCCGTTCGAGCAAAATGACAGGCTGGAATGGTAAACAAACCATTTTGAACCCGAATGACGAACCAATCACCAATCTTAACGAACGCCTCATTCGCTGGAGAGATCACTCCGCCTATCTGCTAAACCACGAAATCCATAAACTGCTCCTAGCAATAACGCCGGTCAAACTATTTATGAGTTACAAAAAATCACACGCTTGAATGAGGTTATTGCTGTTATCAAAAATCTAAAAAATAACAAAGATGCAGACGAAGATGAAATCCCTACTAGTATCTTCAAACACAGCGCAAACATGCTAAGATCTTTCATCCATCACATTATCAACTTGGTTTGGGAGACTAAAATTCTCCCCTAAGGCTGGAGCCATGTAACCCTGGTAATATTCTTTACGAATGGCGATAAGCGCTGCTGCAGCAACTACCGTGCTATCAGTCTGATCGACATGTCTGCTAAAATATTCGCTTTGATTCGTCTGAGACGATTCCAATCAGAACCCAACTCAAGAACGAGGCCAAACTAAGGTGGTTTTCGTCCGGGCGGTGGCGGGACCGATCAAATCTTCACCCTAAGACGAATCCCAGAACACTGTTGGTATCCCCAAAAAGGTAGTTATATCTCGAAGGATGATATCATGACAATAGAACAGATACTATACCACCTTTTTCCCTAAAATATATATATTAAGATTAATATATGTTATTTTCGTATACGCATTACTATTAACATAGTTTTTAACATAGTTAACATAGTATTTCCTCGTATACTATTCCAGGATATATTACACTACATCCTCCTATATTATTTCATACTAAGTACAATATTACAATAGTCTTGAATAGTATAGTTTCGGCCTCAGACAGACCGACACATAATCTCCATTATTTATAGATTTTATGGAGAAGCGAGACGACACTGTTTTATAAGAATAACTGTGTCAGTGAATTTCAAAAAAGGTCAACGATATTCACCATAATTAAGGTATTAATTGTTTAATAATGTACGTGTGTTTATATTTTAACATTTTTATACGAAAATAATTTATTAGAGAAGAACGCGTATAGCTGCCCCTAATTAAGCAGGTATTGATTGCAGACATAATATAGTTAAGAGGTTTTTGGACTATATACAACTTAGAGCATATCACTCATTGAATAATTAGCATTTGAAAAAGTAGTTTCGTCTTCAACACCTTAAGTTATATATTTATTGTGCCATGTTAATTGTTTTGTGGAGAAGGTTGACACTTATTTGAAGTAGTGTAGGTTTTCTCTTAGTCTTTGATTTCCTAAGCCAAGGCACAAAATGTAAGCGAATTGGATGTTGTTGCCAGTCTCGCTGGGTTGTTTGCGTGGTAAATTAATGTTATGATAGTAAGTAGACAAAACATTTGTTTATATCAATATGTGTTTTATATCGTTAGCTATTAGTTTAACCGCTCAACTTATAAATTAGAGCTCCCTATAACATTGAGCTATCATGCCGTGGTTGTGGACCGAATTAATTCCGATATTAACTCACCGTTCTCCAAATCTAAAATAAATGGTCAAATATATTTTCAGAAATATGTCTTCAATCTTTCCTTCTAATTACTTTTTTTTATATGAACTCTAAGTAATCAAAGTATTCTATGCCCTCTTTTTGTACTATTTTATGATCGACAAAAGTCAACAGTTTCACAATTTCAAGTGGCTGACCTTTACTTTGACTCGATAGTATTAACCCGATTGTCACAATAACTCTAATAATTTCCATTGTTTATACTTGTCATATGAATGCTTCGAACAGTTGTCCTCTGTCATACCTGTTATCGTTATGTTCTTAATTTTTTGGCTGTTGTAATCTCCGACGTTCTTCTGTAAAAATACCAACAGCAACCACCAATAGGATGATGACAATTCGAAACGTAAATAATTCAAATAACAACAATACCTTATATCAGAAGGCCGGAGAATACACCGATCGAAACCAAGTTAATATAGAAACAACAATGGGGATCAACGTTACCATTTACTTGCCTCTTCACGAAGGCAAAGTAAGACACACGATCATTTTTTATGTGGGGATATCCAGCTCCCCAAAATGGGTACTCTGGATGAGACAAAAACTAAAAATTGTCCCAGTTAAAAAGAATCTCTTCTCGTTAGACCGAGGACAAAACAGATACTACACTTTGGCCCAAGCCCGAAAGCCAGAAAAAAAAATTGGAAACTAGTAAATACTGTATATTACAACAATATGCTAACAATAATAAACACTTCCACCCAGTCATGGCTGACGGAACGAGAAAAATCTACCCCCGTGTATTAAATAACGGGCTCAGTTCGAAAGTCCGTATAGATTCCTGAGTTCGACACAAAGATTTCCGAGTTCGACGAAACACACCTGAAGAATATCAGATTACATCGGTCAAGACGTTGTGAGAGTAACATCGAAAATGAGAACAGTAGTCCGAATAATCCAAATAATATAACAATATCGCATATCAGAAGTATCGTTGAATAGCAATAATTTTAATTGAGACCAACTTAATCTTATCGCCATTTTGGTAATCTTAGGATATAGTTAACAGCTCAGAAATCAAAAACGTATACAATAAACAACTTCAATCGAACGCGCTAAAAATTAAGTTTGTATTTATTTCAAAATTAGATTTTGTTCAAAGCTCTCATTTTAGTCACACGAGAAACAAAATGGTTGCGACTTGCTCTGTCGTTGAGGGTTTCACTCCTTAATATATATATATATATATATATATATATATATATAAATATATATATATATATATATATATATATATATATATATATATATATATATATATATATATATATATATATGACTTGCCCAACCACTAATCCTAAGTCTGAATGGCAGGAACCCCGGACTTATGGTTAGTGGCGAAGTAAGTATTTTTTACTATCTTTTTAGTCGGAAGTGATTCGAAGCTAAGCGATCTCCTCTGCACAATCGACTCCATCTTTGATTTTTATTTTGTTTCGATAAGTCAAATTTATGATGACAAAATAAACGGTAATAAATCTTACAATCAGTTTTCATACTACAAAAGTATACAGTTCGGTAGAAAATTAACTATTAATGCGTTTGGTGAAAGTTATTAGGGATGTTTTCGTTTTTTAGATTTTAGAATACTGCAAGATTACCGCTATTTTTTATTATTATATATGTAAGTAACAATATGACATTGATAGCGAACTCTCTTCGTTATATTAGGAAAGTAAAGTCGTTGATGGCTTTTTGAAATTAAAGAATTCAATTGCTAATATTTTGTAAGCCTAAGGCGAGCATTGTGTTGTGATTTTTTCACACCTCGCGTATTTTATTGAGAATAAGTTAAGTGAGTCATTCGTGGTCAGATTAAAAGTATGTTCTTCGGAATAAATTGGGGAAATATTTGTGTTGTTATACCGGGAAAATGACAAACATTATTAATTGGGTTTCTAATATTGGATATCAATACAATGCTGAATAGGATGTTACCAATTTGCACCTCGAGGAAGGAGATAATGAAAAAAATATTTTCCTTAGCTTGGACATAGAACTCGAATGAGTGAGAGTAAGCTATACACACGGGAATTAAGGAAATTGATGTTACGAGTTTTGACATTATTATTTCCTGAAGGTGATAATAAGGTGTGTAAGCCTCGGCCAAGGACATTTTTGAACGTTTTTTTTCTTTTCTGTTCCGTAGAATAAGAATGAATAGCGAGATACGAAAAAATAAATAAATACAAATTAGGGAAAAAAATGTTGATTGAAAGGAAGAGAAAAATAGCATAAATATATGAAAAGCACCGAAAAGTGCCCACAGAAAATTGAATAAATGCAATTACTTAATAGGAACAAGGATAAGACAAGGACGCGTAGATATACACCCCTATAGGAACTCACTCATACACAGACACAAACTCATACAGAGAGAGAGAGAGAGAGAGAGAGAGAGAGAGAGAGAGAGAGAGAGAAAGAGAGAGGGGGGAGAAAGAGAGAGAGAGAGAGCAAAAGAACAGCTCATGTAATAATATTGAAGTATAAGTGTTTATTAATATTTACGCGCGTGATGTATAATTTGTAATGCTTAAACAATGTTTCGCCTGGTCAATACTTAGTCTCTTTGAACACTTTTCGTTGCCTTGACAGAATCACCAATCGATATCGAAATCTAGTGGGGTCGATCTCTTCCGTTTCTTTACAGCCCCTTTCTCACTGAAGAGACGTTGCTAGTCTGTCTCTCTACTTTATCGTTATTTCCATGACAGGTGCTCGACTGAGCTCCAATCTCGGGTTTCTCCTTGTAAGACATTCATAGCAAGAACTCACCTTACAAAAAAAAACTTTCCTTTCTTCCTTAGTGTGCTTGGCGTCAGGCGGAATTTCCACGAACAGACCTTCTTAGTAAAGAGCTTCCCGTCAATGGAACACATTGTCGCGGAACTGCATCCCCGCAGATTATTACTTGGTCATTTTCATAGCCAATATCAACAGATTCCTATCTAGAACCGTCTCTACAAGTATTCGAACTTTGTCCTGACAATCATTTCATCTCATTAACCCTTATCTTTGATAGATGGTGACAATTTAGTAAAATAAGGAATGCAACAAAATAGGTGACCTTTTGGGAAGTAACAGGTGCTTTAAGTTTCGGAATTCTTTTAGATGAGGGTTGATAATTTGTAGTATTTGGTATATACGGACTACTGTTCCCATCTTGGGTGTTTTTATCACTACGTTTCGGCCGATGTAACCTCCGACTTTCTTCAGGTCTATCTTCTCGAACTCGGGAATCGTTCTGTCGAACTCGGGAATCTGGACGGAATTTCGAACGGAACCCTTTATTAAATCCACGGGGGTAGCATGCTCTCGTTCCATCTGCCATAGCTGGGGAAAGGTCTTTTTCGTATCGCCCGCACTGAGGATTGAACCTTCAACCTTTAGATGACTGTTACTTAGAACTGAATTTCATTTAGTACTATATCCACTGCGCCACGTGCTTTGAGTTTAAAAGTGTAAGTCGCTCTAAAATCATTCTCTAATTACTTTGAACAAAGTATGAATCTATCTCTTATCCTTCAACTATAGTTAAAATAGTAGGGTAGACGAGACTCTCAAGCCAAGTCAGGGGCTACTATTATAAGAGAAGGAGAATTCTGAAATGAAACCACTTCCACACGTGTCTCAGCATTGCTAGCAGTCATCATGCATTTCTCTTTCCCAATAGATTAGGCGGTCGGACATTACGCGACACTTGCTTCAATAATAGCCTTACACCCCGTCTAAAGTTATTATGCAACTGCTTGAACTCGAATAACTCTAATTTGTCACGATTTTTTTGTCAAATTTTAAACGCCCAAAACAAATTTTGAGGTCAACTTTTAGGTAGTTTCAATATATTATACTTAACATTATTGTATTTATTATAAAACCTAACGTCATAAATAGTTACAAAAACAGAAAATTATTTTTTACTTTAATAAACAGGTTTTAAAAATTGTCAGCACTTATTCTAGGACAAATAACACACAGAAATGGTACGTACGTCTTTGAAGCATTTGCATATTAACACATCACTAAATAAGTTCCGGGTCTGACATATAGATGGCGTCACTAATAAATGGAAAGCACAATTCAATATAGAATAGTATTCTTTGTGCGTTTGAAGAAAGAAATCGGCAAAAAATGGCCACAAATTAAGAAGAAAAAAGGTGCTATTTCATCAAGACATTGCACCAGGTAACAAGTTTATTGTAACGATGACAAAGCGACATGAATTACCCTTCGAATTGTTTCCGCACTCACCCTATTCTCCAGATTTGGCCCTAGCGACAACTGGCTGTTTGCAGACCTCAAAAGAATTCTCCAGAGAAAGAGATTTGGCCCAAATGAAGAAGTGATATCGAAAACTGAGGCGTATTTTGAGGCCAAATACAAATCGTTTTACTAAAAAGACACCGAATTGTGAGAGAAGCGTTTGAATCAACGTATCACCGTAGTAGGAGACCATGTTGATGAATAAACTCGCATTGCGTCTAGAATTATTATTTCATTAGTTAGGTTATTGAGTGATGTATTAATAGAGTAATTTTTCTCAATAAGAACCGTCAATCCATTATCCATTGATTTAGTTAATTTTTACAACAAAACATTGTGGTTTAAATTGCTCTCTATGAGTTGGTTTTGTTATCCTGTTCTTCAACACGTTCATATAATGTCATGTTGATAATTCACAATAGCTTTTCGATAGAATTCAGATAGGAACTTCATGGTGGCCATTTGTATTGTCTTATCTTCCGTAAAAGAGTTTTCATTATTATGTATATGCATACTTTTCAATGTTTGTGTATATTTACTAATAGTAATACTTAGCTATAGATCGATATCAATTTAATATTTAAGTATACATGATTTTTAATGTATATGTATGATTAATGGTGCTTATGTTTATGTATACATTTTAATACTTACGTACATGTAAGATTTTAATACTTACGTATGATTAGGATTTTAATAACGTATATGTATTATTTCCAATGCTTTCGTATATATAGTGTGTCTCAAACAGATATATACACACTTTGAATTCTTATAAAGTAGGTGTAAAAATTGACTTAATTTTCAAAATGTATTAAAACTTACAAACACCTGATGTTCTTAAAATGACGTCCGTTTTTGTCAGATTTTGATAACAAGGTGAAGCTATTGCACTTAATTGCGTTTTTATATTTCCAGTTTTAAATGAAATGTTTAAGAACAATCTTTGAAGTCACTTTGTGAGATCGATTTCGAAATGCAAATATCAGAAAGAGATTTAACATTTACAGATCTATCAACAACGCTGTTATAAAAAAGAAATACACGTGATTTGGACATGTTTCCCGGCTACCAGACTCCAGCTATGTAAATAAATTTATACAAATAAGCTTTTATTCGAGAAAGATCAAGACAGTGACCACCAAGAAATGGGCTGATGAGATAAGAGTTGTGACTGGAATGTCGCTCCTGATTGCTGAAAGCCTGGTCCAGCACCATGATAGTTTGCTTTCAAGCGTGTTACGAAGCTCTCTGAGGTATGCAATCAAGTCAAGTAAGTCAAGTCAAGTAGCATTTCATAATGAATTTCAGTTTAATTATTCCACTAAAATTGAATGACTACGAGCATGACAGTGTTCTAATATCACAATATTCTTATTATTAGTGTGTAATTGTACCATGCGAAATTGTTCAAGATGTGTATACAGCTTTTTGTGACACATTGTACATAATTATTATGCTTATATATATATATATATATATATATATATATATATATATATATATATATATATATATATATATATATATAATCAGTTATGAAAATATATTCATGGCAATTAAGCTACACAGAGGTTTCCGCGTTTGCTTGCTATTTCACTTATACAGTTTAAAAGGTTTAGGGGTTATTAAGGTTTAAGATTTGAAAGTTCTAATTCATACATAATCTACACGGATCGTCTAAGTTTCTACATGTGCTAGCCTGTCGTATTATTTTCCATTGGATTATTGGTGAGCGTCCGCTTTCTTTGAGCTCCCATTTACCTTAGGTTAACAATACATAATAAATAAATAAACAAATAAATAGATAACAAACTAAACTGAACTAAAACCTAAAATAAAAATACAAGCAAGCACGTGTTAAAAAAGGTCACCCATTATTTTGACACAACAAAGAAGCAGGGATGAGTCACCCTATAGAAAGCAGAACAAACGAATAGGAAGTAAACTCAACCGAACCTTTGTTTGGGAGAATCCCAACGATTGGTTAAGAGAATAACAAAGAATCTGATTGGTTAAATAGCTAGAATAAAGGCCATGTGTATATATAAAAACACTCGGCAACACAAATTCCATGCACTTTAGCCTGACGATTTTCTACGGGGATTAAAGTGGAAGCCTCTGTGTAGCTGAGTTGACATAAATATATTTTCATAACTTACCACCTAGCTCTACTCACGAATTGAGCACTGTTGAAGTAAATACTGAAAATTAATACATAAATTATTATATCCCCTTATAACATTTTATGTGGATACATGAAATAATATATATATATATATATATATATATATATATATATATATATATATAATTTTTAATATGTATGAACCTGTATAATTTTTATATTTATGCATATGTAAGATTAACAACTTTGTTTGTTTTGTGCGTATTCCTTGTGAATATTGACTTGTTGAACAGTTAAATAAAAAGGGCCGTTGTTTGTATGGAAATGTTTGAGAGAAACCTTAAGGGTCCGGGGTGACCGCAGAACGGAAGTCGACGAAACAACGTGACCTCCAAGTGGAAATTTCCTGTCTCTTGGCTTTCGAGATTTCAAGCAAAAAATACGTGTTCGGCGTGCCGTCTCCAATGGGAAGCGGGTGCGCACATTGTCACTAGGTCTAGCGAGACGAGCTATCCATTTATCTATCCGTCTGTCTATCTCTTTCTCACACGCGTACGAAAGTAACCTGCCTCTCTGATGTTGTCTGTGACTATTCTTCTCTTTGTAATAACTTGACAAAAATAAATATTGGCGTCCGAGTATGTTTATCAGCAGACGAATACACCCGGATTACCGACGACAACAGCACGAGTGTATAATGGTCTATACACGTATAGGTAAGTGAAAATATAACAAAACAATGTTACTTAATATTTATGATTATTCAATATACAATGCAGTCATGAAGTGACAGTTATTAAAGATTGTTTTGATTTTTTAGGTGTCTAGATAAGTTGATTCTTTATATTCTTAAACACAAATGAACATACATGGCCATCACGCCACTTCATAGATTCCTTACTACGTGATTATTACATATATATTATATTTTGTTTGTTGCTGTTGAAGCGTCGTCTTCCAACCAATGGAGTTAAATTAAGACAGCCTTCGCAAGGCAAGAATTAGAAAAAAATTCTCGACGTGGAGAATTTAATATCAGCTGACTTACAAGTTTAAATTAATAAACATCTTGATATATATATATATATATATATATATATATATATATATATATATATATATATATATGTATATATATATATATATAATATTTAAATGTTGAATTAAATAACGATAATTGAATTATCGTTTAATAATTATTATAATAATAATCTATCGTGATAATATAAAGCTCAATATATTGAATAGAGCAATCAATTTTAGAGGTGAAAGATGAGAAAAAAAAATTGTAAAGATACAATATTTATTAAAACATCAAAAGTTCAGAGCAAGAAGCCTCATATCCTTAATCCATGGATTTTCAAAAATAAACTCTTCTCATCAGAGGATAGGGAAAAGCCAATAATGTAGTAGTAAATATTATCGGCATCATTTGACGTGTTTTTGGATATCATCCACCCTGACTTTACGCCCTCATCTCAACATAAGACTCTTTACCTTTTGGCCCTTATTTTTGTTCTTTATTTCTATGTTGTTTTACTTCATATGAAATTTTCAAAGTTAAATAATGCCGATAATATTTACAACTACATTATCGGCTTTTCCCTATCCTCTGATGAGAAAAGTTTATCTTCGAAAATCCATGGGTTAAGGATATGAGGCCCCTTGCTCTAAACTTTTGATGTTTTAATAAATATTGTATCTTTACAATTTTTTATTTCTCATCTTTCACCTCTAATATATATATATATATATATATATATATATATATATATATATATATATATATATATATATATATATATAATGAAACTCAAGAAACAACCAGAAATCTCAACCACTATATATTATTAAACAGAGATTGGCGAATAAATTTTTGCGACTAGGAAATTATAATTTAAATACCTTTATTCATCACTTATAATCAATTTTATAAGAGAGAAAAAATACGATCAATTAATATATAGAATAAAAAAATATATACAATAATACAATAACAAAATACGATTATATGTACTAACAGAATCCTGTTGAAATTTCACAGTGTTTTTTACACCAATCTTCATAATTTACTGTTAGTAATAATGTTCATTTTGCAATACTAAATGACTGTCATTGTCAATACTATGAAAAAAAAATGACGAGTAAAAAAAATTTTCAGTTCAATACTCTTTAAATAAATATAATTGATTTATTTATTTAAAATTATAGCAATTTAATTCTTTTTAAAGCAATAAATATTCTGTTTTCTTGCAGTAAAAATAATTGTCAGTTAAATATTTTTCAAATCAATAAAACGAATGCCATTTTATGAAATTATTCATTTAAAATTATACTGTTTTAGTCGACGGTACGCCATGATGTAATTTTGGAACAATTCATTTTAAAATTGGTAAAGTCGGATTTTTTTTTACCTAAGTGACATAATATGAATCACCAATCACGATCTATGCTAATCGGACGATCCCATCTTTAAAACAGGGGTGGAAGGTTATAACGTATGTATAAACATAACATACCTTTAACGTATTATTATATAGATGAACTTTTCTAAAGAAGAAATATATAGTTGTGGATCTGTCTTGATTTACGCAGGATTAATTAATTCCATTTATTGAAACGTGACTGCAACAAGAAACTAAATATAGAATAAGCGTAAGAATCATGTTCTGAGGAAACTATAAAGAGGTCTGATCACGACACGAATATATGGATTTGACTTGCAGTAAAAAACGGAGATTTTTTAATTAACTTCCGATTCAACGGTTTTATCGAGAATAAAGAACTCAAAAAAGCTAAAATGAAAAAAAAATAACCTTCCCCCAAAGGTGGTCAATTTTAATCGTTAAATAAAATCATGGATGGTTGCATGTGATCGATTAATCTTTAACCCTAGGTGATTTTGTCTACTTGTAATATATCTGTTATGTCATTCCGACCATAGCAGGATATATTGTATAATGTCTTATTTTTCGTCAATTGGTAGTGTAATAGTCATTATGTTTTTCCTTATTAGGTTTATTGTATATGCGGCATGCCAAACCTGAACATAGTACTCTACTAACTGGAACAGTTATGCTTTCTCATATTTAAATATATATTATCATTTGTTCGTGATTGCAACTGGAACTACTGCTACTCGTGGAATAACAGGATTTGTGGTCAGGGTATACTCATCTAGATCCGCCGTGTTCTTTCTATACCCATGCTATTTAATAATATGCACGGCATAATCACGTTGACACACCGGTTCTCATTAGATCACCGAAGTTTAGCAATGTTGAGCCTGGTCAGTATCAGATGGGTGACCATTTGGGAATACCAGACGCTGTATGTAGAAGGAAGTCGACAACTCCTTGCAAGAATTGCAAAACTTTAACGTTGTCATCTCCCCTAATCAGGATATACATGCGACTGGCGACCGCTTGTTAATTTGATATTTCCACAAATCTTCCATCTTTGGAGGAAGCCTGTTTAATCCACGCAGGCTAAATGCCGTACCAGATACATGTAGGTAAGTACGAGTGGTCATTATTACGAAGAAGCTATATGTTGCGCATCACATAGTACTTAGTAGATTATTCGAACGCACAGAAAGTTATATTGCAAGAAAAAGAGAGAAAGAGAGAGAGAGAGAGAGAGAGAGCAATTAAATAAAAGAACTAGAAAAACCGGAGAGAGCATATATTTGCTAGTAATAATAATAATAATAATGGCAAAATTGTGTACAAAAATAAATGTTTAATAGTTAAAAGAACATTTGGTATTTATTCATTCATCTTTTCTACAGTATGCCTGTGGCTTTTGAAGAGAATTTCTGAACACTGACGTCTGTCTTCTTATAAGAATGCGACATCATAAATGTAGCACCTAGGTGACAATTGGTACTGCGTTGATACAAAAATCTGAGAAGTTAAAATATTTCAGGTTGTCATGTATAATTTCAATGTGTAACACTGCCCCTCGATCTTTATTCCTTCATATGCATCTACTAGAGTTACATAAAAACTCAAAGAGTTTAGCTCAAACTTTTTTCTTTTTTCTTGGTCAATGCTTTAGCAAACATTCAAATAATTTTGGGGCGAATAGAACTAAAACTGCACCAGAATTACAAGAAAAATATTATAATCACAAAACCATATTCAATAACAGAAACACATATATTGTACACCATTAGCGAATTATTATTGGGAACTTAAAGAAAGTAGACGGCCGCTTATGATCGAATGGAAAATCTTAAGACGCGCAAAGACATACATATATTTAGATGCTCCGTGTACATTATGTTAGAGCAAGAAAGACTAACTATTAAATTAAAAGGTGAGAAAAAATACTAAATCGTAGAAGCGAAATAGCAATTAACTGTACACACAGAAAAATACTTAAGTATTACTATTAAATAAATAAAAACAACTAAATAGTTTAAATAAAACTCAAATAACTAACGCACTCAAATAAAACAAAATAACATTTAAAAAACAACAAATACCTATATAATGCTATTTTCTGGATCAGAGTAAGACACCTTTTGTTTGTTTGAACCACATGAAAATTGAGAAGCACCTAAATTCCTTTCAAACAAAAAGAAGCGATTCTCATTAGTTAGTGAAATCAAGAATTATGATTTTTTAGAAGGTAGAGTAGACACTGATTAACTATAAAAACAATCCTGAAATGCAAATCCATGAATTTAGCCTGATAGTTTTCTCGGAAATGAAATATAAACGTTTCTCTCTTGGTTACTTGCCATAAGTATATTTTCACACTACCACTACCCTCTACTCACCTATTTAGCACAGTTCTGCTTGAAGTTTCGGCAGGATTAGACCGAATTATCTTCCTCTGAAGTAATGTACTAAATGATTTCGTTAATAACATAGCATAAAGATACTCAAGTTCTACTAAGGTTCCCAACCGAAGAAGGTTAGAGGTAACATCAGTCGAAAAATTCTGAATATAATCACCAAGATAAGAACATAAGTCCGAATAGCTAAAATAATACGGTACTAGTACAGTTTGTGACCCATGCTGAAACTGAATTTCATTAACATCTTCCAAAAGTTTAGGTAAACAGTCTGAAAAATGCTAACGCGATTAGCCAATCAGATTGCAGCAGACGACAATTTACAATTTCCAAATCTAATAAATAGTAAAATTCATTAAGTTACGACAATTAATAAAAGCAATCATTAATTTCAACATTTTCGGAAAGACGATTCAGTCTCACGAAGGACTAAAAAATGTAAAAACTGTTTTTTTTACCTTAACCCAAAACCCAAGAACCATTTAAAAAAACTATTTTTCTTTTTCACCCTAACCTAATCCTAACCTAATCCTAACCTAATAGGTCTTGTTTAAAAGCTGTACCAGTACACAAATAAAAACAAAACAATTCATCGAAACACATAAAAATAATTAAACATACCATAACTTTCTCGTGAAAATACTTTCTTGCAAAAAACAATTATTATAACAGTTGTTTCATTATATTTTCTTCGTCAAAAAATAAATATTTTTTCATGAAATTTTTTTTACGGTGACCTTTTTTTCTTGATTTAAAAGTTTAATTGTTTTGTCCTGTTTTATAGCATCGTCTTGTTTGATTTTGAGAACAAAACGTTTTCATTTGGCATTTACCGGCTGTTTACATAAACAGCCGAAGGATGCCGACGAGAAGTCGATTTTAGCTTAGTTCACAAACTTTACCAGTACAAATAATACGAATTGTATATTCTCATCATTAAGTATTTGCAGTTTTTTTTCAGGAACTATACCTTCTGATTGGCCATTTTTACTAATTCCTGTATAAATCTGAATAATAGATAGAAGTATTTATTCAAAAAGTTGCATACACGTTTTAATATTTTTAAGAAATGTGACGTAGTTTTGGTTATAGACAGACACAAATTCTCCATTATAAGACGATAGATATAATCAGGAAAACATGAACGACACCGTGTTAAGGCAATTTTCAGTGTATGAAAGATAGGTACACGCTTTGCTGTAGTCGATATGGGTATCTGTCAGCGAGCAGCCCGGTATCAAGTGTCGAAAATAATATACTTACTAATGACGTGTTGTGTTATCGGTTGTATAAACAGGCAGCGAAGAAGCGACAATATCGATCCGCCATTGAGCTTATCAGAATATTGGCACGGCTTGTTTTCTTCTAGTCAATTCTGAAAGAAGATGATTGTGACTTTGCTCAATTAGATTCCAGAATTTAATCTGACGCGAAAGAGAAACTCGGAGAAAAACGTGAGTTATTCATTCAATAAAAAAAAAACTGTTACAAGGTTTGTCTATCAATTTGTCTATAAACTGATTAGTAATAACTGATCATCAACTATCTCCTCTACTCGAGATATTACTTTTTCACCTACCGACTGTATAAACCATTATACATCCGTGTCGTCGTCGTCGTAAATCCAGGTCTTTTCATATCTGTGGATAAAATCACTCGAACACCGACGTTTAGGTTTTTAATAAAGGTTTATTACAAAGAAAAGAACAGCAACAGAAAACATCAGCGAAATGAGCCAATTGCGTATACGTGAGTGAGAGAGATAGGAAGAGAAAGATAGATAGATAGATAGATAGATAGATAGATAGATATATAGCTTGTCTGTCTACACCTAGTAACATTGTGTGCGCCTGCCCTCCCCTTCATCGGGGACAGTGCCCTCGACAGGTCTTCTTACCTTGACTTCCGTTCTGGGGTTACCTCTGACCCTTAATGTGCCACTCAAACCTTCCATTTTTACAACGGCAATCGTTATGTAACAGCGAGACAATAAATACCCGCTGAAATGGTGCTTTAACGATGAAGATAATAATGAGTTAAAAATTGCGTAATCTCCAATCGCATTTCTGTTGTGTGTATATTTTTGAAACGAAGTGTAAGAATAGTTCCTACATGCAGTGGTTAATCTGCGATAATAGACTGAGATACTACTTGTTTTTACAAATTTTATTTATATTTATTTTCATCAAATTTATCAATAAAACTTTGCAAGGTGAAATGAAAGTGTCGTTTTCTTTCCTACAACTAGACCGAATGCAAATGCTTACCTGTTATCAAATCATTACCAATACACACACACATACACCCACACACACACACACACACACACATATATATATATATATATACTACACACACGCACATAACATGTATACCTACATATACACATATACATATATAGACATACATATCTGTACACATATATCAAGCCCCGAAGACCAAGACGATACCAGTTTATGGGGTGTAGTATCCATCGGAACAAAGGCCGATCAATAATACAACATTTTATTGACCTCCCAGGAGGTTAGACACAAGGCCAGTTTTATCTTACTCCCACAAGGTAAGATGTGACCCAAGGTCGGGTCGGGAAAGTGGGACTTGTAAAGCCAGCGCCCGAGAAGGTGAGCACCATGGCCATTAAAAATTGCCTGGGCAGCGCCGTCTGCATTCCCCGGTAGGGGCGCCTCAGGCAGTAAGCAATGAACTTACTCTTCCCCAAAGACGGGAGGCAAAACCTGGGGGGGTTGATCTCCTAGAACTGCACAGGACAGCCCCATAGACCGGCGTAAATCAAGCCCCGAAGGCCAAGACGATAGTAGTTTATGGGGTGTAGTATCCATATGAACAAAGGCCGATCAAGAATACAACATTTATTTACCTCCCCAGGAGGTTAGGCACAAGGCCAGTTTTATCTTACTCCCACATGTAAGATGTGACCCAAGCCCGGGTCGGGAAAGTGGGGTTTGAAAAGCCAGCGCCCGAGAAGGTGAGCACTCTGGCCATTAAAAATTGCCTGGGCAGCCCCGTCGGCATTCCCCGGTAGGGGCGCATCAGGCAGTAAGCAATGAACTTACTCCTCTCCAAAGAGGGGAGGCAAAGCCTGGGAGGGTGAACCTCCTAGAACTGCACAGGACAAACCCATAGACCGGCGTAAATCAAGCCCCGAAGGCCAAGACGATACCAGTTTATGGGGTGTAGTATCCATATGAACAAAGGCCGATCAAGAATACAACATAAAATCATGATATTATGTATATATAGTCAAGATAAAAGATTAAGAGAGAACCCTTTGACTGCCTAATTAGAATAACCATTTTTTTTAAAGTTCATAATTAATTAATGTTTAGTATTATTGATTTGGAATTGCATTGGCTTATGTTTGCTATCTATATGCAATAGTTTCGTCTATATAAACAGTAATTGATTAAAGTTATTCAATAAATAAATCGGAAAAATAACTAAAACACTTAAATTTGAACTCTATGCGTTAACTGACGACCTTACCGAAGGTAGTGACTTGCTACGAGCGAGGTAGAAACGAGAAGAAAAGGGGGAGTGGAAGGGAGTGTGTGGTTGTCTTCGCTTGCTACGAGCGAGGCAGAAGCGAAAAGAGAAAGGGAAAGTGGAAGGGAAAGTGTAGTTGTCTCGCTCGTTTACTCTCTGCACCCTTTCTCTCGCCCTTTTTTTGCAGTTTTTACATTTTCCGTGAAAATAAATAAATTACTTTTTTTATTATTAATTAAGTTGATGACTAATTTATAAATTTTAACAACAAACTTATTTTTTGATCTTTACAAATACTTTTTTACTATTCAAATTGACAAATGAAAACAAAAGTTTAGTAGCACTGTGATTTGTCCAGATTACGAAATAAATAGAGATTTATATTTTGGTATGATTGTAAATTAACATCCTACGCTACTCCGCGTAATTTTTTTTTAACTTGATGGAAAAAAGAAAAGAAAAAAAACAATTATTTTATTATTAACAGTGGGACAAATTTTCGTATATAAATTCAATTTTCTGGGCCAGTTTTAGGGCAGTTAACTAAATTCTTTTTTGTTATGAAGTTAAATACGCTGCATTTCTTTGGAGGGGGCGATATTTTGCTGGAAGATTACGTGTGGTTTTATGACCATGCAACTCGGACTTAGGGTTAGTGGTAAAAAATTAAAAGATGCAATGCCCCGAAAATGTTGGAACATTTTATGTTAAACATATATACAACTGATCCCTCACTCTAAATTCTAAAAAGTTTTTTCTTTCTTTCCGTTTTCTATGGTGTTAACACGTAATCCCCTAAAAGGCAGAATGTCATTTTTCGGGGTGGTCGGGTATTAATAGAGGGTTTAGTCTGCAAATTTACCCATATTTAATTTTTTAAAAATCTTATACTTTTTTTACTATACGTCTCTGTTTTATTTTAATTTTGAGCAATTGATTTTAGTTGTGTTTACCTTTCCAGTTAAAATTAAATAAATGACTTATTGTTATATAAAAAAGAAAAATCTTATTTTTATGGCATAAATACCAATATTGTAAGCTTGGATATTATTATAGATTAACACCACCACCCACCCACCCCACGCCCGATAAAATGAGATTATACTTTTTCAGGCGATTACGTTTGAATACCCTGGAAAACATGGCCGAAAAAGAAACAACAAAATAATTTAGAATTTAGAATGAGGGATCAGTTTAGCATATAAATTTAACGTAAAATAATCCTCTATTTTCATGCCATTCTAGGGTTTTGTGGCAGCTAACCATTTTATTTGCCATTGAAGATGACTTTTGTGCGTTATTATTTTTCTGGGTAGGAAGACCTTCTGTGGAGATTGCGCGTGGTTTTACGACATTGTCAGTCAAACTTAGGGTTAGTGTTAAAAACATATTAACTGCCCTAACAATCTAGACCCTAAAAGAAGAATCTCATTTTTAAGGAGGGGGATACTTTAGCTGAGGATGTTAATCTAAAAATTTACCAAAGTTTATTAAAATTATTGAATTCTCTGAGTATTTTTTTTAATTGACGCCCCCTTCTTCCCAATTAATTGCTGCTCCGATGGCGGGTTGGTTTTGCTAGTATATATATATATATATATATATATATATATATATATATATATATATATATATATATATATATATATATATATAGCACAAGCATTACTCTTCGTAAAAGGAAGGCAGTAATGTAAACAATTATGGCATTATAAATTACCTTATTTCGTAGCGAGTGTAATAGCGTGTAAGGGTGAAATATGATTAACTAGGAATTATTTATTGTTTCATATCTATATTTATGTCTATATATCTACATATTTAACCAGGAAAGAACAGACTGGTTCCGTAGTCAACGTAAGTCTAGCTGCAAACCCTCCACGCCGTGTACTAAATGTGATTGCTGACAAAGCAAATTATATAATCCGGATTTGCCGAAGCTGATATTGGTAGATCGGATTGGGATCTTTTGGGACTAATTCCAAAGCCGAACCTCAAATTAGCCAATGTACCCTTAATTATTTAGACAGAACGAATCTAGAAACAGAAGATATATGGGTAGTGACTGAGACACGTTCATTAGGGACGAGCTCCATCTTTTCACGCAGCTCACCTGTATCGTATCACATCATAAACTAGCAGAAGTACTCGTTTCAGGGCGCGTTCATAGTACAGGGCTCACCTTGGGCATTACAATACGTGCAAGAATGTTTTGCACAAGAACAATTCAGAGCTAGCAAAGGTATACGACGACTGTAGTGATAACTGTGACAGAATAGATATTATTTATGGGCTTAGAACATTTTTAATGTCGTACAATCCACAAATAAACTTTAATGTGCATGATTGACCTAATAAATACAATCGCGTACTATGAAACCGACGATGGGAATTCATATCCCTTTCGGATCTGTTGCGGTCATTTATGAACTAATCATTTTGGGAAATATCTCCAGAAAATATGGGTAAAATAACAACTTATGTTTTATTTTATGTAATAGACCGTTTACAATCTGCAATTTTCTTCGTTCTTTAATAATACCAAACGTGTTGATTTGGC
>OY744523.1:106536944-106624444 GCA_963556195.1 Sepiola atlantica | reverse complement strand
ATGAAACATAATTTCTAATAATATTAAAATCAAATTAAACCCAAAACGTATTAATAAAAAAATCAAATTAAATATACCATTTTTGAGCGACTCATACGATAAATTTCAGAGAATCTGCTGTTTACATGTTATTAATAACATAACGCGCCCCTGTCTTGTGCCTCTCTCTCTCTCTCTCCCTCTTTCTCTCTCTCTCTCTTTCTTGAAATATAACTTTTTGTGCATTCAAAATAGAACATTATACTTTATAATCAGAGGCGGGTAAGACATATACTATATTACCCCCTAAAAAGGAGGAGGTATTGCCTAGGAGGATGGTATAATGACAACAGAAACATACTACACTACCTTCCGCCTCAAAAAAAGTAAAGGAGAAAATAATCCCTGGGAAGGTAGTATCATGACCACAGAACAAATACTACATCCCCTCCCCCAAAAGGAGGAGATATACTACACTAACTCCACACCTCTAAAAAAGAAAGAGATAATCCTTGGGAAGATGGTATCATGACAACAGAGCGGATACTATACAACACCATGACCCTGAATTGAGCATTTAAAGATAGTACATTAGTCTGAAATAGTATATACTATACTATTTCATAATAAGTACAATAATCTTAAATATTATAGTTTTGGCTTCAGACAAACAGACAGATAAATAATCTCCATTATTGATAGATTAGTATTATCATTATTATCATTATTATTGTTATAATTAGTATCATTATTTGATATGCAAATTACCATATCACATTGTAGTAATGTTAATGTTAATGGGTAATGATTTATTATTATTATTACTATTACTATTATTATTTATTTATTCATATATATATTAGTGAAATAAAAACTGAATTGTTTCTACATTTAGCTTTTGGAGATGTCGTCATTTGATCAGTGCCACTAGAGAGCCATGACTTTTATAACTGTTCTATTTTCAAATCTCCGAAGCAGTTACATGGTAAACAGCTGATTATCTCCGTTTAATATTTCACAATTTAAGTTAAGGTCCCTTGTTTTGTTTCGCTGTTGTATACCTGTAATCCCCTTCTGTATTGTAAATTGTGCAAGTCGGCTCGTGCAAGTGCTAATATAATATATATAAGAGGTGTATGTAGTTTGTTTGAAGCATTGTTTATTAGTATATAGAAATGTAATACTTAGAAGGCAATACAATGCAGAGGTGTGACTGCATCCCCACGGCTTCCTTCATATGCACGCTTGAACTTGAGTTGAGCACGGTTCTGAAGAATTGAAGAGTCACCGAAATATTATAATATACGGAGTTTCCACCAGACCATCTTGATACAGGTATTACATAACATTGTAACATCGTGTAGATAAACAGATATATGTGTGTTTGTGAAAAAATCAATATATATATATATGTGTATGTGTATGTATACATTGTATTAAGGGTGAAACTATTTAATTTGCTCCACCATTATATGTCTTATTTGTTCCAACTTGTGTCTATCCGTCACACCTCTGCATTGTATTGCCTTCTAAGTATCACATTTCTCTCTCTCTCTCTCTCTCAGTTTCTTTCTCTCTCTCTCTCTCTCTCTCTCTCTCTCTCTCTCTATATATATATATATATATATATATATATATATATATATACATATATTACAAACATTCAAATATGGGGGGAGCAAAAAGAAAATACAGTCTAATTCGAACAAATAGATTCACACACGGTCATGATTATATCCAATATTTTTCCCTTAGTCAGAGCTTTATAAAGAATAGATAAGAGAAAATAACAGAATCAATATTTATATATTGCATGTCGTGGTGGGAGTATGAACTCCGAAATGCAGTCTACCATCACACATTCCTAACCTGCGAGCTCGCATTTTGGACTTCTTACTCCTACCTCGACATGTTAAATTTCTTTTTGTTCCAATTCGTCTGTTGTTTTCACCTTTTCCCCGCATTTCCAAATGTATTACACACACATACATAGATATATATTTATTTATATCAATAAAATGTCAGATTAGAGTTATTTCATGCTGTGATTAAAAACATCTTACTCAAGTTTCTGTAAAAAGTCAGATCATACTTAAACAAATTCAAGTGTCTTCAGAGTCAAAGCCAATTCCCAATTCCCAGGTGCCAAATGTTTAAATATTAAATATTGAGCTTCATTTTGCTTTTGGAAATTCATCATCTTAAAAATCAATATGGACTATACAAAAGAATTGCTTTTTATTTTATCATATACACGTATCTATCTATCTATCTATCTATCTATCTATCTATCTATCTATCTATCTATCTATCTATCTATCTATCTATTCTACTCTTCCTCTCTCTCTCTCATATATATATATATATATATATATATATATATATATATATATATATATATATATATACTTTATGAAGTATTACATATCGCCATTTTTCATCTAACGCTAATTTTTCAAAGAGATAACTCGAATCATCTTTATTAAACATCCCAAGGAATTAAAAAAATATCTGCTTTTAATAGTAGGAAATCGTACACAAACAGATTATTTCTGATAAGAAAACAACTATAGAAATTGACTATCATTTCTCTGCTTAATTTTATCAGCCATATGACAAGCAATTTCGAGGTTCACGGGCCCACCATCTCTGGTTTGTGTCGAGTGAAAGCTGATACTAAACAATTCTGCTCAGAAATCCGCAGGAAAGAATTCGGATATTCTGCTGAATACAGATTGTCTGTTACTCTTGGGCTAATAAATACGCCACCCGATATTACCCTGAAACGATATAAACTAGCTTGACCAAGTCAGACGAATTGTGAGACCCATTTTCATACTAGTAATAAAAACAATACATTACAATTTAAAGAAACGTAACTCTTCCAGTTGAGAAGTACCAGAAGTGGAAACTTAGAAACCCCGACGTAGAGGGATACTTCAGTTAGTATTGTATATGAAAAGCATTATTCGAATCTTATTTATAAACTAATGCAATTTTCTCTTCATAATAGCTTGTTCTTTTTGCATCCTCCATTCACCGCTGTGATTTCGATTTCTATTTTGATGCAATCGATCCATATCACTCCAGGATTAAGTATCTAATCATTTTCTGCTGTCACTGAATGTCATTAATATAGGCCAGAATTCGTTAAAAGCAGGGACACATAGTGATAGGACTGCGTTAATTCGAATCGACCAACCAACGTTGAAAAATATCTTTAGTAAAAAAAGCGCCATCTGTTGACTTGATTCTAATCAACCGCTTCTATTGATTTTGTAATTCAACTCTGAATCACTTTTGCCGGAAGAAGAAAACAAAATATAAATTCGACACTTAAAATAAAATGCATTTAAATTAAAACAAAATGGCGTGCAACTTTAATTTAAACCAAATACTACGTGAATTGCAAAAGCTAAAACTAAATAGAATTTAAATAAAAATATAGAAAACTGAATTTCGTTTCATAATAAGGGAAGATTAAATGTTTTCGTTCAAGGAAAATGAATAAAAGGCACAAAAAGTACATTAGTTGGATTATTAGACTTGTGGTTATATAAGCTATGTAAGCATATAGGAAAATTGTCGTATGTGATTAGATAAAACACCAGCTGAAGTAATTGTCTATGCTATTGTCATCAGATTTAGGACACATATTTTTTCTTACTTACGGAATATCATCACTAACAGAATAATTCAGCTATTACTAAAACAATCACTATGAATATAATACTATACAAATCGACTAAATTAATGACTTAAAAGTAATGAATTAGAAAACCTGCATTGAATCGCACAAAGATGTTCTGAAATATTTCGATACTTTGTTGGATACAACGTTTAATAACTTCATCTTGAACCCACGTATGACCACGTAGCCATCTTGGTTTCCATGCAAGTAGCGGGAAAATGACTTGCTGGTGAATGGAAGAACACGGATACGCTTAATTAAAAAAAAAATGTTTATTTATCTTTACTATAAAGATTAAAATGTTTTCTTGTTCTATTAAAATGAATGCAAAAAGTGAATTACAAACTGTTATAGCCCTGTTTAGGGGCCGGAATGAGAACACGGACACGGGGGTTAGGTAAAACAAATATATTGGAGAAAAGTACATACAACAGAGGAACAAGAGAAGTAGTACGTCAGTACTGGCTGCCAGTGTAGACTGGGGTTGAACTCAAACGCTGAGAAGCCTATGCGTCCCGCACCTATTTAGAATGGACGAGTCCAAAATGTTCATTATAGGTACGGCACCATAACATAAACCTTATAGGACTAGTCGGTATATAAGTAATATATCACATATATAATATATCATCGTATGCGATAAGGTAACAAAACTTACATAGAGTTAGAATTTGTGAATTCGATAACATACACTGAGTTGTCCGAAAAAATCTGAGCGATTTCGATAGTTTGTTTGATATTTCTATGTGAAATTTTTTTGTTTTTACTAGTCGGTCATCACTTACCAAGACTGAACCACTTAAGAGTAAGGGTTAATTACTTTCGACGGCGGTTTATGACATGTGTTTATTGACATAAGATGGTAAGAAGACTATATTGTATTGATTTACTCCTTTCCAGGAGTTAGGCACAAGGCCAGTTTTTATCTTACTCCCACAAGTAAGATGTGACCCATGGTCGGGTCGGGAAAGTGGGGTTTAAAAATTGCCTGGGCAGCTCCGTCGGCATTCCCCGGTAGGGGCGCCTCAGGCAGTAAGCAATAAACTTACTCCTCCCCAAAAAGTGGAAGCAAAGCCTGGGAGGATGGACCTCCTAGAACTGCACAGGACAGACCCATTGACCGGCGTAAATCAAGCCCCGAAGGACAAGACAATATCAGTCTATGGGGTGCAGTATCCATCGGAACAGATACTACACTTTGATCTTAGCCAAAAGGCCAAGACTATATTGTAGCACACAGGAAAAATATCGTGGCAACGTTTTTCATAGATATGAAGTTCTACGAAATAAACGCTCTTCATAAAAAATCCGTTTGATGTTACGAACACGGACGAGAAAGGAAAGATTTTGCACTGGCGGTAGGAAGACGGTTCTTATTGTTAACGTTTTACAAAGAGTAACAAGAGATTGTATCTCAATCGAGCACTTTCCGTGTAAATAACTATAGAGTAAAGTGGTTTTAGCTAGTGCTCCACTTCATCTTAAATTTGATTTCTTTGTAACTTCAAGATTATTTGGGGGTAAATGAAAGAAAGCGAACAATTTAACAATGCCGATTTATTTATCCTTCGAACACTCGAACCTGGGTTACAACCTACAGATATTCCTAGGAACTTTCCAGTAACATTTCTCGTGTATGGTTCGTCCGGTGGTTCTGATGCCATCACTACCGAAAATATTAATTAAACAACTCAACTCTATTTCAAGCATGCCACCGTTTAACACGTGATCTCACTAAACCAATCAGAGCATCTTCTGATATTTCTGATTACCCATTCTTTATTTACTATTTTTGCAATTAAAGGCTTTATAAAATATCCCATAATGTTATTACAACTAATATTTTGCATCACTTCCAGCAAGGTACCATGCCAGTTGCATATAACAACAAGGAGTATTATGTATCTTACCATTTAATTCTTAACAAGTTCTTAAATTGATCATCAAAATTTGTATTTTCGGTATGCAGTTATTTCTCTATAAAGGGAAAACACGCCACAAAAATGTATAACATCATTTCTGAAGTGTATTATGAAAGTGATGTAAGTCAATCAATGGTTCGAAGATAGTTTGAAAATAATAATATTCAGACATTTCAGGTGAGAAGATACGACTCGCTCTAGAGTTGGACAATGATGTTCGGAACATAAACCATAATTATCTATATATTAATACGTATGTGTATTTGTCTATTTGTTTGTTCGTACGACATGGCTTTTAGAGTTATACCTCGATGTTCTGAAGATGACTCTTGAGGTCAACCAAAAATATGTGAACAATTGCGATAAAAGCCATACACGAATAAAAGATAATCATAGCTTTCTTAGCTGTTTGCTCCTGTCCACGCCCTTTCTGCTATCTTTCCAGACTCAGTGAACGCTGTCTGCAAATAAGTGATTTCATGTCTCGAGAAAAAACTAAGTCAAGAAACACCTGTTGAAGACAAAGGAGGCTCATTCGCCTTGATCTTAGTTCAACATAATTTACAAGTGTTGTAGAGGAGATATCTTACGGAGCATTAAAAACAACATATTCAAGTGTAGTGATCTCAAGGAACTGCTGACTTCTCTGACTCTCTTTGAGTCATGTGAAGTTATATCCGTGTTCATCAATTCTCACAGCCCCAGTAATTTTAATCTCGAGTTTAGAAAGTTGATCGCAAACACTCAAACATTTGATGTTATAACTCTCTATTTCTTTTTCAGCTTCTTACTGCCACCTCATGTGACTCTCTCCCTATCTCCTGATATAACAGGCTCATTCTCACCTTGTCTCATATATAAACACATGGGAATTACTCTTCCGCCTCCATTATGTATCACACTTACACTCGTTCTGTCTCAAAATGTCTGTACTGTTAGTTGCTACTGAACGCGATCGACTGTTGTTACCATGGGAACTAACTATAGCGTAAGGTAAAAACAACCGAATAGATAATGCACACGATCTCACTCCTGACGCAATCAGTTACCTGTATAAGAGTCAAACACGTTCTAAGATTTAGTACGGTTAACACATCTGGAGAGGTGCCACTCAGAGTATCCTTCCTGTCTTGGAAGTGAACAAAACCGACTTCGAAATTAGTGTGGAGTGTCCTTTTCTTCTTCTTCACTACAGCCACTTTCTCACATAAGAGAAGTTGCTCGTCTTTCTCTTCTATGTCGTTATTTTTATGGTGGGTGATCTACAACCACTGTAAATAACTTTTCTTTATTCCTCTATATACCTAAAACTAAACGGAACTTTCATGGGCAATGTTTCTGTCTGTCTGTAGAACTCAATACCACAGGTCTGCTTCCAAGCTGACTACAACATAGTCAAGTCCAATGTTAACACATTCTTGTTGAGCCGTTCTCTTAAAACATCAAATTCTGCCCAATCTCAACCAGCGTTACCGATAGTCATAGTGTTGTTTTATCGTCCACCTGACAAACTAATAAACCTTATTCTCCAGTGGCATTTGAGCCTTGATAAGCAACGACTCGTTAGTACATAAACAATATTATTATGTTTTTTTTTTTACCAGAATAGATTGGTACCTGTACTTTATGTAAAAAGCTGCGTCCTGGAGACGTTCTCTGTATTCCTTTCGCAAGAGGCGGGCAATTTCATGAAAAGATCAGACGACAAAGATTTTCACTTAAAATACATTTGAGTCATTTAAATAATAAATCTCTATTTTCTTAACTTAGAGTTGCTTACCTCCTATATTTATTAAAAACTTTAAGATATTAGCAGCAAGCACTTTTATATCAAATATTTCCTTCATCAAATGATTAAGTTAACTACACAATCATCCACTTCTCACGTGGTGCCGAGTGACCCAACGTCCATAACCCATCAATATTCTTCGTATAATACCGAATACCTAGTGATTTGTATCGATTTCGAAAGTACATCATTTTCAAGGAATATGTAATTCATAATTGTTTAGCAAATATCGATTATTAAATATGCTAGATATCTGGATTGTGAAGATGCTTTGTTATCGTGGTGATACCATTGGAGAACAGGGTGGAGAAGATACTAGTGTGATTTCAAGAGTTTGGGGTGGATGAAGTAAGTTCAGGAACTTTTGCCATTATTAGCCAGCAGAGCGTTACCACTGACGACCAAGGACAGGGTCTATAGGGCATGTGTATGCAGTGTGATGATGTGTGGAAGTTAAACCTGGACGGTGAGGGTTGAAGACATGCGTTACATAAAGAGAAATGATATGAGAATGATAACATTTATGTATCTAAGACAGGCTTAGTTGTGGTGACCTCAGAGGAAGATTAAATCTGGAGTATATAGGGAGATGCGTGCAGTACAGAAGATCTCGATAGTATGGCCATGTTGAAAAATGGATGAGAGTTCTTGGTTAATTAGATGTACAACAGTTGAGGTAACAGGCTTAGTTCATAGAGGAAAACCGAGGGAAACATAGGAGGGAGTGATAAGAATGGACTTGACAGAAAGAAGGATAAATACAGACCAAGCCAAAGATAGGTTAGTTGAGAAGTCAGTTTCTAAAAGCAACCCAACGCATGCCAGCATGTAAAACGGACGTTAAACAGATAATGATGATGATGATGATGATGATGATGATGATGATGATGATGATAATGATGACTAGTTTGTGTACAATGTGGTGAATAAAAACAACCAATTTTTGCATGATACTTATATTGTAGATTCAACCATGTAATATTACAGGTACCATTTATAGTTTAAAACCTTCTGTGCAATAAATAATCGTTGAGATATAAAGCAGAATAATTGTTGTACAACTCGGGGTCTGCAATGAAAAAGGAACACCTTACAAAAACGGACACATGAAGAGACAAGTTTAGAATTATGGAGAGGAGTTCTGTGCTTGTGTGTGCATTCCTCTGTTAAATTAAATCAACGTTGATCTATGATGATCATCTTCTGCAGTTTATACTATGCTACTTAGAAATGCTTTTAAAAAAAACGCGTGACAACATGGCTCCTTGCTAGGTTGAGCAATCGTAAGTGAAATCGCCAACTACCGTTATTGATAATGCAACGTTCTTCGTAAAAACAAATGGATAAATCATCGGTAGTTGATCCCTACTTGAATCACTTGCCTGTCTAACCACACTCCTGAGCTGTGATACAGTAGAAAAAGCCAGTGTCTGTGAATGATAACTATATATATATATATATATATATATATATATATATATCCCGGCAACGTTAGTTGAATACTCTCCAGACAGTCTTTCTATATGTGCTTCCCTTTCGCATTAATAGAACTTAAATTCCTTTTTTTGACGTGGCCATTTGGTTATGACGCTTGCTCGCGGAGTCTAGGGTGATTCTGCAACCGGGTTCGAACCTTATGACCGTCTGAGATTATCATTCCCTACACTGATGAGAGCGAAAACTTGAAACGCTAGCGTATGTAAGTAAAAATAATTTAATATTATTTACTTACAGCTAATATATATATATATATATATATATATATATATATATATATATATATATATATAATCTACTGATACACTGGTTGGCTGTATCACAGTCATTCAGTGTGGTTAGACAAGCAAGTACTTTGACCTCAGATTAAAATCAACACGAGTAAGAAGTATCATAATATTAATATAAACGATATCTAATGTCGACAGTTCTCAATTTATTTATGAAGAGTATTGAACCACAGAGGGTTAAGGATTCTCTCTCGGTGTTGCTCCCTCTCTATCTATCTCCCTATATATATATATATATATATATATATATATATATATATATATATATATATATATAGAGAGAGAGAGAGAGAGAGAGATAGAGAAAGAGAGAGAGACAGAACTACGTGTACTGGACAACAATTTTAGAATTTGCGTTGTGTTGATAATAATCATGGCATGTATTTTGTATTACTGTACACGACATAAATATAAGCATACTTGTTTATATCTATCTATATTTCTTTTTATCTCTCTCTATATAAAACTCAATGTATGTGTGGCTGTTTGTGTGAGTGTGTAGAAAAAAGGGTTAAAGAATTTACATAAAATCTAAAAGTACAATCATATGTAAAATTAACCGGGAAAGATAATGGAATTATTCCCAAATCTCTAAGTGCATCTAAGGGGACTATGGAAAGATTTCATCGGGAGGGGTCGAGTTTATCCGCCATAATTTGGCAGGAAAACAGTGTAATTTCAATCTATTCCTTCCGCTTGTCATTTTCTTTCAAAATCATTTAACGTTTCTTAAACTTCTCTTCGGACAAAAAAACTCGAAAAAAGTGGTCGTAGTAGTGCTCTGGAGGCATCCTTAATTTTATTTGGGTGGTTTCAGTAGCGCTCTTAACGAGACCAATAAATGTAAGATTACAGGTTTACATTTGGTAAGTTGTATATGATAATACAAAAGTTGTCAACATACTAGATAGAGCAGGTGTGTTTTAACGTAACGTTGTCCGGGAGAAATAACTTCTCCGTCTTTTGTTAACTCGGTGTTTCCTGGAAGTCATAATAGTAATAATACAGTATGATATTTGGTAAGTAATATAAGTTAATCCAAAGTGCTCAATATAATAGATAGATCAGCTGTGTTTACTCAGCGTTGCCCGGGAACTAATATCCTAGATGGAGCAATCCTACACAGAACATTTGTTTTTAAACTCCGCGTTGCCCGGTGGAAATATTTTCATTGTATTTTGTTGGTCAATGTGTATATGTCTGATTAAAAAGGGAAAAAGGGGAAGACAACTACCCCAGCATTACCCAAGAATACACTAGAATAAATATATGTTTCATTAAAGTATTAAGGTGGGTGAAAATTAAAAACTCGGCGTTGCTCGGGATAAATTGAAACAGATAGAGATTTTAAAATATTTTAAAGGAAGTGGGTGGGGAGGAAACTCGGTGTTGTCCGGGAGCAATAATTTTAAAATTGAAAGCTCAAGCGAATGACTTACATTATTATTAATTTAAATACATTAAAACAAGAGAAAAGAATGAGGTGAGGAAAAGGGATGTGGATAAGCGGGGAAAGGAGAGTAAAAAAGGTAGAGAGATCGATTGAAGTTGGTAGAGAGATAGGAGTTTGAATATAAAGATATTACACACACTTCGTAACCTCTTTTATTTTGTTTTTTTCATGGCCCCGTGCAACGCCGGATAGACCTTCTAGTATACTTATAAACTGTTGATGTTTCCTGTTTAATTTATTGTTTTCTTGCTTGATTGTATCAGTGCACAGTGGATGCCGTCAGAAAAAGATGCGTCATACATTTAAAGGGGGGTAGATTCCTTATGTGCTCACAAAAACATCACGTTATCCTTTAAAGGAGAGATGCAGAGATATTTTATTGGACTTCATACAATGATGACATTATCTATTTAGACAGAAAAAGAGAGAGAGAGAGAGGTGGGAAATAGAGAGCGGGAGCGGGAGCGGGAGCGGGAGCGGGAGAGGGGATAGAAAGAGAGAGAGATAAAAAAATACTGATCCAACGAGTCACAGAGCGTCTAGTATACTTAGAAACCTTTGTGGGTCTTGTCTGTTTATTTGCTTGTTTTTCACCATCCATAGTGGATAATATAACAAAAGGCGAAGGACGTAAATAATTGGCGAATAATGAGATAAATAGTGGGAGGAGGCGAAATATAAGAGAGAGGTAAGAAGAGAAAGATAGAAGATAGATAGATAGATAGAGAGAGAGAGAGAGAAAGAGAGAGAGAGAGAGAGAGAAGAAAATAAACATAATAGAAATAAAAAAGAGATGAGAGATAGAGAGGAACAAGAAAAGAGATGGTTAAAGAGAGGGAGAGGCGGAAAGAGAAAGAAAGAGAGATGTATAACAGAGGCAGAAGAGCGGATAAAATTCGAATAATTAATATCAATGAAGAAATAATATATATATATATATATATATATATATATATATATATATACACGTGAAAATAAATGAGGTTACAAAATTATATTTACGTCTTAATAATATATATAACAAATACTGACCGAAAGTGTCACAGGTTGTTAGTATATTACATAAACTATGACGCCGTTGTTTTTTTCACTTCCTTGCTTTTCATTGTGCATACTTCATCTGTACATATACATTTATTTGAACATAAAGGATGTAATACATTATTAATGGTAGCCTTTAGCAATTACCATTCATCCTTTATGACAGTATCCATTTTGAAGTAGAAAATGTCTCAAATTTTACGTACAATTCAAATCGCATGAGCCCGCAACACAAGACGACACTACTACTTGAGACGTTAGAGTCAGTTTAATTAAAAGGCAAATTACCATCGCCCATTGCTTTTGACACCTGAGGATAATTCGACGAAGTATCGAAAACGTTCGTGAAACGTATGGGACATTTATTAATTCTTTTATTTTAATACAAAAAAAGGCTATCAGAGAAATTGAAAGAATAAAAAAAGTATATTTAAACAGACGAATTCTGTTATTTTAACAATGTTTGCATATATATATATATATATATATATATATATATATATATATATATATATATATATATATATATATAAGTCAGGTTCATATTATAATCCAATAACGATGGTTTTATTTTTTTTTTCACATTTCCAAAAAGCATAACATTATTGTGAGATATATTTTTTACGGTCCGTTTCATTTGTCTTGTGCCAAACAGCGTTTTTATGTCAATACACCTCACATAATATTATACAACATGGTTATGGGAAATTCCAGAAAAATCAATAGGAGAATAAATACTAATAATACGCGGGATACTGCATCTAATACTGCACTTAACACTTGGGGATCAACAAACTCACCATCCGTAGAAAATATCACTAAGTAGAAAAACAAACGTAGAAATTTACTCTGGTTCAACCCTACTTATGGCTTAAACATTGCTACTTACATACCTACACAATTTTACCAAATTATCGAGAGAAATCTTCCTATGGATAGTAGACTAGGCAAAGTTATAAATAAAAATACAGTAAAGCTATCCTTTTCAACATCGATAAATTTAACATCTACTATAGTAAGTTCAAATAACGCAAAACTCAAAAAGAATAGTAACTTAGATACTAGTACAGTCCAGAACCAGAATAACAGCTCCCAATGTAACTGTAGAAATGTCAATGAGTGCCCTTTAGAAGGGAGATGTTTAACTTCAGATATAGTGTATAAGTGTAACGTCATAGAGGAAAAAAGAATTAGAACATACATTGGGTCGACGGGCTGTAGTTTCAAGGACAGATTTAGAAACCATATACACTCTTTCAAAGAACTTAATACAAATTCAAAGAAGGTTCCTACGACTTTAGCTACACATGTAAGAGAACTAAACAGTAAAAATATACAATACATCCTAAAATGGTCTATACTAGGTAGAGCAGGGAAATATAGACCTAACACATCTAAGAGATGTAACCTCTGTATTCTGGAATCCTAAAATATAGTTATGTCTAAAGAAAATTTATTAAATAAAAGACAGGAAGTGATTCAGAACTGTCTACATAGAACCGCATATATCTTATCCCGTTACAGACCCATATAAAATACCTGTGGCAGTAACCCTATCAACAGCATAAATATGAAAGTATCTAAGGTATAGAAATATCATAAGACTATCTTGGCAATATAAACCATAAACCTAATAGTAGATGACGGAGTACTAATACCCAATATAAAACATTTAAATATATAACACATCACTTATAACTAAAATGACCGAAGCGACTAAGCTTAAACCTAGCCTATAATGAAATGGTAAGAGGGCCATATCATGAGAGCATCAGCAGAATTTTTTTCATTTTAGTTTTCATCTGTACTAATTAGTGAAGAAATAGTAACTAGTAAATAAGATATTTTTTTTGAAGGTGTAAAAACTAATAATGCAATAATCATTTAAAATATCATGCCAAATAAATGTTCAATATGGAATAAATAGATAAATAAATAAAATGTATATATATATGTGTGTGTGTGTATATATATGTATTGCGTGTGCATATGTATGTGTGCGTGTATAGATATGTATATATATACATGTGTGTGTATGTATATGTATGTGGAGGGTTCGGACGCGGAGCGCGATAGATCCAATTCTTTTTAATTTAGACCTTAAACAATAAAAACACGAATATATTAAATCTAGACTTCGAATGAAAGCTTATTTTAATGGAAATCAAAATAAACTATTTGGAATCATATTATGTAACATGATTTTAGGGTGTCGTCGAGTGTTGAAATACAACCCTTTTTGTAGGGACAGTTTCGTGATTTTGAAAATGGCGTTTGTTGCGTTTTGCGTTCAAATCTCTTCGTATATGTATATTAATAAACATATTAATAAATAAAAGAATGCACACAACCTAATATTAAAAATAGGCATACAATTAAAGCGGGAGCTGATATTAACATTGATGCTTGTCGGTATTCACCTGATAATACGAGCTAAATATAAAACGTAATCACGATTACTTTAAGTATAAATGTCCGTAAAAGTACTTTTGAATCCTCATAATACTTTAAAATGAGTTATTTAAACATTCATGAATTAAAAAATGTACACAACATAATATTAAATATAGGCATACAATTAAAGTGGGACCTGATATTGACATTGGTGCTTGTCGACATTCACATGCTAATGCGAGTTAAATTTAAAACGTAATCACAATTAACTTTAAATATAAATGTCCTTAAAAGTACTTTTGAATCCTCATAATTCTTTAAAATGAGGTATTTAAACATCATTTTATGAAAAAATGAAATAAAATAAATAAATATTTAATAGCTCCCTTCGGTATTCTGAATCATGTCTAGGTAACTATGAACTATTTTCGTTGTGAGTGACAAATTACCCCCTCCCCGTTTTAGTTTCGCATTTAATAGAAACCTTCTACTTAAATGAAGAATTCTGGGTTATTAAGCTTATCTTAGTATTGATTGAAACGATTTATAAATAAATAGTAAACATCTTCCACAAAAACACCGAAGTATAACAATCTTAATAGTTGCTTGAATGGATTGCTGAGTCTATGAAACTAGCTCTAAACTGTTGAACTTAAAAGAACTTCGTATCCAAATGACCTAAATAGAAATCTGAAGGCTAATTGTTGTAACTTTAGAAAGTGAAAAATTACCCTCAAGTGAATTAGAATTTTTATAAATAAATTATAGAACTTATCAACTATTTTAAGAAATATTACTGAATTAAAATTTATAAATGCCCGCACAACTTTTAGGATGTACTAGCTTTGAACGAAAAATTCAAAATGGCGTATTAGTGGGTTCCCCCACGTGTGAGTTTGCTCTTTTTGTTTGTTTTTTGTTTGGTTTAACCCAAAAATAAACCACTGTATAGTGTAGGTTTTTTCAAAACACTTTAATCCAAGTACTTTTTAATCTTTGTGAATTTTTCTGATGATTTTGTAATGTTGCACGGACGATATTGACATAAAAACGTTGTTTGGCACAAGACAAATAAAACGGATCGTAAAAAATATATCTCACAGAAATGTTGTTTTTTGGAAATGTGAAAAAATAAAAATAATGAAATAAAATCATGGTTATTGGAATATAATATGAACTTGACTTATATTTACTCTGTTGTCACTAATTGATAATCATCGAGCTGAATCTTTTAAGGAGACTGCAAAATAAAAGGGCACTGATAGTATATGCTAATACATATATTGTCATTAATAATTATATATATATATATATATATATATATATATATGTATATATGTATATATATCCTATATAATAAAATAATGTCAATTATTCTCGTGTAACTGCAGTGATTACAGGAATATAAACTACCACTTCCTCTGATAAACTGTTCCGCTATTCATGGGTGTTTCAAGATATTATGAATTCCATTCATCCTCATTTAATATTTTATGTATTTTATCTGTTCTTTTGCACTTTCTCAAACAAACATTTCAAAGAGAAGGTAGCATCACCTTTCACCAGCTATTATTTTCAACTATCACCGACACCGGTTACACTGTGTGCAAATTTTTACTGGGATAATAATTAAATAAACACTGGTTATTCCGGGATACAACACGTTTGCATTTCCCAAACACCAACAACAACTGGTCACATACAATTTATACGTCTGTATCGCTAAACTTTCTAGCTTTCTTTGTTTTACAGTTAATTCATTTTAATCTACCTCATATTATTAATGTTACACAAAGCAAACTCTCTATTTCGTTAGACTAATACATTAAATTACGTCGAACTTCATGTCACCATATTCTGTAAACAATTTCTCTACATTATGGCAATACACACATTACCAAAATACTTATAAACATGGGCCTCTCTGCTGTAACCATTGACCTACGTAAATTAGTAAGAATTTATATTTTTCTTCTAAAATAAACTACACTTTTTTATTTTTACGGTGGTCCTTTATATCGTAAGATAGCCATCTTAATACGTGCTGGATACAGGTAAACTTTCGCTTTTTTCTTGCTCATAAAGAATTCATCACGACAACGAAAACTGCATACCTTAATGAAAAGTATCAGACGATTCTTCCAAATTATACTATTTTTACAATAGCGTATTTAAACACTTGTTTCAATAATATTTGTAAAACTAAATATGAACAATAATGCACAAATGTTTGCTTTGGTGATTTCTCATGAAAAAATAAATAATACGTTTCTAAGTAAAACGAATCTGTTTGCTTTTCTCTTACTCGTTCTTTTTGTTCGTTCTTTTTTAGTTTTCAAAATAAAATTAACGTTAAAGTGTAGTATCTATCCATCTCCACAAAAAGGGGCACTCCAGATTAGGACAAAAATTAAAATTGCCTCATTCTAGAAGGATTTTTATTTATTTACTGAGGATAGGAAAGATTAAGTATAGTATCAAAACAGACACCACACGTGAACGTTTATTCTATTTTGAAAAGTAAAAAAAAAACGAAAAGAAAAAATATCGACGTTAATTCTATTTTGAAAAGTAAATAAAACGAGAAGAAAAAAATATTGACGTTAATTCTATTTTGAAAAGTACAAAAACGAAAAGAAAAAATATTGACGTTATTTCTATTTTGAAAAGTACAAAAACGAAAATAAAAAAATATTGACGTTATTTCTATTTTGAAAAATAAAAAACGAAACGAAAAAATATTGAAGTTAATTCTATTTTGAAAAGTACAAAAGAAACGAAAAGAAAAAAATATTGACGTGAATTCTATTTTGAAAAATCAAAAAAAAATCAAAATGAAAATGAACTGAAAAGAAATAATATTTTTTAGATATTTTAGCTTATAGAATGGGAGACAACTTTCATATATAAATTTAACGTAAAATGAGCACCTCCTTTCGGGCCATTTAGCGGTAATATGAAAACGTGGAACCAAAGTTTTTTTTTCAATATTTTAGGACAATAAAAATTTGTGCTAGATGGAGGTATGTGTGCGTTAACTAAGCTTTTAGTTTTATTTAATTAATTATTATTTTTTTGTGGGGGGAGGGATTTGCTTTCCTAGAATATAATAAAGTGCGAAAATTATATTTTATGTTGTACAATACATTTTTCTGACCCCCTAATTTTTGATGTTTGTAGAGGTTTTTGGTGCTTTTTCTGAATATGTATCCAACCATTTGCAGTCGTGACGTAAGCAGTTCCGACTTTCCGGAGAAATCCGAATCAAGTTCCGATACTTCTAAATACGAAATGAACTAAACAGACTTTGCAAACTAAAACTAAAACTAAAACATTTAGTTTGGGGTTAGGTTAGGGTAAAAAAAAGTTTGGTTCGTATTGGGTATGCAAACACAACAGGCCTATGTATTTTACTGGTAGGACTTTTTCTTCAGCGCACCTCACACACTTCATCCACTCATGCATAGAGATTTATACTGTAGGGATGTGATAATGAAATGGTTTGGTTGATATGTAGTCATACCCTTCATGACAATAAAAGTGTAAACATTTGGGAATTTCCTTGCTTTTGTACATTTAGTGTATATTAATTTTCATCTTAACCCTATTAAGGGCATATGATTTCAGTATACTGGCATTTTTCATGGTTAATATATATATATATATATATATATATATATATATATATATATATATATATATATATATATATATATATATGATGTTTTTACAAGAAAATATTTACTTGACAATAGATATCGTAAGAAATAATCAATGCTAACATTTACGAAAATAAAGCTCCTTTGCGTTTTAGGGTAAATATCTAAGCTAATGATGAACGATGAAAAAACTCATAGCTAAACGCACATGACGTGTGTATGTTGCGACTAGGATACATAGGAGATAATGACTTCATTATGAAAAAAAGTAAATGATGATGATAATGTGTACGAATTGTAATTCAGGCTTTGCTTCGTTTTTCTTTGTTTTATATATGAGCACTATGGATACCCACACCAGAAAATAAATGCATAGGATATAGGAGAATTTTACAAATATCTTGGTGGTAAGCCGAAACAATTGTATGCTGAGAATAAAAACAGTTTTTTTGTGAAATGATGTGAATCTGTCCTTCCTAATATTTGAAAAAGTTTAAAGATAAATAAAAATATTTTTCACACATATATATATATATATATATATATATATATATATATATACGTTGCGATTTCTGGTCGAAGTTCTCGCCCGTCGCCCGTCGGGAATTAGCTTCCTGCACTGAAGATTGCGTAAGCATGAAACATCGATGTCTGTAAGTAATAAATAATTAATATTTATTTATAAATATATATATATATATATATATATATATATATATATATATATATATATATATATATATATATATATATATATTCTGTTTTCAGTAGAATCTATCTTACCTCTACACTACACTTCTCGCCGCCAACAGTAAGAAAAGTTATGTTTTTTACGTGTGTTTCGATACTGCTTACCTAGAGAAGTCTCTTCTATATAGAATAGCAATACTTTGCGATCAGTTTAAACTGTTATTTACCTCTATTAGATAGCACAATCCATTAGTAGGACGAATATATATATATATATATATATATATATATATATATATATATATATTTATATATATATATTCATATATATAATTTGATAAATATTTCATTTGTTTAAAAAAATCTCGCGCTATGTTGGCTAATTCTAAAATTTCTAAGTTATCGTTTCAACAGCGCTTCTCAACTGTAGTAAAATTTAAATCTCATTATCGTACACATCCGTTTCAGCGCGCTCTATTACAGATCGGACATAAAAAAACAGCATCTTGATAACACCAGAAGATCAATTTTCGGCCAAGCCGGAAGACTTCGACTATGAAAATAAAGAAGAAAAAAAAAGGAAAATAGTGTCTATACCAGGAATAAGGTTTTTGAAACCGCAGACTTTGATTTAAAGAAATATGATTTGATAAATATTTGATTAGTTTACCAAAATCTCGCATCATGTTGGCTGATTCTAAAATTTCAAAGTTATCGTTTCAACAACGCTTCTAAGCTGTAGTAAAATTCGAATCTCATCATATATATATTGTCGTAATTATTAATTTCAAAAATCCTCTAAATTATTTGATAGGGCTAGATATATGAAATTGGTTTATATGCTTAAGGCGACCAAATAGCAATTTTGGATGGGAAGGTGATTTGAGGCTTTGACCTAAATACACACATCCTGTCTCTGTGAGCTAGATATGATTTGACACAGACAAGTAACATCGGCATATAGTCGATTTCACACATCTGTCAATATATTATGACGTTTTACCGTGTTAACGTAGACATTCAACATCCGTTCTGATAACGTCGTTTGAATAAGTAGATATTCAACGACTTTAGTGTGGATTTTTATTGGGGAGAAGAGGTTCTGCCCACTTGGCTTGCGGGAGAGTGATTACCTTCGAATATAATCTTATTCATTGGAATAATTTTTATCGGACCCGAAAAAAAATGGCTGAATACATCAGGTCAGTTTAATTTTATTCAAATTGGATTTACCGGAGCTTTTATTTAACCAGGGAGTTATGGTTTACTCTATTCCGATCACCTCATAAGAACCCTGAATTTTTACCATTATGATATTCAACACTAAGTGAGTTTTCTGAACTTTTCATATGTTTTGGTTTCTTTGTCGTTTTATTAATTTGCATACACATTGGATACATTTTTCACTGTCATTTACTGCATCAATTGCAGACAGGTTTCCCGCCTGGATACTTGTTTTCGTAGTTGGAATACCATTCACCACCTGGATCACTTTTCAATCAACATCTTCCATATCTTTCCTGAATATGTTTTAAATTGTATGACTTGGATGAACTGTATAGCTTTAACAAAAAAGTATGTTTTGGACTGATATATTTGATGTTTTATATACTTTTATGTATTTTTATATATATTTTTTATATATTTTCAAAGTTTAATTTTATTACCTGCAGTAACGTCATTGCGGTAATGTTCCTCTGAGGAGAAGAATTTTTTTTGAAAACTCATGAGTCAAGGACTTTAAAGTACTTTGCCTGAACATTGAATTCTAATAAAATTTGATTTGCACCTTATTTTATTATTTCATTTTATATTATGCTATATATATATATATATATATATATAAGTAGATAAAATATTAAAAAATATAATTTAATATTATAAGAAGCCCCCTTCAAGTAAAATAGTAAGTAAAGCACTATCGCAGAGATTAAAAATAAACATTCATCTGAAGCCCCAGTGCAATACTCCGACTCTGTCGTTTAGTTTTATCGTATGTCTAGGTATTTATACTAGTCGCTTTCAGTGCAAATATCACTTAATTTCTCCGTAATCACGTGAGAATCTCTCGTAGCTCCAAGGACTAAGTGAACGCTCACAGATTCAAGGTGTCTCTGTGAACCGTGTTCGCGCCCTGTCACCGTCTAGGATTGTTATTTCCTTGCGCTGATGAGAGCCGTGAGCTCGAAACGACGTCGTACATAAGTACAATATTTAAAAGAATAGAATTTGATATCATAAGAAGCCCTTTTCAAGTAAAATTGAAAGTAGAGCACAGAGATTAAAAATAACCATTCACTTGTAAGCTCGTACGTAGGTAAAATATTACAAAAATAATAATTCAATATTATATATATATATAGTCTCGGAGGTTACTCAACCATTAAAACTATATAAAAAAACCCCAAAAACCTTAAGTCCCAAGTCGTTCAGTGGAAAATCACTCATGTAAGTCAATTTAATTTTTACAGTTATTATATTAGTTTTCTTCTAACATTATTTAAGGGATCATCAGTTGTTTACCATAAAAACTGTTTCGGGAATTTAAAAACAAGACAGTATTAAATTTCATGGCTTCCCAGCAGAGTTGATCAGACCCCACTTCCCTTAAAAGAAAAATACTTAAACGTTCCGTATACTAAACCTAAGTTCTGTTCCGTATAAATGTTTTGCTAACTTATATTAGTTATTAAAAAAAAGAAAAAGCAGAAGTCCTCCTTACCTGTGTTGTTCGTCTGTCTTATGAAATTTATCCGTTACTTACAAAAATGTTGCTGCATTTTAAAGTGTTTAGACACATCCATTACACTACTTTTTAGGTGATTAATGTATTTTTAGTTTTAGTTTTATATTAAATATATAAAAAATATCAACATATCCAAATATAGAAAAACAATTTTAAATTATATATATATATATATACATATATATACTTTTAGTCCTTTTTTCTCCCCCTCCTCCTTCTCCGTCTCCTCCACCTCCTTTGTTGTTTAATTCCTTGTCATCAATTTTAAATAAATACTAATCTTTCTTGCCAACTCACAGCGTTCATAAGCTTAACTGCCGATCTTTTTCTCTTTTTACTCCTTTTTTTTTAACTCACAGCGTTTCCAACCGGCTTTCATAAGCTAACTGTCTATATTTTATCTCTTTCTTCTTCTTCTTCTTCTTCTTCTTCTTCTTCTTCTTCTTCTTCTTCTTCTTCTTCTTCTTCTTCTTCTTCTTCTTCTTTTTTAACTGACGGCGTTATAAGCTAACTGTCGATTTTTTCTCTTTCTTCTTCTTCTTTGTTAGCTGTTTTAACATTTCTTTCTTTCTTTATCCCTTTCTACTGTTTATTACACGTAACTATTTTTTATATAATTAGTATATGTGTTATATATACGATTATACATATTCTACATTATTTTTATTTATATTTAGATAGCTTTGGATTTGCTCTATCAATTTAGTTTGATTAATTTGATAAGACTTAAAAGCATCAGGATGGCGAGTAATTACCTTATTTAATTGTTTAAATATTTTATTTTGATCGCCACCTTGTTTAATCATTCTTATTATTAGGTCAGAAATTGGGGGCATAAATTCTACCAATTTTAAGGTAACACGAGCAATCCTTAGAAATTCGGACATAATACTCCCGTAAAATATATACACAGGGCATGCACTATTTTTATGTGGCATCCGCACGATACGAAAAGGAAATGAATTTCTTTCATCAAACAGTTTATAGATAAATATTTTATCTTTAATTTTTATATCCAAATCAAGAAAAGTAGCTTATGTTCCCTTATGTTCACAGTTTAATTTTAACTCTTTAGGATATATTAAATGTTTAGTATTTGCAAACTCATCGCTATCATTAATGCAAACAAGGTCGTCAATATATCGCCTACATCCATGATAACTATACGCTCTAGATATATCGTTTTTTTTATTAATGATTATATATACATATATTAAAGTCTATGCAAATATAGATTGCCCAAAATGGAGAAGGATCCACCCATTGGAATACCTATTGTTTGGAGTAGTACTTTATTTCCTATTTGAAAGTAACTCTCTTTTATAAGGTGACTTATAAGCATTGTCAGACCAGTTTTGGACACACTCGTCTTACCATTTTTAGTTTTACACAAAAAGGCTTTAGATTTTGCAAAGACTATGTATTTACCTTTTCCTCCTGCAAAAGCTAAATCTATAGTATTACCTAATTCTTTAATAAGTTCTTTATGTGGTATTTGTGTATATAATGTACTAAAATCATATGTCGAGATTGATTTAGCCTTTTTACGAGAATTAATAATGATCTAATTTTTCTTTTACTAGATCTGAATTATTTACCACCCAAAATAAGTTTATATTACTATCGAATTTACTTTTTTATGGAAATTATTTATTTGATTTATAATTAATTTAAAGACTTTAGATACAGCCTCACTTAAAGGTTTAGTGATGCACATTTTTTAGGCCAATAAAACTGGCCCAACTAGTGTTTTATGCATTTTAGGTGTCCAATACATACATGGAAGTTTTTTGTACTTCTCTTCTAATTTTAATCCTAATTTTTCACAAATAACAGTATTGTTTATGATAATATTATCGCTTTTATTATTACTTAATTTATAAGTATCTGAAGCTTCACCTATTATTCCTACTTCTAGCAATAAGCGTTGTATATACTATTTTTTACAGTTAAAAGCTATATTATTTGTCGCCTTATCTATAGGAACTATTACAAACCTATTTTGAAGCATTTCAAGCCCCGTAGTTATTTGTGGATTTCTAAGGAGGGGATTCGTTTATTAGGGTGGTTAAATTCTTTTAAACGTTCTACTTTATTATTTACGAATCTAAGTACATTATTTTTCCATGCGTCAAATGTAGAGTGTAATAGTTTATGTTTTTTTGCCATGGATGCAGTGAAATTATCTAACGCTTTATTTATTTCCTTAACACATTTCGCATAATTTAAACATTTAGGTTCTCTATAGTTTGGGCCTTTACTTAAGAATTTTCTTAATTTAGAATTTTTAACTATCGCTAGATTACCAGTAATTATATACCCTATGTCAGTATTACATAAAGGGGAGGATTCACATTCACATGATGGTATATATATTTTATCATTATCAGTAATATTTAAATTATTTACAGTTTCTTTATAGTTAAAAATCTTATTCCGTATAGTTTGCCCTAGTTTATATGTTACTATTGGTTTCTGTTCCTCTTTTTTAAGTTCATTGGGCAGTGACTGAATGATATATATATATATATATATATATATATATATATATATATATATATATATATATATATATATATATATATATATATATTAGTTATCCAGCGACAGTTGTTTCGTTGTGTTACGTCTTTTAAGTGTAGCACAATGTTACTAGTGTTTTTACACTAAGATTCCAAACCGGATCAGCAATTTCAGGTATCTTATTTCTACGCTACGTGTTTCTCTCATATACGTGTTTTATTGGTGCAAATATTCTACTTTTAGACTTTTGATCAGACACACATACATACACATGTTTTATTGGTGCAAATATTCTACTTTTAAACTTTTGATCAGACACACATACATACACGTGTTTTATTGGTGCAAATATTCTACTTTTAAACTTTTGATCAGACACAAATACATACACGTGTTTTATTGGTGCAAATATTCTACTTTTAAACTTTTGATCAGACACACATACATACACGTGTTTTATTGGTGCAAATATTCTACTTTTAAACTTTTGATCAGACACACATACATACACACAGAAAATCTCTTTTATTTATACATAGATTAACTAAAACAATACTGACGAACGAAAGCTGATTAAGAAAAAAGTGAGTTAGAAATTCTATTTAACAAACGTGTACAATAAATTTAAACATAAAAATATAACTGGAGTTAATCCGCTTCATAAAGTGACAAGCGCACATGACAAAATCTAAAACTTCGAAAAACTATGGTACAATAAAAGTATAGCAATTTTTGAAAACCAAACAAATACAAACTAAGTGAAGCAAAGCAAGAATAAATAAAGACCACGAGGAAGCAAGAAAACTAATATTTTAAGCGACAATAATAAAAGGAAATGATGAAATATAAAAGAAACAAAAGAAAATAATGACGTGGAACAAACAAAGCAAATACGATGAAAGAAAGCAAACACAGTTAGATTGCAGAAAATGCCCAGATACGCCATTATAAATAAAAGCCATAAACTTTTAAGATAATATGAATAAAATGGCGAACCTATAAAAAGGCGATAACACTTTTAATATGTAAAGATGATAAAATGTTTGGCTTAAACGAAAAATACCAAGAAACGACTATTCTTAAGACGCGTCCAGTCAATCAGCGCCTTCGCCCGAACAACGGACGGACGGACGGACAGAGTGTATTACAGAGATACGTGGACGTATCTAAAAATGATATTTGATGAATTACGCGTGACAGACCAAAGAAAATCCGATTTTAAATATAAGCGTGACAGAAAAAATTAAATACGATCTATACTTTAATGTGAGTTACGAAAGGCTCCTCCTTTCGAGACTTGGACGCACCTAAAATAAGATGCGCCCGTTCAATCTGCGCGTTTAGCGATGAAAATACTATTTCAAACTTAAGCGTGACAGACCTAAAGACATATAGACCTTCTTATATATATGCTTGGATGTATTTTAAATAACAAACATTTGCTAAACTTGCGTGCTTAGCGAATGGAATTGTATGTCAGACTTAAGCGTGACAGACAAACAAATATGTTATTTGAAACTTAATTTTGACAGACCAACGGACATGCTATTTCAAACTCTAGCTTGACAGACCATCGAAAATGCTATTTCAATGAACTTAAACCTGTCATACCAACGAAAATGCAATTTGAAACGTAACACATCTAGGCTCTGCCTATCGGCCATTCTGTCACGCTAAAATTTAGAATAGATTCTTTTGTCGGTCTGTCACGTTACATTTTAAATAGAATTTTACTTGACTTGTCACGCCTAATTTTTAAATTATATTTTCGTTTGTCTGTCACGGTTAAATTTAACATAGCATTTTACTTGATCTGTCACGCTTTATTTTGAAATAGCATTTTTGTTGGTCTGTCACGGTTAAATTTTACATAACATTTTACTTGATCTGTCACGCCTAATTTTGCAATTATATTGTCGTTTGTCTGTCACGGTTAAATTTTACATAACATTTTACTTGATCTGTCACGCTTTATTTTGAAATATTATTATCGTTGGTCTGTCACGGTTAAATTTAAATAATATTTTACTTGATCTGTCACGCTGAATTTTGAAATAGCAGTTTCGTTTGTCTGTCACGGTTAAATTTAAATAATATTTTACTTGATCTGTCACGCTGAATTTTGAAATAGCAGTTTCGTTTGTCTGTCACGGTTAAATTTAAATCACATTTTACTTGATCTGTCACGCTTTATTTTGAAATATCATTTTTGTTGGTCTGTCAAGGTTAGATTTAAATAATATTTTACTTGATCTGTCACGCATTATTTTTAAATAACATTTTCGTTGGCGTATCACGCGTCAGTAAACTTTGACGCATTTAAACTAAAACGGGCCCATTCAATTTTCGGTTTAGTGATGAAAATATTAAAATTAAAATTTGATAGTTAGTACGACGGACGGAATCTCTCATAAAGATGCGTGGACACCTCCGAGAAAAGAATTACAATAAAACAAGAAGGTATTAAAACCATTTAATACAAATAAAACTCATAAATTTCAGTAAAAAAAGAAGCTGCCGACGAAATTAAAAATTGGAATAAAGTCAAAATAAATTCCAGCAAACGACTAACTTTCTATTCTGCCTATTCCTCTTCATATCCTTCTGGGCTTGCCTTCAACAACCTTCATTACGACGGAGTCTTTATGTTAATTTGAGATATTTAAATTTTTACTTTCTTTTTTTCAGTCGTCAATATTTTTATTTATTTTTATTTATTTATTCTTAAACCGACAAAATTTTAATTTGTTGTTGAAAGTGGAGTTCGAAGACATTAATAATTGGTGGAGATTTATTTCGAATTTATTATTTTTTCAAGGACAAAATGGCCGGCAGTGAAGATGTAAAATTATCCTCAACCTTTAACTCTCAAGTCGGTCAACCCAGCAATCAAAACAGCTGTTATGTATGATTCGAGTGGGTGAACGAGCCATGCTGAAAGACAGACATTTAAGAATAAGTCAATGTATACCAGAGAAAACTTTTAATAGCAAATAGTACCAGTGCAGAATAGACATCTAAGAATTTAACGAATAATCCCGAGATGCGACGAGAAATTTCAGACTTTGCCGAGATATGCGGCCAATAAATTGTCGCATATTTCTGATTTATTATGATGATGTCTCCGTTTTAAGATAAAGAACATGCCCACCTTCTTTTGTTGTTTATCAAATATTTCGTAAATCTGCCTAATTCTAATTTATCAGCCTTCGTCCTCCATTTTTAGTCTCTTCTCTCCAAAAAAAACCAAAAAAAACTGAAATCCTACCACTAACCCGAACATTAAGCCCAGGCGGTAACATATTACCCTCACCTCTAAAAAAGCCGAAATAATGAAACTTATCGGCCTCCCTAATACATTTGTAGTCTTCCTACATGAAAAATATGGAAAAATAAAACAAAAACAATTAAAAACATTGCCCACTTATACAAAAGTAAGAAAAAGCACACAATAAATTGTTTACAAATAAAATATTTGTTCTGTTAGTCGAGCGTTCGATTATCTACGTATATTAGGCCTCATAAATCTACGTAATTACTGAAATTCTTTCAATATCTATTTAACATTAGCACCAAAAAGACCACATGTGACCCCATGGGTTCGTATTTGTTATATATTTCAAGGTGTGATACTTCACAATTCGCGGAAGTCCTTACTTTCATTTAGTGCACCATCCACTAGTCTCTCCCTCTTAGACAAGGCCCAAGAAAAGAGTCGCCAACTTAATATGTCCCTCACTATCCACCAAGCTCCAACCCTGTCCCATCGCCACAATCTTGCATCCTTGTGCTTATTTTACAAGTACTTCAATGGATTGTGCTTCGATGAACTGCCTGCTCTATTGCCCCCTCGACGTAAATACACTAGACCAACTCGACAATCAGCAAAATCCCATTCATTCACTGTGGAGGTCCCTAGATGTTGGAGAGCCTTCTACTCGAATAGCTTCTTTCGTCGTGTTGTCGGCCCTTAGAACTTCTTCCCTGCTCCCTGTTTCTCCACATATACCGACATGCAGATGTTTAAAACTAATGTAAACAAACATCTTGCTACACATCTCCCAACTTAGGACGACACCCAAAACCTTCACTCTAATTCTCAGTAGCTCCTTACGTCTAGAATGTCGACCTGCCTTGTTTGGGGTGAAATATATTTTTTAAAAGTTAAATTATTACTGTATCGTTTTGCCAATAAGTTATTAATTGAACTAAACTGTTATAATTCCCTTTTAGTTTCATATTTTTAAACAATTAACTTATAATTATTTATTTTGTTTTATAATCTAATTTTTCTTTCAAATTTAGACTTTAGCTGCGATATTTTAAGTTTTCAGAAAAATAAGTTTTATTGTCCTTTACTTTTCTAGGTGTAATAACGTGTCCTTTACTAGGTTTATTAATTTAAGAATATTTCTTTACATGCGTCCGATTTTCCCTTGTAATCCACTTTTTTCCAGGCATTGCAAGTATATTAAAAAGAACTATCAACAAATAAAGTAAAATATTGGAGAAATAAGTCTACTCAAGTGACTGATTCCCTCTCATCATATAGGCTACCCAATTAACTAAACAAGTAATTCTTGGCCTTTTGGCTAAGATCAAAGTGTAGTATCTGTTCCGATGGATACTGCACCCCATAGACTGGTATTGTCTTGGCCTTCGGGGCTTGATTTACGCCAGTCTATGGGTCTGTCCTGTGCAGTTCTAGGAGGTCAACCCTCCCAGGCTTCACCTCCCCTCTTTGGGGGGAGGAGTAAGTTTATTGCTTACTGTCTCAGGCACCCCTACCGGGGAATGCCAACGGGGCTGCCCAGGCAATTTTTAAACCCCACTTTCCCGACCCGACCTTGGGTCACATCTTACTTGTGGGAGTAAGATAAAAACTGGCCTTGTGCCTAACTCCTAGAGAGGAGTAAATCAATACCCAATTAACTAAACAACAATTAAATAAAAGATTCTATATTTTGATGAATCTTACTTCTTTTTGCTATTTTTCTTTGTCAATATTTGGAGAAAATACATTTAAAATTTATTTTGCCAAATTTAAATTCTTTTCATTGTCAGAGTTGTAGACTGAATAATGAACTTCTAGAAAAATGGACCGGAACTGAAATAATTTTAAAAAATCTTAATTCAGGCGTAATGATACATATATAAAAAAAAAATTTTTGCAAATTTTTAAATTAATCTTTTTAAATTTACTTTTAATTTTAAAAGTTATTTCTTTTTATTGAATACTATTTGAAATATAAGAATATGCCGAAATATTGTTATATTAATGGAAATGCTTCAAATCAAGACCAAAATTAAAGAAGAATACAACTTAGCCACCAAAATGGACAATTGCTAAAAAAAATGGCTGTTCCAGTTTTACCATTTTATCAATTGCATTGTATTATTATTAATTAGCAGGACCCATGTCACAGCGTTGTCTCGACGTGGTGAGATATGAAAAATAATTTAACTGTGAAAGATATCAGCCGAAAAGGAATTCCGACAAAAACTTAATTTGTTGATCTTTTACAGTGGGGGATCAGTTTCCTATTAATTAAATTAAAATGAGCACCAAGTTCCGGACCATTTAGAGATAATATGGTTTGATGCTGGATGTATGTATGTGTGTGTTAGCTAAGCGTATATTACTATAGTATTTCAACTTTGGGGGGATTTTTTTCTTCACTAAAATGAAATGCGGAAACAATATTTTAATTTGTTTGTATATTCTGTTAACCATACAACACAGGAATGCCACTACTCTGTCAATAACTTTAAGTGTGGGGGTGTTACCAGTCGGACTTAGGGTTAGAAGTGAGTGATTTTTTAACGAATTCATTTAATGAATGAAACGTCAATAGCAACTCATAAGCTGCCTATTTTGGATTTTTGCTGTCTCCGAAGGAATGGATATCCACGAAGTCTTACATATAAATGAAACAAAACTTTAAAACACTTTCAGATGTTTAAAACTGTGCAGATCAGTAGGAAAGTAAATGTTATTGCTTTTGATAGCACTTATTTGTTGTAACATTAAAAACGAAGTGAAACCACAAAAATGCCGATGACAGTTTTATCAATAAAAAAAACGTTTTGAAAATAATGCTTGAATCTACTTTACGTGACTGAAATAGGATTTAACAAAACAATTCTTTCTTTGCTCTTAAACCAAAGAAATACAGTATTATTTCTGAGATTTATGTACGACTAGCGGGGCTACCCGGCGTTGCTCGGGGTCATAAAAACATATATTTGAAGAAAGATCGTGTGTGTAACATCTTTATATTCAAACTTCTATGTCCGCCCCCTCTCTGTATAGCCGTCTCTTTATCTGCTACCTTTCTCTTTCCTGGTCGCCCCATTTCGCCGCTACTTTCTAATTTTGCCTTTTGCAAAAGCTGTTTCTTCCCCACCATTTCTCCTATTGCCCAGGGTAATAGTATGACATATTTCTATAAAAAGTAACACCTCTATCTGCGCCTTCTATATAGGTACTTATCTCCACCCCGGTGTTCATACTATATACGTATCTATCATCACCCCGGTGCGCATACTATATACGTACCTATCGCTGCCCCAGTGCACATACTATATACGTACCTATCGCCGCCCCGGTGCAGATACTATTTAAGTACCTATCGCCGCCCCGTTGCGAATGCTAAATAGTACCTATCGTTGCCCCGGTGTGAATGCTAAATACATACCTATTGCGCCCCGGTGTGCATGCTACATAAGTACCTATCGCTGCCCTAGTGCGAATACTAAAGACGTACCAATTGCGCCCCGGTGTGCATGCTACATAAGTACCTATCGCTGCCCTAGTGCGAATAATTAATATGTACATATTGCCGCTTTGGTGTGAATGCTAAATACGTACCTATCGCCGGCCCAGTGCGAATGCTAAATACGTACCTATAGCCGCCCTGGTGCGAATGCTAAATACGTACCTATAGCCGCCCCAGTGCGAATGCTAAATACGTACCTATCATCACTACGGTACGAATGCGAAATACATACCTTTCGCCGCCCCGGTGCGTGTGCAATATATGTACTGATCGCCGCCGCAGAGCGCATGCTATGTACGTACTTATTGCTGCCCATGTGTACATGCTATATACGTAGCTATCGCCACCCCCGAATTCTGAATACGTACCTATCGCCGCCCTGGTGTGGAAGCTAAATACGTACATATCGCCGCCCCGGTGCGAATGCTAAATACATACCTATCGCCGCCCCGGTGTGAATTCTAAATACGTACCTATTGCCGCCCCGGTGTGAATTCTAAATACGTACCTATCGCCGCCCCGGTGCGGAAGCTAAATACGTACATATCGCTGCCCCGGTGCGAATGCTAAATACATACCTATCGCTGCCCCGGTGTGAATGCTAAATACATACCTATCGCCGCCCCGGCGTGAATGCTAAATACGTACCTATCGCCGCCCCGTTGTGAATTTTAAATATGTACCTTTCGCCGCCCAGTGTGAATTTTAAATATGTACCTTTCGCCGCCCCTGTGCGCGTGCTATATACGTACCTATCGCCGCCCCGGTGCGCGTGCTACATATGAACCGATCGCTGCCTCAGTGCGCATGCTAAATACATACCTATCACTGCCCCGGTGTGCATTTTTTTAACCCCCATTCATATTGAAAAGCCCGTGATTGTCTGCCCTTGTGCTTAATGTAATTGTTCAAAAATGAAAAAAAATATAGTCGCTTGAATTGCTAGACTGTAGTAGTGACAAATATTTTTAGGGGCATAAACTATGACAATGTGATAATAAAGATTTACTGTAAATGTCTTTAAATAAATTTTATTCCAATCTTCCGAAATATCTTTAATTAATATAGTATTAACATTTTTGGGGGGGATATTTTTTCTACACTAAAATGAAGTGCAGCAACAATATTTTTTATTTTTTAGTATATTTTGTTAACATGAATGCAACTACCCTACCAATAACTCTTAGTTCTGGAGTGTTTCCAGTCGAACTTAGGGTTAGTAGCAAGTCATTTTGTAACTGAATTTAATGAATTAAACAACGATAGAATCTCATGGGTCGGCCACTTTGGATTTTTTACTGTCTCCGAATGAGTGGATATAAACTAAATCTTATATTGAAAAAAAAAACCCAGAAAACAAACAAACAAACTTTAAAACTATGCAAGTCAGTAGAAAAGTAAATTTTATTTCGTTTTGGAACACTTATTTGTCGTAACATTCAAATATATGTGAAAACACAAACAATGCCGTTGACAGTTTTGTCGATTAAAAAAAGTATTGAAAATGATGCAGAAATCTACTTTACTCTGAATAATTTACGTAACTGAAATAGGATTTTATAAGACAAATCTTTCTTTGCTGTTAAACGAAAGAAACACAGAAGTATTTCTTATATATTATTGACGATGGAATTTTCTTTTATCTCCATTCATAATAAAAAGTCATTGATGGTATGCCCTTTTTGTGAATGCAATTGTTGAAAAAATATTTTTAACTAAATCCGTTTGTATAGCTTAATTGCAATAGCGGCAAAGTATTTTAAAGAGATAAAATATGATGATGTCCAAGTAAAGATCCATTGTATTTAAATAAAAGGTATTTCAGTCCTCCTAATAAGCAGACTCTTTAGTTTTACGAAAATAAATTCGCCGAAATCAGAAGAAAACGAAAACATGAATATCTCCCCAGCAATTAGGCTGAATGTTCAACTGGTATAAATAAAGATTTATTGCTTATGTTTATGAGTATTACTTTAATTGACCTAAATTGTCCCGTTCAATGTTTTTAAAATCGGTCATGAAGCAGTTGGTAATCAGAGGCCCCAAAACTAAAAATATGTTTAAACATTACCCATATATTTTGACATTATATGATTAGTATCCCATGTGATAACGTGAAAGATGATGAACTCATTATGTGCGTTGATTGGTGAAAGAATGTCTTCTGTTTCGTATTTCCTGTAATGAAAGAAGAAATAATTAGAATAAGTATTTGGACGGAGTAAATAACCATTAGTTTAAAACCATCATTTAAAAACGTGTTACGATGTTTTGATTATCGTCGCCATGTTGTCCGAATGGATTACGCTTGTCTGTGTGTTTGTTTTAAAACTAAATCTGTGTATCGTAATCAGTGGCGGATCGTGTATAGGAAGTGTTGAACTGCATCACACCTAGTTATTTCTGCTCAATATTATCGATAAAATAAAAAAAAATAATACATTCGTTTTTCTATAATTCTTTCTTTATAAGTGTATATTATACAATCCTTAAGTTTAATGTCGGTGGCCATCCCTAAATTAATGCAAAAATAAAAAGCCGTGCATGAAGCTGTGAGATTAACAGTTACACGTATTTGGTGTTTGCTACTTGTGCGCATGCGCGAGTCAGGCCAGCGGCACAAAGGCAGCGGAGAACTGTCGCTCCCCACAGCGACGAGTCTCCTATTCTTGATATTCTGGTGGAATGTAGTGTTTGCTTTGGACTGCGTTTATTGTGTTTATATACCGTCTATCATAGTCTTGAACGCAATAAGGTTCAGCATTCAGGGCCGTATCCTGCTAAAAATGTCCACTTTCTGAGAAAATCAAGACGAAAACTGGAAAATTTGTGTTAAATTTAGTTTCGTTATTTTTTAGATGAGAATTGCTAATTTGTATCATTCGGATTACTATTCTATAATTGGTTATTATTTTCACAAGATTTCGACAGATGTAACCTCCAACTTTCTTTATATGCATTTTTTCAAACTTGGGAATCTTTATGTTGAACTTGGGAACCTAGATGGGATTTCAAACTGAACCCTTTAGTTAATTTACGAGGGTATATTGTTCTCGTTCCGTCACTTATAACCGGGTAGAAGTGTTAATTCATTATTGTGTTATTCTTAACTATTATCTTCTGTAGTACGGACGGATTGAACCTTCAATCTCCGGATAAAGGCGTGTATTAACAATCAGTTCTCAGGGAGATTGTTTTAATGGTTTATGCTTCAATTCGTTCTAATAACTAATCATAATAACTAAGAATAACATAATACTTAATTAACAAGAATTTCTAACGGGTCAGGAATGACAGAACGAAAAAAATCGACTCTAATGAATTAAATAAAAGGTTTAGTTACAAATTCCGTACAGTTCCCCCCAGAAAAAACAGGTTAACTGTCCTAATAAATGGCCGGAAATGAGGGATCATTTTACGTTAAATTTATATGTTAAACTGATCTCTCATTCTAAATTCTAAAATAATTGCTTTTCTTCTTGCCATACTTTTTCCTTTTACACAATATTAAAACAATGAGTAAACCTTTTCTGAAGCAGCACCCTCAATAATCTTAGGCACGAGCCGCCACTGATCGTAATGTAGTAATCGAATGGATTATGAATTAAAGAATACTATTCTGTTATTCGTTAATTAACCGGTAATTATTTTTTATTGCTTTCGTATCAAAATCACCTCTTTTACAAAAGTTCTTTTTATCTTTTTTATTTGTTGATATTTTTGGATGCGGTTTTCATCATTGATTCCTCGTGTACATTACTATCATTTCAGCTTAAATAAAATACAGTTTTCTTTTAAAATAAAAAAGATTAATTGATTTGTACAAGATCGGAAGTGTGAGTAAATTTTCTTGTTATGAAACCTTACATCTTTTTCAGTACCAGGTTTTGTAGAATGGGACCAACAACATTAGATTCCTCATATATTTTCCCATGTTTTAAGCTTAAATAAAGTATAGTTTAATTTTAAAATAAAGATACTATTTTGAATTAAATCCAATGGATTTTCATCCATGACATGGATTTTCATGACATTTTCCATTGCATTTTGTTTACTACAAATTTTTTAGAATGCAACCGACATCATTAGATTCCTCATGCATTTTCTTTCATATAAAATAAAGAAAAATATAAATTGCTTTTAAAATATGAAAGAAAAATCAAGTTTTTGGAATGTATTATTTTCGTGTTATTGACTAGAAAATACCCAAGAACCGAACGAACAAAAACTCTGTCAATTTGCGTGTAAATGTTTCCCTTCGACTCATGAAAAGGTACTTTAGTAGTGCAAGTTAATAATAACGTTTTTAGTTATTTTGATTTATTTTTAAGTGCAAATAAGGAATTCATTGTATATATTATTGATAATTATATCAATTATTTCTTTTACAGTGAATTTAAATTGTTAACGTCTTTCCTGGAATTGGGCGAGTCCGTTCATTTGGCGTCTAACTGACTTCACGTGCGCGTTTCTTGCTGCATTTTAAAATTCTCTTTTCTTCAGCATTTTTATCAATTGTTTTTTTTCACCTGAAGATGATTCGACGAAGAAGAAAACGTTCGTGATACATATGAATTATACATCTTTTTGGTTTTAACAGAAAACATTCATTAGCAAAATTTAAAAAATAAAAAAGGTATAATTAAGCAGATGAATTATGTTATTTTTAACAATGTTTGCTTATATATATATATATATATATATATATATATATATATATATATATATATAGGTATATATATATATACATATACATATACATATATTTAAGCAAACATTGTTAAAAATAACAGGAGTAATGGCCCACGACACAACATTAGGTGCCATACTCCACCAATTAACACCCGAAAACCGAAGAATCGCTCGCTGCGCCGAGAAATTGACAAGAAAGATCGTGAAGAGAGACAACTCCGTTGTCTTTAATGACCCTTGCATAAGAAATGACTTGCTGCCGAACTATATATATATATATATATATATATATATATATATATATATTAATGAATAAATAAATAAAACTAAACTAAATAAATCTAACGTAGCAAGGAGTAACAAAATAAATGGAAATTATTTTAATCCCGACGTGTGAAAGTAAGGTCACTTGTTAATCTGACTCACTTCAATATGGGGTGCGCCAAAACGTCCCTCAAACCAAAAAAAGGGTGTCAAACAAAAGGCAGGCAGGCCGTTGTTTAAGAAGAGTTCAGCCACTGGGTAATGAAAATAATAGCGCGAGAGGAAGTAATAATAACAATTCTGATTGGTTAATTACCTAGAGTAAACACTACTCAAGTATATAAAAGCAAAAAATCCCCACATTTAGCCCGATGACTTCCCGCGATAATGAAATGTGGACGCTTCTGTGTAGCTTACTTTGCATAGATATATTTTTATATTACTATATATATATATAAATATATATATATGTTGCATAATTTTGAATTTTAAATTTTGATCTATCGCCCCGTATCTTGTTACTTAATAGTTAGGATCAGTTAAAAACTCTCTCCCATAGAGTTTTTTCTAATATTAATTTAGCAAAGCAAAATAAGTTCTCATACAAAAAAGAAGAATTGATATTAAATTAAATCTTTATAGATATTTTATTTTGTTTACAACATTGTTACTAGCAATGTAAATAAAAACTACAAATCAAATAACCCTAGAGAATGTGTTGTCATTTGAAAAAAAGGATTTGAGACGCTGAAACCGTACACAACCTAAATGTACTACATATGTTTTTTTCTGAAATGTAGGTCATAAAATTTATTTAAATCAAAATTGTAGATGAAAAGGAACAATTATTATAAGTTAGAACAAAAGAAATAACTGATACTTTTTGTTTTAATTTAAATGTATAAGACATTTTGACATAACATTTATAAAACAAAGACATTTTAAAAAATTCATACAATTAAAGGCATTTAAAAACAAATTAAAAGTAAAGTTGTTGACCATAGTCGTGTGCAACCCGACAAGTCTTTTTTAATTAGCTTCTTTTGACTTTCATTATTTGTTTAAAGGTTGTACTTACTTCTGGCAAGGCGGAGGTTATGTTTACGGCCTAGTTTGTCATTTTGTTTGTTTGTATAAAGCATAGCATAAAAATAACTTGTCTAATCATCACTAAACTTTGTTAAAAATAATATAACTTAGAACTGATTACATTTTGGGTTATCAAAGGTCAAAGGTTAAAGGTCAAGGTCACTGAAAAATTACGCTTGTGGTGATAATATTAGTTTTGTTCATCGTAGAGACCGGCTACTTATTCATATTGTAGTCTATGAAGTCCAGCATCTTATATGGCAAGGACTTTAAAAAGTTAGGTCATTGTTAAAATTCTGACGGAATTTCAACTTTCGATTTTTCCAAATTTGATGTATGAATCTGATGCTTTTTGGGAATAGAAACTAACATGCAAAATTTCAGCCTGATAAGATAAATAGTTTTTGACTATTCAATGTTTCCATGACATAACTTTGGGAGTTCTTAATACAATATGGAGAAGTAAGGCTCATATAAGATTTTGCTCATCTCGACGTTCAGGTGGAAGTATGCACTCTCATGATTGATTTATGTTCTGGTTATTATTGTGTTGGTTTGGTTACCATTAAATGGAATAAACAAATTTACCATTAAACCTAACTTTGTCGTACGCAGATATTTAGTGAGAGCATTTTCCCCAATATAGTGAAGCACCGGGTGTACATGAAATACGTTTGGACATTATTAAAATTCAAAATTTCTTTGATTTATTGAATAAAAACTATTATACTATTTATTAAGATAAAATGAAATAACATAGTTTTTTTTTTAAGTTTTAAAGTATGAAATGCATTATGATATTATTATTTGCACTCACTGAGGATATGAAATAACGGTACATAGGCAACTTACTTCTGTTGCTAAAATTGTTCCGCTTATTTAAGGTAGTGTTAGTACATATTTATCCGGGAGATATCTTCTCCCATCTCCTTTGAATATCACTAAGATGAAATAAAAATTCAAAGCAACTTCAGTATGTTATTGATAAAATTGATTCAAAATACATTTTTTAAAAACATGGTCTGATATTCACTATAAATAACTTGCGCAATATAATTTAATATTAATCTTTAAGAGAAATGCTATTCAGAGTTTATATATGAACACTTTGACTGGCTTTACTTTAAATATAAGATCAACTATCTCTCTATTGTTTTTATACTTTGCGTCATGACCATATCATTTCTCCAGAATTTAATCCAGCAGGCAAATATTTAATGAAAATTTTACAACGATGTATTGAGAAGTTCGATTACGATCAAAGTATTAGCTATCAAGATTACTCAGAATACCCTTTCTCGTGGTAATAATAATGGTTACATTAGAAAGAAAAACGAATATTACAATCCTCATCATGGCAATGACAAATAAACCAAACTGTAAATAATGGGAATATAGAACACATTAGACTCATAGAACAACATGATGTCAGAATGTGTAACCATAAAACTCTAAATTAACATTAGTATAAAAGGAGACGGATATGTCTGTGGTTTAAACCTCCGTTCAATAAAAATGTGCACACTAATATACCTAAACATGTTTTAAAAATTATAGAGGACAACTTCAACGCGCCATACAAATATAATCAACACTTCAAAAGTAATACAATCAGACTCTCTTTCTCTACGGTACCTAACTTAGAACAACATATAATATGATCTAATACAATAAAAGTGAATAAAGCTTCTCAAATACACAACGTTTCAATCCCAGGCCCCGAACAAAATTGTTCGGGTTGAAATTCCCTCCCGCTAAATGCCTTCTGCATTCATGAAAGCTAATTATTTACAAATGTATTGTTTACCGAAATATAAACCCAGGCGATAGAAGTAATAATAACAATAATAGTAACAAGATAAATAATAGTGATAGGCCAACTTTAATAAGTTTTCATAATACTGAAGTCATATCCATCGGTTCTACGATCGGTTTTCTTTTACGTTGTTGTTTTACGGTTTTTTATCAGAAGATTTGCGTTGTTTGTTTTAGAAGTCGTAAGTCAGCATTTTATAGGAGCTAATCTTCGCATGGACTTAAAGATCAATTCATATAATACTGTTGTAACATAACGCACGGCAAACGATAAGAAAACAAAGCTCTTCTACAACGATACAGACACCGTTTTCTATGCTTTTACATGTTAGACTGTCATTTTTCTTGGAATTAACCAAAAATTGGTTGTTCTTCTTTGAAATGTTTGAGAATTTTACTTGTGAGACTAACACCTGTTTGAAGCTTGTATCAGATGATTAACTTTTATTCGGACTATTGAGTATTGGAGCAAATGATGCACATACAGTGTGTTATAACAAGGCCTGGTAGCCGCCTTAAATATCTTTTGAATATAAATACTACATCCCCCAGTTTTTCCTGGTTAGCTTATCTTTGAAAAAATAATGTGTTGACTATGTTATTTGATTTACAACTGTAGTGGACTTTGATCTGCTGTGGCGACTTTTTAATCAATAAATCCTTTGTAGTATTTTGAGTATTCAAGACCACGGTTCTCACTTTGGATGTTATTCTCACAACGTTTCGGCCGATATAATATTCGAACTTCTTCAGATGTATCTTGTCGAACTCGGGAATCTGTACGGAATTTCGAACCCTTTATTTAATCCACGAGGGTAGCTCACTCTCGTTGAGTCAGCCATGACCGAGGAAGAACTGTCACTTAGAACTGATTATTACTTAACCCTTTATTCGTTACGTCACGAGTTCCTGAAGAAGGTTGCATGTTACATCGGCCTAAACGTTGTGAGAATAGCATCCAATATGAGAACAGTAGTCCGAACAATCTTAATAATAAAAATTATCAACTTTTATCTAAAAAAATCCGACACAAAAAATATTTGTCTCAGAAACGATTGTACACAGACACTTTTGATGTTGAATCTTTGTAACTGATATACTCAAAAATAAATATGCCATAATTTTTGTTTATTTCTGAATTGTCATATACTAGCCCTGGTCTTAAACATAGAAGTGGTTTTAATACCTGCAGTAATCTGATGGGCTTATTTCAACTCCACCTTGATTCCATATATCTTTAAGTTGTCGTTTTCTTGGTCTATTTGGAATTCAACCTAAGACTAAGCTTATATATATATATATATATATATATATATATATATATATATATATATATATATAATATGAAACTAAAAGTATACTTTTAGTAGATAGAACCTATAGTGAAATGGTTTGAGCTCAATATACGAGATATAACAATTATAAAGATAAATGAAAGAAGAGAGACAAACATGTACGAATGACAAATCTATTGCAACTTCGATTGTTCAATGCAAGGTGTACTCGGTAAAAACATATTTATTATTATTTCCTTAAGCTAAGGCTTTTCAAAGATTACAATCTTAAGGAAAGAATAATAAACATGTTTTTACCGAGTACACCTTGCATTGAACAATCGAAGTTTAAATAGATTTGTCATTCGTACATGTTTATCCCTCTTCTTTCATTTTTTACTCTCTCTCACTCTCTCTCTCTCTCTCTCTCTCTCTATATATATATATATATATTGCGATCGCATTTAAACATCATTTAGAGTTAATGTTAGTGTAAACAGAGATTTAGAATTTGGTATTAAGGAATTATAAGGGAAGGAAAAAAGAAACATTTTATTATCGACCAAAAGCATTAAGCGAGAATCTGTGGCTGTGAGAAACGGATTAAGAATCAGAGGACAGAAAATTAAAGTATCGATTTTATCGATTGGAAATATTTTAAATAATTAAAAAGTCATTAATGAAAAACTGGATAAACTAATTTGATTCGAATTGAGGGAGAAAGGAAATAAAAACTCGCATTCGTCAGGATTAAAAAAAAGCGCGAAATTAACCGATATTTGTACGAAATGATTCTGCTTTTGTGAAATGAACGGATGAGATTTGGACTTTTATTGGTTGATCTGGGTGATATGATGAGAGAGGGAATGTTTGAAATAGTAAGTTATGTGGCAGTTGAAACGGACACAGAATTAAATATATTTTTCTTAACATTTTATTTCTCAATTTTTCATGTTGTTTCCATTCCATTCTTTTATTCTTTAATCCTTATTTCTTCCATCCTTCATTTTCTTTCTTTTGTTTTTGCTTTTGCCACCGATTCAAAATAGCTAATAATTATTTATTTGAATCTCAAATAATTTTCAATTAATGATTCATTTCGTTGAAGCGCATATTAGTAACATGATACAACTAGCACAGATAAAAATGGCAGCATTAAAATGTTACCAGAAAATGGTTACAACGATGAAATCGAATTAAAATGTTACAGCTAAAAAACAGATATCTGCAAAAATCCTGACAAAATTATAAGAGAACTATCCATGAAGGTTACAATTGAATCTATTCCGTGGCTAATTACACCGCCATGTAAGTTACTTAAAGCATGAATTAATCGACATTGTCAATATTCGTCATGCCCGTGTTCGTCTATACTCTAATTCATCTTTCAATTACAATGGGATTAATTCTAAGATAGGTATATGATAGGACATGGGTGGATATTAAGAGAATCTAAGAAGTATTGCAAAACATTGTGTGTGAGTTTTTTTTATTGATCTATGCCAAACATATAGTTGCAATTTCTGGTGGATTCTTGTCGATTTGCTAACATTATTTACCTGCGGTTTCCGTAATTCAAGAAGCTGTAATAAATTATAAAATGCACCAAACCGTAACCATCGTGTTTTTTTTATACTTCTCTGATGTTGGAGAAGGTTTCGGGTTTTACCTTGACCCCTACTAATCATCATAAACATTCCATTTTCATCGTAAGTGACACTACGGTCCCACGTCCGCTCTCTCAATCTAGAGGACCCCTTTTTGGGATCTAGATTTTTCATAAATTAAAACAAATAAGTGTCTACGCGGCATAATCACGTTGACACACCGGTTCCCGTTATATCGCCGAAGGTAAGCGACGTTGAGCCTGGTCAGTACTAGATGGGTGACCATTTGGGAATAGCAGCCGCTGTATGTGGATACCTAGCTATGGGCAAATAGCGTCACCAACCCGCAGTGCCTAGCGTAGCAAATATGGCAAAAAAAACCTGAATGATAATTATCAATAAGGTGGTTGGAAACCAGCTAGGGGTTCTCCCCTCAAGAAGTGATCAATAACTCTGATGGCGATGGTGATTATATATCTAACTCTGCCCCTGTGGGGAGGCAAGTAAATAGGAACATTACGAACCAAAAATCGTGCATTATTCTCCCGCCCAAAACCGTTTACGACATCTCAAACTGCTGAGTTTTCTCTAAGTTTGTGTGGCACACATTTGTCCAGATATTTTAGTTTCCCCAGTTCTTTTGAAGATGTCAAGAAGTGTCGGATAACTTATATCGAACCTTTCAGCAGGTTCAAAAACCGTTATACTTGGATCTGTTTTAGACTGACTGATTAAGTGTTGTGAATTGCACTAAAACTTTCGTTTATATTCAATTCTAAACAATATGCAGATTTTGTGTTTCTAGAAGTGACGTTTATAAACAATTGTATGTTACATCATGTCTAATCTAATATATCATTTTAAACTCTAGTATGCGTTCTCGTGACCACTCAAGTTTCACCCCGCAGTGATCCTACAGTTGTGAGAGATGAACAAAATTAAATTTTATAACATGTTCGTGATTTCCATCAAATGCAGCTAAATGTACACTTCGTGGCGGAAGTTTAGTATCCAAGCGAACGAATACGACATTTTAAAATATCATGGTTCGCATTCGACGTTGAGCACTGTTTTAACTACTATTACTCTTCTTTTGTTATCTTATGCTACTTGCAATGATATTTGGAATCGACAAGCAAAGGGGAAATAAGTTAATGCTCTTTTTGACTAGTCACTAGAAAATATTTTAATACTGAAAAACTATTATTATTTTTGGCTTTGATTAACGACAGTCCGGAAACCAAAACACAAAGGGGAGATAACTACAGTGGCTTTGACTATGAGGATCCATGGTAGAATACAGTTCTTTATTATGAACTGACTGGATTCGCCCGATATCGCTTCGCAATTTAATATATATAATCAGTAATCATTGAAACGAAACTAATATATAAGAAAAACAAAATGAATGCTATTGCTATCTCAAACTTAATCGCGATATCTCTCGTAATACAGCCAAGCACGCTGGACACACGTACGTTCACTTTTATTATATATATATATATATATATTAACAGTTATAAAGATTAATCACACTCTTATTTGCTTATAAAAATTAAATTTGCATACATGATCATTGAAGCGAGCCGAACACACGTACGTTCACTTTATTTATAAAGATTTGTCGACTAAAATTGATTATTTAATCAAACAAATTATATATTTTCTTATTCACTTCATCATGAGGAGCATTCTAATATACACATTTTTTTTTCTAAATCCTCAACAATAAGTAAATTGCAATTCCTTCCGACGTAATGGGGAGGGGGTGAAACACGGATCTGGAAACTCGAAGAAAAAAAAAAATTCAGTTACAAACGAACTTCGTCCTTGTAATTTTAACAAAGGTTTCAATAATCTGAAACCAGTAACAAACAAAATACTCAAGTCGGTATGAACTGACTTTTTAAAACTCTGTTCAGTCACGGCCGTCATAACGAAGGCCAGACCACTGGAAAATGACTTCATGCTTTAAAGTAACAAACGAGATCTGTCGAATGATCAGTCTATCGGCATTTTGACTCATCCCTTCACTTAAAGATTCATCAAAATTCATGAAATCAACAATTTTTTATGAAATTTTCAGTATTTATTAATTAACGATTATGGAATTAAAATGAATGAATTACTTTATTAGAGATGTTAGTGCAAAAATTACTGTAACCGGGGAAATTTAAATTGGTACACAGTACAACGTACTTGGCCGTGCCAATGTAATATAGTAAACTAAGGTCTGTTAACTGGAAAATTACGTCATGCTGTGTAGTTACAAACGAGAGCTGTCGAACAGTCAGACTATTGGCATTTTGACCTCTCTCTTCACTTAAAATATCATAAAAATTCAGGAAATCAACCAATTTTAATGAAATATTCAGTATTTATTAATTAACGATAACTCAATATAATTAACTCACTACTTTATTAGAAATCGTAGTGCAAATGTAGTATTTCGTGTAATTTGCGTAGGCTAGACAGCAAACATTAATTAATACTTAATGAAATGATATCATAATTATTTAATTTTAAAACATGAAAGCTTTTCTTTGAAAAAATAATTCCTCTAATTTAATATTCATTCTTTGAATACGTTCATTCATTACGGATTATTTTTAATGTTTGAGTTGATTGTTATGACAACTTGGTCTATATCGAATGGAAAGACTATCAGTTATGCTGCATGAAAATATATCTTGGTTTATAAACACAAGAAAAAGACAAATCCCTTTTGTTAGGCAGTTTTATTCTCTATATGAACATTTCATTATCATTAGTTTTAGCTGAATAATTTGATAAGAGTTTCTCTCATTTCCGAAAAAAAAATTATGTTTCTTGATGCTTTTAAACTTAAAAGTAGATCAAACATGAAATATTACAAATTCAGTAAAGTAACAATAATTCAAAATAATTAATTAATAGAATATTTATTGAAATAAATTAAAATGTGTGTAATTTTTGCTAAAACGAACAGTATATTTAAAATATAGTAAATATTTGTAATAAATTAGAACAGTCATGTTATTTGGGGGGATTTTTTTCCGAACGGACAGTTTATTTACAATATATTATTATTTGAATATCTCGCTTATTTCGTTGGATTTTCGCACACATTTTGGATAAAATATATAAATTAGTCTTAAATTGTATTTTTTATCCCAAAATAAAATTCTAATTTATTTATTTTTAAACTTGAAAATCGAACTTTAATGCAATGCCCTAATCGTTGGGGGCCAGGTTGCAATTTTTTAAATTTTCTTTCGCGCTTGCTATTTATAAAAAAGGGAAATACGTTTGAAAAAAAGGAACAAATTAACAATAATTTCCAAATGAATGAATAATCCTTAAGGGGATAGCCGTATTCTTGACAGGGGAATAAAGTTACAGTAGCAGGAACAAGGTAACAATGATTTCCAAGTGAATGAATAAACTTATGGACGTGAGTCTTCTCGTTCTGATTACAGATAGACGCATGTGCGTTATTGCCTTCGAGCACTGCAGGTCACTATTGATAGTGGTTCTTACTCCCACTATCAATGACGTCACCAGAAAAACCCGACTCAGTTAACAGGTCTTATATTACGACGACCGTGGTTCAGTAGACTTTAGGGGTCAAACAATTTTTTTAAGCTTTTTTAATCGTAGCCTCATCTAATTAAATTAAGACAACTCTAATCTAATATGCAAATAGTTACAGATTTAATTACTGTAACTATTTAACTGACGCCACACAGAATACAATCGCTTTTCCTCTTCACATCGAGCTTCGGCAAATCAAATGTCTACATTATGTTATTAATTTAATGGTTACTCTTTTTATGTTACGACAACGGTAAATACACATCATTCTTTAAATAAGTAAATATTTTAAAAGCCATACTTTTAGTTGAATAAATATAATGCTTTATAATGTTGAATGAATATAACATAGAAGGTGCACGAATCAAAATATTTAAATGTTTAAATAATCGGATTAAATTATTCAAATATTACTGATTTTTAAATACAACACTATTGCTATGAATTCAAAATTAGAATATACATTTTTAACAGTAAAAGATTTAGGATTTAAAATATTCAGAAAAAATGAAGTTTTTCTTTCTAATTACATACATAATAATAAATAAATAAATAAATACATACATACATACATACATACATACACACGAAAATACATACATACATACATACATAAAAAAGCGGTAGATAAACTGCTTTATTTCATTCAAAGTCTTAATTGAATATATCCTTACACATTAGAAGACACAGAAGCAATAAAAAGTTATGTGAACAAATTACACAACGTAACACTTTTTTTGCAAAAGTTTTCTTTATTGTATTTTTTTACTGTTTTTTAATCAATTTTCTCTGCTGATTCCAAAAATATTATTATTTTTTTCTGTATCATCGACCGTTATAAAAATACATCGCTTTTCAATGTCATCATATATTGGAAAATGCTATATGTTCTGCTACTAAATTTATATCTAATTTTCTATTCCAAATCAATTACAAAGTTCTGTTCTTATTAATATGGCTACTAGAGGATGTAAAAATTCTCCAGATACATTTTGCTATGTGTGTGGTGATTATATTGGGGGAAAAAGCATGCCCAAATTGTGGATAGCATACAGCCTCTATTTTCAGTGACCAGGAAATAACTTGCTAACAGGTGATTGAGATGCCACGATACAATTTCTATGATAACTTTCACTCGACTGAGTGTCACTCGACTGAGTGTCACTCAACTGTGTGGCACTAGATCGAGTGTCACTCGACTGAGTGTCACTCGACTGAGTGGCACTCCATTGAGTGGCACTCCACTAGGATTAGTAAAATAGTTTGTGAAGGCCTTAGATTTTGGAGGATAAGCTTTTCAAGAAATTCGTCTCATGTTTCCAAAGCTATTAGATGCTAAGATCAAAGGTAGTATATTTGTTGGACCCAAAGTAAATGCAATGTTGAAGTAAAGGTACCTTGAAAGAGCGATGACAAAAGTTGAAAAAGAAGCTTGGTGCGCATTTTGTGATGTAGTTCGTTTATTCTTAGGAAATCACAAGGATCCTAATTACAAACAACTAGTATCAAAGCTTATTGAGAATGAGATGAAAATGAGATGAAAATGCAAAAGATTAACCTTTAAGTTCATTTTTTGCATTCTCATCTAGATTTCTTCCCCGAAAACTTGGGTGATATCAGTGAAGAACATGAAAAGATCTTTCGTATTTATTCATTCATATATATATATATATATATATATATATATATATATATATATATATATATATATATATATATATATATATATATATGAAGAGTTCGAATGCAAAACGCGATAAACGCCATTTTTAAAATCACGAAACTGTCCCTACAAAAAGTGTTGCATTTCAACACTCGACGATACCCCAAAACTATATGCTACATAATATAATACCAAAATAACTTCTTTTTGATTTCAATGAAAATCAGTTTTCATTCGACGTGTAGATTTAATATATTCGTGTTTTTATTGTTTACGGTCTCAATTAAAACGAATTGGATTTATCGCGTTTTGCATTCGAACTCTTCATATATATCAAGCTAATTTCTGGTGGTCAACTGGTAAGTTTCTTGACTGCGAATCAGTGACGATTTGTGATCGGAGTTAGCGCCCGTCGACCGTCACGAATTAGCTTCCTGCACTGAAGATTGCGTAAGCATGAAACATCGATGTCTGTAAGTAATAAATAATTAATGTTTATTTATAAATATATATATATATATAGGGTAATCTCCTAAACTAATCAACGGATCATCATGAATTTTGAAATATATATATATTCTAGACAATAATGTCAGATACATGGTCACATTATGTTTTGTAAATGTTAACATTTAGCGCGTGCTAAAGATGAACTTTATTTTTTGATGAACCGACTATTATGAATTTTGGTATATATATTGTCGTCAACCCGGTGAGTAACATAGGTACACTTTTTTTTATTGTAAACTTTATTATTTAGAGTAGTGCGCAAACCCAAACCCGCCCTACCGTTCAAACGAAAAAAACTTTTGAGAATAACTTAGATACAAAAGGTTTAATAGAGAAACAATTGTAGTTATATAAAGTAATATATTTGTAAAAAGATCGATGCGCACACGTGAATGTCAATAATATGTTTGTACTTGGTAAAATCCTAAACGATTAAACTTATTATAAATTATGGAATATATATTCTAAGCAACAGAGTGAGTAACGTGGGCACACATTTTTTTATTTATAAACTTTACTATTGGGGGGGGGTCTTCAGAAACCGTACCGTACCCTGCAAAAAACAAAGCAAGATTAAAATTTTAAACTGACTCTATATTTATGGCTTATACCCGACCTTGCACAGATATTCTACTAATATATATATATATATATATATATATATATATATATATATATATATACATATATATATATATATACATATACATATATATATATATATATATATATATACATATATATATATATATACATATACATATATATATATATATATATATATATATATATATATATATATATATATATATTACAACTTATTTTAATATTTAATTTCTGCGTATTATCAAATTGGAATTGTTTGTTCTCATTTTAATACATATTATACATTATTTAGTGGATACATTTTAAAGGAAAACAATGAGGCAAAAGTGTGGGAAGCATTGTCTAATTTATTTAGTTTAAATGTTAAATGCATGAAACATATATGAAGATATATCAGTTAATAACTTGTGTTTGTATTACATTACTTGCATACTGTGAGTAAAGTACAATCTGCTTTCGAATAACTGAATTTTCCGAATATTATTGAAGGCAGCCAAGTAAGTATTATTAAGTTACGGACAAAATCAAACAGTTTTAACACTGTTACTAATCTGGCTAATTATATTTATTTAATATTTCGTATATATATAATATGTATACATATGTCAATATTCGCTCAGAGAAGTATACTAAATCTCTAAGTTTATTTATAATTGATATATTAAAAAAACGGGATGTTTCATATATACACGGACATGTCGGAAGTAAATAGATATTCCGATAGATTTATTTAAAATATTAATTATTTAAGGAAAGTATTACAATGCAGTAAAACTATTTATTACCTAATACTTAGGTATCAACCCTGTGTGTATTTTTTATGTCAGTATCCCTTGGTGACATGTTGCTGATCAGTTCATGAACTTGACGGAGTGCTTGCCATGTACGAAGCAGTAATCTTAAATGTACTGCCTTTGAAGATGGTTTCTTGTTCTTGTTTTCGAACGTTTCGGCCTAATATTATTCTCTGCGTCTTTGTAAGTGAAATGTTGATAATATTTATGATTGCAAGGTGTCTGACATGGAAAAAAAATGGATGTCAGTCCCAGTCTAGCTGTCAGATATCTTCACAAGACTATGCAGAGCTGCAAAGAAAGACACTAATTCTTCGCATAACCAATACCAAGATGTATTTGAAGAACGCGTTACGGGGTTATCGTAAAATAGTTTATTGGGTTCCCAGATGAATACGTTGCACTATTCCAGTATAGCACAGAAGTGTTTGATAGGGTTTATATCTAGCGACTGACAAACAATCCTGTTTTTTAAGCATTGTTGAAAAAAGATACATCTTCAATAAATAATGACTAATGTTTTAAACTTCCACCACATAAGAATAATTGAATGAGCTACTGCTGCAATATAGGAACATTTTAAACAGAAGAAATGCCACTCTGGAGAGCCATTAGCTCCGAACCATCATCAACGAAATAGCACCCATACTATAACAGTATAACAACTACGTTTCATTGCTGGCTACAATAAACAAATTGTGACACAACAGAGAACATTACAACATCAAAAGCCAGAGGTATCTCGACCATTTCATAAGACGAACCCTTAATTCACTTGGTATTGGTTGGCCAAATATTTAGTTTCTTCCTTGCAGCTCTGCAATAGTCTCCAATTTTGTGAAGATATCTGACAAAACTACTTTCTCAACATTTCGCTTAAAAAGATGCAGAATTCTGTCGGAGTTATCTGAGCGGCATGGACGAGATGTGCAATCCTTACTTCTCTAATAAACTTTACAATAACCCTATTAACTGTAGAAAGTTGTATTAAAGATTTGTCTGATATTTTGCGTTCACTAAGCCCGCTTTCATATCGCCCTACAGTAGAACTTCAGTGAAATTCAGAAACTCCTGATGCTCATTTTGTCCATCGCATGATACATTAATTATATATGTAACCTGAAATAGAAAATGTTGGTATAAACAATAATTGAAATAAGTTATATTCATTTTAGGCATGAAATAAGAATTAAAATGGACTTTGTGGTGGTGTCTGTTTACTTCCTTAATTTCTGTATATAATAGCAATTATAATAAATACATGTGTCTCTTATTAAATAAAATCTGGTTGTAAATGAGCGACAGTGGGAAGACTTCTGACTGTGAGAGAAAATCTCCTCCTCCCTCTTCTGAAGTATTACAAAGCTATATAAAAATATCGATAGGATTAAATATGCAATTGATGAAATCGTTTGGAAATACAATATATTTCTTTAAAAAAATATGGAACGATGTTTGTCATAAATATCTGGCAAAACAGAATTAAGTATATACAGGATATTAAAAAAGCTATTAAGCGTTTACATATAAACATTTGGTTCGCTCTACTTTATAGATAAGAGATATATAATATACATATCTAAAAAATTTGGTCCGTCAATGTATAATTCATCTTTGAGTCTATTCGCAATTGATATATACAATATAGTAAAACAGGACATTAGACAGACACATATCTATAATAACGTAATAAATGTCCAGAGTCTCCTTGAAAGCATATTCAGTCAGACAATTGTTTCTACCCATTCGAAAACACATTCTTTCTTAATTATTGATAAACACAAGATATGTTTTCAAATGGCTGTCTAGGTGAAAGCCTTTTGAAATCATATCTTGTGTTTATCAATTATCAAGAATGTGATTTGAAATGGACAGAAGCAAATTAATGAATAAAGCTGTTTTTTTCAAGTAGACCTGTGACATGTATTAAGTTATTATATAAATAAATAAATGAATGAATCGATTTTATTAGCTCAAAAGAGCAAAGTGCAGAAAACAATATAGAAAGACAGTAGATATTACATCTATACCGTCTAAATGTTTTTCTAGGCAACTTTAAACCTGGTTATTTTAGTCATCATCACGACATCCTCTTGGGGCAGAAACGCAGCCGGAGAATGCTAGGTGTATGTATATATATTGTTGTGAAGTTGTTCCACAGTAAATAATAAATAAAGGAAGTCAAGTCGAGGGTTGGTTTAACAAGTGTATTAACAAAGTAAGAAACTGACTAGCTCTTGGCTAGACAGTTACAAGACTGTGCTTTGTCTTCAGTGTCTCTGGTGACTCGCACTATTTATAGTGACAACCGGTGTAGTTTCTCCTGTGTAAGAACGGCCGGTGTAATATATATATATATATATATATATATATATATATATATATATATATATATATATTGAACTCTTGTAATGTAAGAATTAGTAAGCTCTGAACAAAATTTAGTGCAAACTGAAATGAATTTAGATGATATATATATATACACATACATATATATATATATATATATATATATATATATATATATATATATATATATATATATATATATATATATATGTATAAATATAATAGCAATTATATAACACATAAATATTATTTATATTGTGTATACATTAAGTACCATTCATGTTTCATGCAATCAGCTAACATAAGTACGTGTTCTTTTAAGACAATGTTTGTTATTTTAATAATGTTGTCACCGTTGATGTGATTTGGTTAATGGCGATATATCGAATCTTTATATTTGTATCAATGATTTTCAAAATGTTTAACATGGACGCGTTTTAATGTCGCCATTTTGACAAAAGTTAATGTGTCTTCATTAATAGTCAGTGTCTTTCTTTGAATAATCTTATTACTCTTCACATCGATGCAATTCATTTCACGTTTTACTTTATGGGATTTATTCGTTAAATGTGATTCCAATCTATTATTCCGTTTTGTATTCTTTTTTCTTTCACCATTTTAGTAATGTTGTTTTGCTTTGATAAATCATTTCTGAAGATCAAAAACTATTAATCTACTCATGTCAGAAGATTTCATGTGACATGAAACGTCCGTAATAGAGAAATACAATACATACTATCAACGATACTATTTTATTTATTTGTAATAATAATTATAATAATACCAGTTATATGTGTACAAAGAAACGAAACAATTGACCAAATCATAAGTGATCGCATGGATCTGGCAGAGAAAGAAATAGCAAAATATAAATTGATGGATTGCAAAAGCAGTTCACTTAGAGTTGTATACACGACTTCACTTTGAACACTCGCACAAATAGTAGACAACTCGAAGCGAATATTTGAAAATGAAAGGCATACAATATTTGAGACGTCGAAATGCAGAAACCTATCGAAAATCAAAGACAATCCAAGATTAAAAAAAAACAGACGTTATAATAATAAACAAAAATAAGTGGGTTTACTTTCGGGAGCCTCGTAACTCTAGCTTCCCTTATGGTGTCCTTTAGTCCTCACATTACATGGGCGATGTTTCTGACAGAGGGGAAATAATTGCTGTTTTCTGGGTCGGAATCTATCCATCAAACACTTACTGTTGGCTAGTTTTAAACCGTAAAATAATATTTACATCCAGTGGCTTCATTCCTTTTTGGAGCTATTTCCATAAAAACATTTGTCTACAAATAGTACCAGACCAGCCTAGGTTTAACCTGAAAGAGATAGAAAGCTAAGTAGATGTCTGGAACTTGCGATATAAGTAATAAAAACAGGTAACATTTATTTTTTTTAATATAAACTTATCGATATTGCTTTAAAATAAATAAAATAAATCCCCCCTACCATCAATTCTGTAATTTGAAACATATGCTGTGATTGGTCAAATCGTTGTCTGTTCGCCATTCAAAACGCTTAAAAATGTATTCATACCAGTGTAACCGCAAAATATCTGTTATAAAATTTATTCCCAGTTCTTAATGATCGTAGTTTTAGTAGATAACTTTTTCGAGAAGGAAAACTACTACACACTTCTCTGAAATATCACTAAGAAAAATAAAAAAATAAATTCGCATATAGTATGTAATCGTCAAATCGATTGGAAATATAATGGCTTCAAGAACATACTCGGTTAAAAACATGCGTTTATATCGAAACAGAATTAAATATTTATCTTGTATACGCTAATGTATAATGTAAAAATACTCCCAGAAATAAAATTTATTGACTTTATATATATCACATCAATATTATTTGTATTGTTTTTTTTTTGTATATCCACGTTTTATTTATCTCTGCATATATAGCTGTTATTAGCGATGATATGAAGCTCTTTGTAAAACAAATAGAGCACTTTTCAACAACTGATATTGTTTATATACACAGTAGGATTTCTCTTCTTTATAATTTGTGTGAAAAAAAACGATGAATCTTAGCTTGAAGCACTTGCCTGTCTAGCCACACTGAAGAGCTGTGATACAGCGGACAGTATGCATGTGGATGACACTGAAGACCTGTTATACAGCGAAACAGTCTAGATAGGCAAACACTTCAAGCTGAGATCAAAATTCAAGCATTTTGTCTACAATCTACTCATTACAACACCAATACACGCTATGAAAGGAAGTCAAATCCTAACGTATATATATATATATATATATATATATATATATATATATATATATATATATATATATGAAGTAAATCTAACAAAAGACATAAGAGGCAACTAATATCTTTTAATTAGTAAAACATCCGGATAAAGATTGAAGCTCAATATACTGGATAGAGCATTAATAGCATAATATAAAATGAAATAATATATATTTGATGTGTTATGTACTTTTATGTATTTTTGTATATATTTTTATATATTTTCAAAGTGTAATTTTATCACCTGCAGTAACATCACTGCGGTAATGGTCCTCTGAGGAGAAGAATTATCTTTGAAAACTCATGAGTTAAGGACTTTGAGTTACTTTGCCTGAATTTTGAATTATAATTAAATTTGATTCGCACCTTATTTTATTATTTCATTTTATATATATATATATATATATATATATATATATATATATATATATATATATATATATATATATATATATATATGCTTTATCAACTGCCTAGATTACTCTATTCTTTTACGAAGAGTTATGCTTTATCGTAAACGACAGTCGACGATTTCCCATAACGAAGTGCTTAACCCACAAAGGATTGGGAAGCATATGTGTTCATCGACAGACAGCTCGTTTCGCTTTATCACATCAGTTCAATATAGCTAGACAAGTTGAGATATTTAACTTAATTTGAGATTCATTTCCTTGAGAAATAGCTTATTTGGTTGTGTTCCCTTATCATGAAATCAGGGAAATTAACTTTATATATACTATGGCACTTCTTACTATTCGCATGCCAAGTGCCTTGGACTTTACCCGGTTATTTCTGAGTCTATAAGAGACAGACATACATACATTACTTATATTTATTAGAATTTGTACCCTACATCTTAATATAAGGTACATGCGATGAGAATCCGTATATTTCTATATGGTAGTGATGATAGTTAGAATTAATGGTCGTGAAATACAAGGAAAAAACTGTTTGCTTTTATGAATAAAAGACAATAATACTTAGTTTACTTTCATATATTTCATAGGTGTTTATGTTTAGAGTTCCTTTTAACGCGAGCAACCCCATTTACTTGGCTATGAGCGTGTCAAGCTGTCTGTATACAATAATATTAGTTTGTAGCCAATTAGTCTTTCTTCAAAGAATATTTGATATTAGACAAAATTCAAATTTTAAAAGTCAATAAATTAATTTCAAGTTTCTTCAATTTCGTAATTACCGAAGACGCCTTTTCCTGTACTAAAGTAATCTAGATTCTTTAGAAATTGATAACCCATAAGAAGTAAGTCACGTAATCTCCGAAGAACGCATTAAAGTATACGATGTCAAGTTTTTAAAAGGTCTTAACCTCTTACTTTGCTATATGGGGGTATGTTTTAAAACTACCAAATCTAAACGTGTCTAAACAGGTTTCGTGTATTTTTACCGCTACTTAAGAAAGCAGAATATTACTCAGAAAGTTATGAATTACTTTCTAACGAAATCAATTCTGTAGAACGGCGTCCGTTTTTTAAAGCAAAAAAAGTATGAATTCTCTCTGATTAAATATGTATGTATATTTTTTAGTGGCAGAAAATATTTATGTTGCTATGTGTATCTATCTCTTCTGCCAAGCGACGTTATCCCAATCAACAGCAGCATCTTACTTGACGTATTACTAATGTTTTGTAAAGAGGAATTAAGTAAGACATATTTAAATGTGTCGGAGAACCATGAAAAAGTATGGCGTCATTTGTCATTCTCTATATAAAGTTAGGTTTATATATATATATATATATATCGTAATATGAAATGAAATAATAAAATAAGGTGCCAATCAAATTTTATTATAATTCAAAGTTCAATCAAAGTACCTTAACGTCCTTATGATTTAGTTATGATGAGTTAAGGACGTTAAGATACTTTGCTTGAACTTTGAATTCTAATAAAATTTGAGTGGCACCTTATTTTTATTATTTCATTTGATATTATGATATTAATGCTCTATTCAGTATATTGAGCTTCAGTTTTTATCCGAATGTTTCACTAATTATAAGATATTAGTTGACTCTTATATCTTTTGTTGGATTACTTTATATATATATATATATATATATATATATATATATATATATATATATATATTTGTATTTATACAGACATGTACAGACGCAACACTGACATGACGATGTTTCGATTTTTAGTTATTAAACACTAAGCTCTCCTCAGGCGAAAACACTAAAAGAGGGATTTTTTGCCTGAGGAGAACTTAGTTTTTAATAACTAAAGATCGAAACATCTTCATATCTGTGTTGCGTCTGTACATATCTATATCAATAAAATATTAATATAATTAGCTCTATTTACTATTGAGCACTATTATATATTTATCCGATGAATAGATACTTCACCTGGATTATATATATATATATATATATATATATATATATATATATATATATATATATATATATATATATATGAAATAATCTCCTAAATAATGAATGGATTATTATGAATTTTGGAATATATATTCTAGGCAATACAATGATTAACATGGCCCAATTTTTAAAAATTGTAACATTTAGAGGTGGACGCACCACCCTAAACTTGCAACATCCCCGAAAAACCTTTTAAATAAGCTAGATATAAAAGATTAAATAGAGAAAAGAATAGCTTTACATCAAATCTTGATTTATATTAAGTAATACATTTTTTAAAAAGAATCAGTGCGCATGTGTATTGGCTTGGTGTTTATTCTAGGCAACATGGTGAAGAATGTGGGCACATTATTTTTTTTATAAATCTTACCATTGAGGGGATCCCACCGAAACCGTACCTTACCCACCAAAGAAAGAAAAAGAACCCATTAACATTTAAAACTAATGTAATATTTTTTACTTCTATGGGTCCTGGAATGGGTATTCCACTTGTCTAATATTATAATTGAGTTGAAATGAGAGTTAAGTAGTAATAATACATTCTTAAGCATTCTTAAGAATTCAGTTATCTATGTTGAAAGATTCAGACATAGCCTTTCTCATCGTCAATCCGTGCCATGGGAATGTTCGTTTTTCTGAGTTTTACGTTTTCGTAGCGGTAATAAACCGGCCATTTTTCTTCTTCTTCTTCTTCTTCTTCTTCTTCTTCTTCTTCTTCTTCTTCTTCTTCTTCTTATTATTATTATTATTATTATTATTATTATTATTATTATTATTATTTTTATTATTATTATTTTTATTATTCTTAATTGTATTCTTCTTATTCGTATTCTTATTATTATTTATATTCTTTCTCTCATTATTTGTATTTTTCTCATTCTTTATTCTTTTTCTTCTTCTCATTTTATCCTTCTTCTTCTCATCTTTTTCTTTTCTTTCTTCCTCATTATTTTTATTTTTTTTCTTCTTCTTTTTCTTATTCTTCTTATTATTATTCGTATTATTCTTATTTCGTCTTATTTTCTTTTACTCGCTAAGTCTTCTAACATCAATCATTACCAGTTATCATTAACTAGCAAAATGCAATAGTACTCCATGCTTTCATAATCTCCAGTTGTTACAACCACCATTTTTAATTCATGATATTCTCACATAAACTGTTTACGATTAATTTCTCGTTGATAACTATAATTATTTATAATATAATTGTCGTTGGGTTTTCTTCGTCTATTTAATTGTTTAATGCTTTATTGTTCATACATCTAAATCAAATTTCGTTTGTTTATTGTTATTTAGCGGGACTGGTGGACGGATGTTGCCCAGGATAATTTTCATTTAAGTATTTACGTCGACGTTTTCTTACAAAATCTATAAGTATTAATTATGGTTTTCCTTAATTATTAAATTCATAAATAATAATAAACATTCAAACAAAAAAACAAGATCCTGTTGGAAACATGCTTACGTAGTGGGGATGTTTTTTGTGCTTTTGTATTTTCTGTGGGAAAGGAAAATTGTAAATAATAGTTTTATATACAAACACGAGAAGAAATGTACTATTTTATATGAAAAAATTGTAATTAAATAATGTTATACGTATTATAATTTTAAAAATCGTCGTTGAATTAGTAGAGTTGTAGAGACTAAGTTTACTCTTCAATGTCCAAAGTGAAAATGCTTGAACTCGTCTCTGTGCAGAAGGCTCGCCTGAATTAATAAAAACAAATAAAACATTTTAAGCCAATCAGATGCGTTTCTCTGAATTCATCAAATTTGCTGTTTTGATCTATCCCGAATGCAGAAAAAGCCAGATGTTTTCTTTCAACAAGATAGTTTAGCCCAAATCCACGACAGAGCTAACATCCATATTTCTCCGCCCCCCTCGCCCCTCTGTCGGACTTTGAGAAAGCTGGGAATGCCATTTCTAAACCCACGCACACATAACCACTCGGACACCAACGCACACACATACAAATACATTAACTCTTTCACTGTCTGTACGCATACTAAAGGCGACACACGCACACTGCTTCAATCGTCTTTCAATGTCGTCTGCTGATTTTCGCTGAGTGAAAACAAATGCATAAACTTTACCACTTCTAATATTTCTCACTGAAACAAATGAATATTGACTTATTAATAACTTTCAATGAAATATAATTTATGTAATTGAGTGAGAAGGTTTAAATTAGGATTTTTCAGACACGTGGATAATTCTCGACCCCTTAATTATCGACTCAGGCTGCCTCGATATCTTAACTTGTTCTGCAAGGACTCTCAAAATATGAACAATTATTCTATGTCTTCCTATCTATGTAGATTTACATTTTAAACATATATAAAACATCTCTTTTGTGAACTAATGTTTGGTAATTCATTATTTCGTTTGTTTTTATCGTATAACATTTTTCTCACCTTCACACATTTGAATATAACGTAAAACGGCTTTTCTTAAAAATGTCTTCCTAAAACTGGTCTCCCAATAAACAACCGGAACTCTAAAAAGGAGTCCTCCATAGAGTAAGCGAATATTTTGTGCAAAAAACATTTTGAATGAATAGATTAAATTAGAATAAAAAATAAAATATAAATAGTATTAAAATGTATGAATAAAAATGAACATTGAAACGTTCTTATTATATTTTAACTAGTCCATTCTGGAATAGTATTGCGTTACTTTCTCATGCGACGCGAAGACTAAATTATGTTTCTATGGTAACTAAATGGAAAAACTGGTATTTGCTATCTCGAAGCTGCTACTACTTGAATGTGTATGCACCCTTCTAATTTTTTCAATAAGTATACCAATAACCAAAACACCCATGCTTAACAATGAAATAGTACGTAATAATACGTAATGAAATAGGTTATTTTATCAATTTGATTGTAAAACAAAGAATTCTAGAGTACGTTTTGTTATGTATATTCTTAACACGCGATGAGAAAAGTTTATGCCATATGTGTATTATTTGTATTCTGGAAAGGCAACTGTGAAAAATCTAGTCCCCTTACGAATATTAAAATCAAGAAATAATAATACTAAACCTTATGTTTAAAAATCTTATTCTAATTTTGATCAAAACCATTATATGATTTTGATTCTATAAAATGTCTAAAATTTAAGGCTTTACTTAAGGCATCTTAAGAGCGAAATTGAAAATTAGAGAATCTTGCTTAATAGGTGTTTTATTACTACGGATCAAATTCAATGCGCATCTGATATATTAAAATGTTCAAATCGCAGGTTGTGTTCATATTGTGCCCTTTAAAAGTCTTTAAGCTACCCCAAAAAACTGAAATTTGAGGAATATTTATTAATTGATGTCAAATACTTATTGTTAAAATTTCACAAACATCGGAGGTATCTGAATTTTCACAGAGGGCTTCCATCCCTTTTTATCCTCTTTTCTATAAAATTTAAATTAAACTAAATATAGCTCACATTTAGGTCTCTTACGTCTTCCATCTGTGTTTCAACATTCTTAACTATCGTGTAATTAGTTTAGTAGTTAATCTTGTAATACAACTATATAAATCATGCATAACGTTAAAAAGATAGAGATATATACAGTACGTTATGTATTAAGCTGTTTTTTATGCTATTGTTTGCGCAGATAAAATTACGAAACAAGTCTGCGAGGCTCGAAAGAGCAAAGAAAATACCACAAAATAAAAAAAGGGCCACGACAGAATTTTTTACTTCGTGGAATTATTTGCTTATTTCCAGCTCTACCCAATAAATAATCGCTTGTTTAGTTGCATTATTCGCGCAAACAATAGCATCAACAAAACGAACCTTAATAGATCACATCTTGTATACTGTCGTAAATAAAGTTTCAATATTGAACACACACATACACTATCTATCTATCTATCTATCTATCTATCTATCTATATATATATATATATATATATATATATATATATATATATATATATATATCCATTTAAATTCACATAAATGTTGCGGTAGTAGCATCGATAGTGTATACACCACCAGAGCTCAAAATATCATATAATGATAATTTAATGAATGTTCTGAATTTTTTTCAGAAATATTTTAATCCAAACAATTTTTCTGCCTATTTTACAAAATATATTTTCTAGGTAATAAAATACAGATTCTTTTCAAAAAGTTCCATCAGTAAATTGTTACCACTTCAATTAAATTAAAAAAGAAAAAACGAAATAGAACCGACAACATTCAAAATTGTTCAATTAGCCTATTTGTTCTTTTTTCACCCTTTTATTCATCGATCAATGCGAATTCTTTTTAACTATATCCTAATGTAGATATGTTTATTCTTACTTAAAATAATTGATGAGAAGACTTTGATTGGTTTTTATCAAGGGAATATATGTTGTGAAATAGGCAGAAACAATTGTTTGAATTTAAAAGTTTTTGTAAACAAATACGGAATATTTATTAAATTGGTATTCTATTACATGTATATATATATATATGTATATATATGTTTATATACATGTCTATACACATATATATAATATGTATATATATCAATCTATGTATATATATATATATATATATATATAGTTTATCCACATAACATGTTATACGGAGGAGTGAGACTATTTTAGGTGTATTCCGGTTAGATCGAAGGAAGTGCATCTCTCATGCAGTATCTCCTCCCCCGAGAAGAATGGTGATTTATTGCCAGTCGCCTGAAGCGCTCCTCCCGAGAAATGTCCATTCTCGACTATTTCATACTCTGGCAGAGCGCACCGCGAATGAGTTATTTTTTCGCCATGTTAAACTGACTTCCCATGTAACCCTGCTGTAGTGGGAAGCGTGTAAATAATGTGTATGTTTGTATACGTTTGTGTTTTTATGCGTATTTATGTATATTTGTGGCCATGCGTGCGTCTGTGTACTTTACCATACGTGTGTGTACGCATATGTATATGTATGTTTATGCAGGTATGCATGTTTGTCTGTATATGTGTGCGCGTGTATACTTGTATGTGTGTGCATGTGTCATTCTTTATGTTGACTTTGGTCTTCAACAGATTTGGTTTATTTAAATAGTGTCTCGTTACATTAGTCGGTTTAGTTACTGTATTTTCTGATTAGTATCGACGTTTTTGTTTTTTTCATTTGTTTACTAATGTACCGAGTTACATATTCTACGTGCCAACGTTACTAATGCAGTTTCAGCAGCAAGTAGGTTTTATGGAGTAGTCTTTTACTTAGCCATAGACCCATCTCTTTTTCATTCCATTTAGAGTTGAGAAGAGATGCCTTTCACATGAATATTTAAAACCAATCCTTTGTTGATGACAAGACTCGGAGAATATCTGTTAAGAAACCAATATGAAGCCCAATTCACCCCGATGTATTTTTTATGGAAATCGCTCCAAACAAAGCATGAAGTCACTTGATATAAGGAGCTAACAAGAACGAAATATGATTATCGTAAACACAAGGGATGCCTATTGGCCTTAGTCTTGGTAAGACAAAGGCTATAGGTAGGAGGAACACCGTGAGCAGGAAGAGAGTTCCACAAACCTGCAGTTCTTGGAAAAGAAGCTACATGAATAGGAAGATGTGTTACAATGAGGTATCAAAACAGCGAATTAGTGGAGACCACTAGACCAACGAGTCAAACGAGCTGGAACAAAGGAAGCGGGGAATAGATCACATAATTTGTGATGCATCCTCTGTGGTAATAGGACTCTTGGAGACGTCTATTTCCTCTCTAAACATATACACTAGGTCATGCTACACATAGTACAAGGAGCCTTATTTTTTAAAACTTTCCTGAGCTTTCTTAAACTTTATGAATGAAAAAATAACAAAATTTTATTATGTCTGTCTGTTCGATATTCCTTCTGTAACGGCTAATATTACGAGTGTACTTGGCTATCTGACTTCCATGATGTTTGCGACGTCTGAACGTACCAGATCTCTGCCACATTATCATCATACGACGAAACATAGTAACTAGTCAAATACGCTACACACATAGAAAACACGAATAAAGAAAAGCTCTTATTTTATGAACTCGTATTCTGTTTAATACTTGATTAACAACAGCCGGTATGTCATAATAATAGAAAAGACTTAGACTATCAACATCACGTATGTAAGAGAGAGAGAGAGAGAGAGAGAGAGAGAGAGAGAGAGAGAGAGAGAGGGAGGGTGCAGAGAAGAAGAAAGGGTGGGAGAAACAAATTACAGATATGTTTCTGCACCTTATCAAGAATCCTCAAATGGAATAGAGATTCATCAGCCCAAACATGACAACAGTACTCCTAATTAATGGTTAAGTGGTTAACGACACGGACTGTCAACCTGGGTGTGCCAAGTTCAAATCTAGTTCGTTCCACAGAAACTTTCACTTAGGATGTTGGCAACCTGTACGTAGTCCCTCCTGTAAGTACTAGAGGCCTTTCTAGAAATAAATCTGGCTAAAAAGATTTCGATGAAACCAATGTCAACAATAGAATCATCTGATTCATGCGAAATAAATGATAGAAAAGTAGCCCTAAAGATACAGGAAAGATATGTTCTCTTGAAATGAAGCGTGTTATCATCTTCATTTAGAAGACAAAATAAAAGACAAAACATGAAAAGAAAACTGACATATAAAATGACTTTAGAAAATAAACAGTATGCAAAGCATGGACGACGAAAAGGACGGAAGACGTGGTCAGTTTCAGATCTCGTTAGCTAAAAGGAAAGCGTTTCTATTGGATACAAAGCACGTACTACAATTCAAAGATGTAAACGAATTACTGAACACAAGATCAGATATATTCGTCTACTCCACTTTTATGATGTTTACGACACTTAAACGTACCTGAACTTTGCTACATTATCGTCAGTCGTTTGACAGCAAACCACAATAAGTAGGAAAATACGTCACACGTATAGAGAAGACGAATAAAGAGATGTTTTTATTAATAAAGTTTTCTTCTATTTATTACTTTGATACTCGATAGCTTGGGCATATAACATTAAATTGATAGACAATGCATCCTCTGTGGTAATAGGACTCTTGGAGACGTCTATTTCCTCTCTACTCATATATACTAGGTCATGCTACACCAGTGGCGTAGCTAGACCTTTTGCCGCCCGGGGCGGTAGTAAAATTTGCCGCCCCCCCCGGCATTTGGGTGCCCGGAAAATTCGTCCATGGATAATTCGCCCATGGATAATTCGTCCATGGAAAATTTTTTGCTAGGTAGGAAAACTGGTCCATTATTATTAAGTTAACATTATTCTTAATTTTCATACCTTGCGAAAATTAGTTCTACGGTATCTAATTTTCCTAAATTCAATTAAATTAAAATTAAAATATGAAAACTGATTTTTAATATTTTTTATTCATTTGAGATTTTATCTGTTTTCCTTTTGTTTTAAGTAGATGGTGGGGGTTGCCCGGGGTGATTTTGTCCGATCCCCCAGCTAGCAATTGTAAAGTTTACAAGGAGTTATAAAAAGTATGCTACAAAAACAAACGTTTGGACAGTAATAAAATTAATGAATTCAAACTTTCGCATCTAATGTTATTTCCTCTTTGATGTCGGTGTATATACACCCAAATATCCAACTTTCTTTTCGCACCTATTCGATAAAAATTTATATGAAAGTTCCCCTTTAAGTATGAAAAGAAGGAGAAAATGCAACCACAAGATCAGATGCATCTTTAATTCTCAACTCGGTACTATCGTTTCCGTTTCTTTTATTTCTGAACCTTTGGAAAACTATTCTCCCAGAAATCAATGATGCCCAGAAATATCTTCAAAAAAAAGGGCTGGATCTGCAACAAAGTTCTGTCAGGCTGACGGCGTTGAAAGATTTCCTTCTTCAGAATAGAGAAAAGATAGTGGACACTGCAATAGACGAGTCAAAAACACTCTGCTCTGAAATGGGGATAAGCATGGAGCGTCGTATTCGCAAAAAGAAACGAATGGATGGTGAAGGATTGACTGATGCAGCGCTGAGTTTTGATACTGAGTTGAGACGGGAAATGCTGTCTGTCATAGACAGATTGACTGAAGAAATATCTTGCAGATTTCAACAAGTTCACAATCTTGCAAATAAATACGCTTTTCTTATACCGTCAAATCTGCTTGATGATAATTATGATTGTCAGCTTGGTGGATTTGACGAAGATATAGAAAAAGAGAAATTCTTTGCTGAAAAGAAGAGGTTACAGTATGTTGTAAAAGCTTCAGAAAAAGACAAAATCGATGGACCTCTTGAACTTTTGAACTTTATACAAAGATACCAACTTGGGGATTCCGTCCCTTATATTGTGATCTTGCTGAGAATTTTCCTCACCAGAGCTATTAGCGTTGCTAGCTGTGAGCGCTCTTTCTCAAAACTGAAGCTCATAAAAAACTACCTTAGATCAGCAATGAGCCAGACAAGACTTACAGACTTGGCAATCCTCTCAATAGAGAGGGAACTTGTCGAGGAAGTGAATTTTGATAGAGTCATTGATAACTTTGCCGAAAAAAAGGCGCGAAAAATCTGTTTGTAAATTTTCAACCGACTTGATGCCTTGCGACAGTTCTCTCACAAAAAATAAATTTATAGCCTTATTTGCCATTCATAAATACATTTGTTTAAAATATATTAAAACTATTTTTAAAAGAGTTGAAACGTTATTAACAACAACAAATTTCTGAAAACCGAGCGATTACACACACGGATTTAAAAAAGCACCGATACAAGACGTTTTTTCTCTTTGGAGGGCTCGCCCTCTTAATAATAACATTATGAAGACAAAGAAAAGAAAACTACATCGGACTATTCTCTCCTTGATACATCCATGTTATTTGGCGAAAATTCGGACTTTAACAACAACGACAAAAAAGTAAATAAAAATGATTTTATCATTTCATAACATTTTCAGGTTTTCAAATGTTCTCATTTAAATTTATTATTATATAAAATTATAGTATAAAATTTCATATTTTTTGTTAACTTTTGTTTTTTTAAATTTTTTTCTCTACTTTCTATTTTTACCCTCTCAAAATGCCGCCCCCTCAGGTGTGCCGCCCGGGGCGGCCCGCCCCCTCGCCCCCCCCCTAGCTACGCCAGTGTGCTACACATAGTACAAGGAGCCTTATTTTTTTTTAACTTTCCTGGACTTTCTTAAACTTTATGAATGAAAAAATAACAAAATCTTTTTATGTCTGTCTGTTCGATATTCCTTCTGTAACGGCTAATATTACGAGTGTACTTGGCTATCTGACTTCCATGATGTTTGCGACGTCTGAACGTACCAGATCTCTGCCACATTATCATCATACGACGAAACATAGTAACTAGTCAAATACGCTACACACATAGAGAACACGAATAAAGAAAAGCTCTTATTTTATGAACTCGTATTCTGTTTAATACTTGATTAACAACAGCCGGTGTGTATTACATTATATTGTTAGTGGACAATGATGAGTCTTTCAAAGACATCCAGGACCACTTGGTAACTCCTATTCCTCCCTAAACAGACTAGGCGATTTTTGAAATAGCGTAAAGAACGCACGCCAGCTTGACATGCCAACTTCCACAGCTTCCTTATGCTTTATCAATGAAAAAGTAACACATTTTTGTTATGTCCGCGTGTTCGATATTCCTTGTGTAACGGCCAATGTTATGAGTGTGTGGACGCGTGATGGTCGTCCATCGCCCGTGGACCGAAGAGAGACAAACGACAATGGCCCACTTAAGTTAATTACAACAATATTTAAAAGCTGTAGGATTAATGGGTGATGCTGGAGACGTAAATCCTTTGTGGGCTAGAATGACGAACGAAAAGCGTGGATAGCTGAATCAATATTTATTTGGTGCGTGACGTATGAGATGATAATTTTGTTAAGTAAGTACTAAGAAGTGATCGTTGAAGCCGGAAATATATAAAACTAACCACAAAGACGGTGCTGGAAAAGCGTCACATTTCCTCGAGAGATAGTAAAAGATAATAGACGATAGAACCACGTGACTAGCGTAATGCGTTCAGAGCTAGGCGCGGAATATTCAAACTTGTGTGTATTTTTGTATAAAAGTATGTTCAAAGTGAACAAAAAAACGGTTGTTAAAATTGATATTGTTTGGTCCTCTTCTTTGTTTACTTTCAAGTCGGATTACCAAATGTTATTAATTCTTTTGTACATTTTTATTATATCCATATTTTTATATTAACGTTATCTGTCAAATTAAAAGTATTTAATTGTCAGATAATTGAATATTTATGTGCAATTTAAAGAGGATAATGTTAATAGCATTTGTATTCACGGATTACGAAAATCTTCCATTTCTTCGTCGTGTTCTATACCGTTCTGTTCAGGGCTCGGATTAAAGACTTACTTGAAGAGACGAAGAAAAGAAAACTTAATTTGACCATTCGTTTTTTTCTGTTCTGGTGGTGATTTGATTTCATTGCTGACTCTGGCTGAATCGTTGTTAGCATGCTTCGGGCAGAGAGAGAGAGAGAGAGAGAGAGAGAGAGAGAGAGAGAGAGAGAGAGAAAATACTGATAATTATTAGAACTACACTTCTAACCGTACTTCTAGAAATTCATAGCGTGGAATATAATCACGTAACCTCCAGCGCCCACACATATATCATTTGAACTTTTAACACTTTAATAGTTTATGCTCTATATATTGTTCTGGCGTCAAGGTTAGTAGAATAAAAAAAAATTCAATATCTGGATCACATTTATTTTTGATGCGGCCAAAACGATGGTGGATACCGATGCGGACTGGCAACTAGCACCACTTAAAGTAGGGATGTTGGCAACTTTTACATAGTCCCTCCGGTGAGTACCTGATTCAAAAAACGGATCGAAGCAATTAATGTCAATGAAGCAGAATCGAGCAGCCCAAAAAGTCGTAACATGACAATGCACAGGAATTACATTACGTATATTGAGAATACATTGATTTGTAGGCATTCACTTTTTTTATTTTGATTATTTAGTGAAGGTTTCAATCATATTACTTTATTATTATTTTTTTTTAGCACAAACAAATCACATTGCAACTGAGACATAAGGCTCTACTGCGATTTAGAGGCCAGATTTATAAGTGAGGAGTTATGCAGCGAGATGTTTGTTCACATTACATTTACATTTTTACACATAGGTACAGTCGGGGAAACAGGGAAGAAATTAAAAAAATAAGCGACTAAGCAAATAATCTATTAGAGTAGAAAGCCTTCCGGCATATGTAGACCTCGACGGTTAAGAGGAAGGATTTTGCCGCTAATCTGGTTGGTCGGGGATATTTACGCTGAGTGGGCATAAGTGCAGTAAGTTCGTCGGAACACATTCCGTGTAATTAATTCATATCAATGATACACATATACTATTACTCCAATTATTAATAAAGATATGTTTTACCACAGCGAAAAATAAAGTTTTACTTATTGCGAAGAGAGAACATTACCGATCTGGTTATTGGTGACACAAACTGTTCTAAATACCTTGAAAAGAAAAGTGAGGATCGTCATATAATGAGCTATTTCTGCTTCTCAAAAAGGTTTACTACATGTACGATCGCATAGCCATCTTGAAATTAAGTTGAGCCGGATAAAAGACAAGGACACACCGAAAATCCACAATGACAATGTATTGGTATTCTCACCAATTTCACCAGCTGAGTAACTAGTCGCAGAATAGACCCCAAGGAAGATATCATTGTGATACAATCGTAGCCCACAGAATCACTCAGTGTCAGCATTAAATATAGTCCGATGCCACGAAAATCGCATACTGTCCGAGGAGTTTCTATGTCAATAGCTCTGCAATCACGCTGTATCAACACACGTAAAGTTTTGACATTGAGTCGCTGGCATGAAACTTGGGTAAGTGGCTAGTATCCATTTCTTATCTGGTTTGTTTTATAAAGCGTTGTCTTCATCCAATGATTGCTCCTTGCTTTTATCTGTGTTGGTCAGGCTGTGAGTCTACGAGCTAAGAAAATGGCTGTATATGAAATTGACAAATACATTTTTACTTTAAAAAAAAAATATTTTATTATATTATTAGCTAATGCTGTAGGTTCATTACATTAGGCTTAAACGACACCACATATCTTGCAACACATTTGTTTGGTGTGCGTTCTCTCTCCCGACTGATACTCTTTAACTCAGAGAATATGTCATTAAGCTCCCCACTCCTGGTCACCATACCAACTAGCAACCCATACGTAAGATGGAAGTGACTTTCCTTCAACCGTTGTAAGTTTTCATGACAGAAGAAAACAACTGGTTATTTAGTCAATGCAGGTGTGAACGTTTTACCTCGCGCGCTTGCCGACTTCTCTATGCATTTCAAATGCTTCGGCTGACACCTCATAGTTCACACCATTAATATTTCTCTGCTAAGTTGGTCATGACGACAGAAGCCTAAGAGGGCTTCTCTACGCTACCACTATTAGAAATCAACCGCCACGTAACTTGAACTATTTCAACAATGCTTTCTCTCCGAATAAGTTATCTAGCTCAACCAGTCGATCAATCTTATCTCTCAGCAAATCTTGATATTACACTTCCAACGTTTGTTTCGACGCATTATATTTTCAGATATATTCATTTATGTTATTCTCTTTTGTTGTTTGTCTAATATCTTTTCGTGATAAATAATTCCCTCTTTGTTGTACTTACATTTTTATCTCTTAAAAATGATATTTAATTATCGTTCTGTTCAGAAAGACGAATTATTTAAACTCGGTCATTGGGAAGCCATAGTGTATAATATTTCTCGCGAGAAAAGGTTTCCACTGAAAAATTGGTATAGTTTGGTAACATTTATTCGACTTCAAGAAGAATGTGATAGTTTAGTGTGTTTAATTTGTCTTCAATTAATTATGATTCAATGAACGCAAGTTGCTATTTTACGCATAGTCGCGAGGGAAATTATGAGTTCATATTATAGATAGTATATGAAATGAGTATTGCCGATCCTATAGTCTTCAATGGTATCCATTATGTCAATCAAGCACTACATGCGCAATGCAACAAATTAAAAAGCAAAAAGCAAAAAGCAAACAAAAGCAAACGTCTAAATACTTGAGTTATTCATCTTTTTTAGTTTGAATCCATATATTGTACGTTTCAGTGCAACAAAATGCTTAAGATTTTACAGAATTCGAACTCTTTTCGATCGATGTCCGTCAGCGTTGATAAATCTTGCGCCATCTTCATAACATTGTTTTTATATTTTCAATTATAACTGTTTTGAATCGTTTTTCTCCTTCTGTAAGTCATCCGAATTCCTACCTGTTCTGATTTGCAATAGTTTTGTTCAATAATTCCATTCTATTGGGTTCTGACCTAATAACCATTATTTTCTCGTATGTGCTGTGTCGTTTAAAGAGGTTGCCCCAAATGAAATGCCCCCCATCGAATCAGTAATACAATTAACAATACTTTCTGATATCGAACTATATTTGGTACAAATAAAATTTAGTCTATGCCGAACTTGCCCACCAAGTTTCAGTCATGTCCAAGAGTCTTTGTTTTTGTCGCTGTTCAGTAGTATGATTTACACTTTGGTGATAATCACATCAGTATAAAGCGTGATTCTGAATACGTTTCACATTCATCGCATCTTAACCCCACGCCATATTTTTATTTGTTGGGGTAATCTGAAAAATAATTTCAATTAAAATAATTCCCAGAGTATTCCTTAACTGAAAAAGACAATCATAGCCCAAATCGGGACAGTGCTAAGAGAGGCTTGCGTTTGAGTTATTGACACATTTTCACGTCGTATTCACCTGTAATTATCATTGAAAAGCGACAGAACACATACTGTTGGACATTTATGACTTAAACTTGGAGGACAAGTCATACATTAACTGCAGTTTATTTAAACCAAATATGGTTGAATAATAGCAAGGATTGCGAATTTTATTAACGGTCATATAGGTAGACGTTCTTTCGGATCACAATTTATTTCCAACTGAGATTTATTTGATGAATAGTTGCCTAATGGATACCGTCGAATCCTATGAAATCAGTCTTCGGATTTATTCTTATGATTTACGTACTCATACAGTTGGGAAAGCTATTAACCTGCGATTCCTTCCTATAATGATATAATAGCAGTTTGTGTTCAAATAAGCGAATCCAATGCATTATTTACAATGACTATTGTATGTTGGCATTAAATAACCACAGATGGGTAGTTATGCCGATAGATATGCAATAAAAGAAAGAATATGTGCAGATATATTCATTTATGTTATTCTTTTTGTTGTTTGTTTAATATCTTTTCGTGATAAATAATTCCCTCTTTGTTGTACTTACATTTTCATCTCTTAAAATGTTGTTTTATTATCGTTCTGTTCAGAAAAACAGACTAGTATTGCATGTTAGAGCTATGCACCTTCAGCGGCCATATTGGATCAGGTCCGGACGAACTCACTCGTGACTCCTATCTCCTCTTTTTTACCACCTCGTTATGATGCAGGAAGTTACTATGATGTAGCTAACACCACCTACTTGGACAGTAAACGCAAGTTGTATGAATTAGCAAGTTACAATATTTTCACTTGATTTATCCTATTGGCATTGGTTTCCGTAATACAAGAAAGTACCCTCAGCATGTACCACGTGAAGGTTGCAAACATTCCTTGATGAATTAATGCTATGCATTAGACAGGTCTGAAACACGGCACGCCGTTATGGAAAGTGATCGACTGAACTCTAAGTGCTGTTTCCTCCTTGTAAGATATTCACAATAAGAACTCGTCTTATCGTCACAACTGAAAAGAACTTTCCCTTCTTCCTCAGTGTTCCCAGCACCAGGCGGAAATTCCATAAGTAGAACATATTAAAAGATGACTGCTTCCCTGAAGACTGCAACATTGTTGTCTTCAAATCAAATGTGAAAAAATTATTGTAAAAACCGCCCTTATAAGTAATAAAACTTTATATATTTCATTCCTCTCATGATATTCTTCATAATTCAATAATCTATACATCTTGTTAACCTTTATCTACGAGTCACTTTCTCAGCCTTCAAGCTGGGATCAGAGTGTATATTTTGTTCTTAGTCAAAGGAAGAGAGCACTACTGAGGGCAATTTTAATTTTCGTCCAATCCAGAGTGCATCTTTTTTGGGGTGCTAATTACCCTCCCCCCCCCGCATAAAACGACCTTGTGTCTAACCCTGTCCTCGTTGGGATAGTAAGCAAATAGGAACCCTTATCTTCGATTGATTTTTTGCCTTGATAAGTAGTACCTCAGCAATAAAAAGCGCCGAATATCCACTACAACATGGCTACCCCCCGCATAGAAAGTCAATTGTAGACATGCGAAAAACATATAAACATATCGAAATAATCTAACCTGAGGATACACGTGTTAATAAAAGAATCCGTCGCAGACTACTAACTTGAATTTGTATTTCCCCACCAGCGTAGATGACTAATTAAACTTATGTATCTTCTATTTGTCTTTCATTCATAGATATACATATGGCAAACAACCTTCGAGATAATATCTCCAAGTTTCCCGACACGACAGGAGTCGTAGTCGAATGTTTATTTTTAATTATATATTTTTTAGTTTATGTCGATAGGGTTTCTTTTTTAAGTTCTCGCCAGACTTTGCTATTTTCTCGGCCTGTCATAAAAGTGTGTGCCTTTTGCAGCTGTTGTTGTAAAAAAAAAACACACACAAACAAAATAAAATAAAAAGCAAAAAATTTGAAGAAACTCCATCGCTGCGTGACATCCCACAATGCCATTAAAACTGAGTGCCCCTCTTTTCTTTACAATCAACACAGGGGTAATGGAGGTAACTGCTGAGATATGTAGCGCGGTGGTAAGAACATTGGTCTGAAGGAAAAAGAAGCAAACAAAAATCGTTGAAGCGCAGAGATTATTTGAATATAGGAATTTTTGCACTTAGAGAAATAATAATAAAATATATGGATATAAATAATGTATATAATCTTATTATGAACTTACAGAATACACGTGAGAGGATGACTATCCTCCTAGTTAAGAATGAATTAATTCACCGAACAGCACAGTTTCACAGCAATTGTAGGTCTTCTTACGAAGAGTAAAGTCAAGAAATATATTCTATTACACTTTTTGTTTAGAATCCTTATTCCAATTTGGATTTATATTCTTAAAAATGTCTAAAATTTTAGTAATAAGCTTAAGGGGTCTTTAGAAAAAAGTTAAAATTCAGAGACTATTGCTTAATTGGTGTCTAACAACGATGGATCAGATTTCATGCAAATCGGAAATATTTGAATTTTCAAATGGGAGGCTATGCCCATATTAGGCCTTCTAACAACCTTTGAAATACTCAAAAGAAACTGAAATCTGTGGAATATTTATTATTTGATATCTAATATCTATTTGTATAGGCCTTTTCTAACAACTCAATAATATATCTCTTAGAAATTGAAATTTTCGGAATATTCATTAATTGGTGTCTAATTCATATGGTAAAAACTTCGTCAAAATCGTAGAGATTTGAATGATCGGGAATGGATCTCTGTCTCGAATTGCTCTCTTTTCATAAAACTAAAGTAAACTAAATATATCCCAGATTACCCACTCTTAAACCTAGCAGCTATGTTCCAAAAGTCATAATGATTGGTTAATTATTTTACCCTATCTTCCCCCCATATATATATATATATATATATATATATATATATATATATATCAATGACTGTGTTTCCTATAGAGAGAAAGGTAAGAGAATCTACATAAAAACTAAGAGAAAATAATGGAAGTGGTCACGAATTGTTAAGTGCCCCCTAAGCGAATTAAGGGGCAGACTATCCCTTAAAACTTAAAATATATTATATTTTAACGAGACTTAAATCATATGAATGAAATTCTCCGGGTATGACAATGGAAGTAGTCTTGAATCCTTACGTGCCCATCAATGTGTTGAATCTCTATATGCTCTTTCTAGGGTAGTTCTGCCCTCAGATTTAAGACTTCAAATACGTATACCCGATTTTAATGAAATGTAAATCATATGTATAGGATACTAATTCAGAGAGTATTCGAAATGTTCAGTTTCTAGCGATTATATAAGAGGACGAAACAAGGAAGGCAGTAAAAAGACAAAATAATATGGTGTTATGAGCACAGTGAAAAAAGCCATAATGTGCCTTATTAAATCCCTGGCGGCCTCTGGTCTTCCTAATGTTATTTATATTAAGTTAGGTATGTGTATATGTTTATATATTTATATGTACAGGATTTACTCCAAAAATAATTAACTGATCATCATGAATCTTTGAACACAGCTATAGGCGTAAAGGGTTGTAATGTGAGTTCTATTTAGTATAATTTAGTTTTATGCAAAGGAGGTAAAAATGATGTGTGATATATAATTAGAATAAAACACGCTATGTTAATTTATGTTAATAAGGGGGTTGAATATATAACTTGAAGTAGCCATGTTATGTTAATTTGTTTTAAATTTAAAAACACGTATCAGTTAAATATAAATCATTTAGGTTTACGTCAGATTCGAAATCGGGTATTTAAAGTATTAAAAAAAACTTGAATTCAAGTATTTTAGCAAACAGCCACGAAGGATGTTTAAATTTAACAAAATTCGTCTCTCTCTCTCTCTTTCTCTTTCTCTCTGTCTCTCTCTCTGTCTCTTTCTTGTTGCTTAGTAATGTGTACTTTGGCTATTTCTTTGTTTTTTCAACCAATCACATTTTTCTATTTGCGTGCGCGCAAACAAACTCTCCAGACACGATGTCATGTTAATAGTATACATATAGATGTATGCTTACAGTTTTCTTATGTATTGAAACGTTGGCAACAAATATCAAACATGTCCTACGGTTGGAATATTTCGACGAAGAGTAATTACGAAGAATTGTGAAGATAAAAGTTTCTATTCTGAACCGACATATACAGTATGCAGTCTAAAATAATTCTTCTCTAATATATGATAATAGTTTTGAATTTGCCAATCAAGTTCGAGTGTCTCTCATCCATAACCAACAATGTTACTCTAACATGGAGTATGTATACCAGTACCACATATAACTTGACTGCGCGCCAGCAATGTGGTAAAGATTTTTTAATCTGGTGTGAGTGGAAGCAGAATTCTACATTCTACTCGGATGAAAAGTTCAACATTTATTGACTCATTAGTTGCTGCCAAAGAAGACTGGAGTATGTTATTTTCTGCTTATGCCTAAGCGGTGTTATTGCTCGGAACCAAGTTTAATTATAACTTTAAAGAGTGAAATAATAAAATACACTTTACTGACCTCTAATTTTTGATTCAAGTTATTTTTTGAATGTGTTTCTAAAGAATTTGACATATAATCTTGAATAATTATAGACAGAAACCACTTTCGAATTGACAGTTCAAAGTATATTAAATATATTAAATGATACATCACTTTGCGAGGCATACATATATTGGAGGATAAGGGTTAATGAGATTGTCAGTCAGATGACGAACAATACTATGAGAGGATTGAAATCGATGAATGAAATGGACGAAGTGAAATTAGTTAAGAAGACGGCTTGGCAAGTATCTGTAGATATTGGACTTAAAGAGGACCATGTTGAAGTCTGTAGGGTAGCAGTCTCGTCCTTATGTGTTCCACAGATGGGAAATGCTTGGAAATAAACTCTGTTCATGGAAATTCCGTTTGGTTTTAAGTACTCGAAGGAAATAAAAAGAAAGTTTGTTGGCAGTGGTGGTAGTTAGACAAGTTCTTAATGCGAATGTTTCACGGTGCAGAACCGGAGATTGGAGGTTCAGTTGAACACTATGGAAATAACTATAAAGTACAGAAAGACTAGCAACCTTTATTCTGCTTTAAGGAATAGAAAGGTCATTCCTCACTTGCTTATGAAATCAATTTTGTACACTGTAAATGAAAAAAATAACAGCGATCCGTGCGGCACCGCCACATATGTGGCAGCAGCACTCCATCTTAGACGTATCTGGTTATTAGAAAGAGATTGAATTAGAAGTCTGAAGCGGTAAAATGATCCAACCTTTTTTCCAGCGTCATTAGCAACATATTTGATGTAAGTCTTCCATTTTTTATCGAGTTAAAATCAGTCCAAGAGATAATTCCAAGCAAGGGTTTTTTTATGAAGGAGACGGCCATTCATTTCAACTAGGGAAAACAAGGACCTGATCGTTGATGTTGAAAGGAAAGAAAATTAGTTTTAGAAGTGTTTAAAGTTACAACCACTTTTTCACTATTGCATCACGTGCTCCAGGTAGGAAAAGAGAGAATCAGGAATAACTTGATCACCAATCCTCTTTAAAATACTTAAGTGCTGACATAGACAGTTGTGTCGTCTGCATAGATGTCAACAAATATGATTTGTAAGATAATTTAACAGGTTTGAATCCAAAACCAATCTTTGAAGTATGTCGACTGTGATACTATACGCTTCAGACTTCAACTTATTCTAAATTACCTTTATAGACTCATCAGACAGAAATGATTTAATGTTTAAAAGGATATTTCCAGATATTCTCTAGCTAGCAAGCTTGTGAAGCAAACGTTTGGGCCATACCATATCAAGAGTTTTGATATCTCAAGAGCTATCGCTCTACAAACGAACCCTCATCGATGGGTTCACTGATCCTTTGCGATATTACAGTCATCATGTCAGCTGTTAATAATGCAGGACGAAATCCATATTGCTTGTCACTAAGTATATTACTTTTGCTGAGGTGATTGATGACTTCTTGATTCATTACAGATTCAAACAACTGATCCTGGATGCACAGGAAACGAATCAATCTGGGCGACGATGTTTTCCAAATAGATGGCAGATATTTTTCCTTTAAGTAACGATTAAATGAAGATTACGTGTGAACACCCTGAAAAATCTGGCGGAAAGAAGAAAAAACAAACAATTAATTATTTAAGAATTTAGAATGAGAATTGGTTTCGTATATAAAACTAATATAAATGATCCCCTATTTCCGGGCCATTCATTTTTTTAGAGAAGTTAACTAAAATATGTTAACCAATAACCCTAAGTCCATGTGGAAAGTTTGTAAAGCCACACATAATCGCATAAAAAATTGAATCACTATCGCCCGCTATCACTAAAAACTGCACATGATTTATCTCTCACAGCAAACAAAAATGGTTAACTGCCTTAAGATTCTAGAACGGCCAGGAAATGGGGGACAATTTTACATTAAATGAACATGTGAAACTGCTTCCTAACTCTAAATTCTAGAACAATTGTTTTCTTTATTTCTGGTAAGTTTTTCAGGGTCTTTCAGTAAGTTCCGGAAGCAGATTATTAAGCACAATGACTGGAATGTTACATTGCTGACGTCAATATTCTTTCATAAGTTTGGCAACATCCTGGACACTATAAAACGTAATTTAAAAATTTTGTTTAAAAAAATAATTCCGAAATTAAATTCTCCAGAAGGCATTTCGATTTCTCTGTAAATGAGTCAGTCATTTTAATATTTTCTTAATAGTTTAAAGAATAATGGATTACTTCATGGCCCTTTTTAATTTGAAAGGATTTTGTAAGCATTTACACTCTCGAATATTAATAAACTTCTGGCTTTAAGACTTAGCAAATGATCATGTATAAAACGTTACGGAAATTATTTACATCCGATAATTTTATATTTTCTTAAGGGTTTAAAGAATAATGAATTACTTGATGGCCCTTCTAAATTTGAAGGGAATTTGTAGCTTAAAGACTTTCAGCAAATGATAATATATAAAAAGTTACGGAAATTATTTACATCCGATAATTTTATATTTTTTAAGGGTTTAAATAATAATGAATTACTTCATGGGCCTTCTAAATTTGAAGGGAATTTGTAGCTTAAAGACTTCTAGCAAATGATAATATATAAAAAGTTACGGAAATTATTTACATCCGATAATTTTATAAATAGAGACTATATAAAATATTGCATTAGCAAAATTAGTTTTATAACAATTTCGTTGAATTTATAATTTAATTACAAAACGATACCTAAATAATTAAATACAAAATTGTAATTTATATTGAAATATTTTGATAAAAACGAAGAAATTAAAATTCATAGAAACTTGCTTAATTAGTGTTTAGCGACTGTGGACCAAGTTAATGCAAATCGGAAATATTTTAAAATACTCCAAAGAAACTGAAATCTTGCGAATATTCATTAATTGAAGTCTTATATCTATTGTTAGAATTTACCAAAAATCGAAAATATCTGAATTTTCACGTATAGTTCCGTCAATCTTTTTCCCGCTTTGTATGAATTAAAATCAAACTAAATATAACGCACCTTTCAAACCCTTACTCATAGCAGCTGTGTTCCAAAATTAATAGTAATCGGTGAATTAGTGTAGAAGTGAATCCTGTTAATAGAATACTATAAACATGGACACATACCTAACTTTATATAAATATTGATTATAATATTGAATAGGTTGTATGTTCCTAAATTATAGTTTTCATTAAGGAAACCTCTTCTGATAAATTACAAGAACGAGTTGTTCTTATAAAACCTGTATAATCTATTTCTTTTGTTTTAACGGGGGAAACGTTGATATACAACATTAGGCTTTAATAGAGACTCGTGCTGTGTTAAGCGGTTATAAGAGACAACCAACTTAAGTGTTTCGAACTTTTTCTAATAAATTATAAACCGCAGGTGTTTATTATTATCAACTGATCTAATATATATCGCAAATAATGTAATCATTTTTAAATCGTTTTTTTTTGTAGTTAGAGTACATTTGTGTACAATGGAATGAAACGATGGATTTTTAATGAATTTATAAATTATATTGTCAAGAATGATTAATTTCCTTTAGGTATATCTATCTATCTATCTATCTATCTATCTATCTATCTATCTATCTATCTATCTATCTATCTATCTATCTATATATTATCCCATGCATACACATATATTATAATAATATATATATATATATCCTTATAATATATATATATATATATATATATATATATATATGTATATCCTAATAATATATATATATATATACATATATATATATATATATATATATATGTATATCCTTATAATATATATATATACATATATATATATATATGTATATCCTTATACTATATATATATACATATATATATATATATATATGTATATCCTTATAATATATATATACATATGTATATCCTTATAATATATATATATATCCTTATTATATATATATATATATTTATATATATATATATATATATATATGTATATCCTTATTATATATATATATATATATATATATATATATATATATATATATATATATATATATATATATATATATGTATATGTACGTTCAAAATCAATAGACCATCCCCAAAATGTAAAAACATTTTGATCCTCCCTTCACTTAAAAATTCACCAAAATTCAGTAAATCAACCAATTTTAATGAAATTTTCAGTGTTTATTAATTAACGATAACCTAATATACTGATACCATTTTTCTTCAAATCTTAGCAAAAATGTATTATTTTTTAAAACAAAATACACCTTTACTGAAGTAACATTTTTATATATTAATAAGAAATTCATGAATTAAATTTGTTAATGAAAATCAAGCATTGTAGATGTTTAAAATATTTTTTAACATGATTCCGTATATATTACGAAAAAAACCCACACATTTCGTGTTAATAAAATCACTACCACTCGAAAAAAAATATTATGTTATGTATTGGCGATGCTATTATTCAATAAACATTGTTTAATCAACAGTTTTCCCCCTAAATAATATAATTGCAAAAAATGTTTAATAATAAGAGTTTCTGGGAAAATATAAAAAGCAATGTAATTATATTTCCCTGTCACACATGAACGTGTCATCATCAGCGTAGTAATTTTTTTATAATCTTGAAAAGAAACATTGTATAATGTCTACTAACAATTGACAGGGATATGTATGGTACCACTGTTCTGTAATAAACATGGGTGATTAACTACGATCTACCACTCACTCCCCCCACACCGTCCTCAGAAGTTTATTTTCAGAGATTTAAACAATTTCGTTAATTTCACAATTCAGCGTTAGTTATTTCGAAAGATAAAACGTAAGTTTGTATTTGCTTTGCCATTTTTTTATTAACAAAAAATATTTAAAAATATGTAAAAGAATTATTACAAATAGAATTCAAATATGACATTTTCTTTCAAAATTGAATTATTTTTATTTATTAATAAATAATTTTTAATGACTATTTTCAATGTAGTCATTGACTTTAATTTACTTTTTCACACTTAAAATAAAAGAATTTATCTTTTAGCTTTATATATATATATATATATATATATATATATATATATATATATATATATATATATATATATATATATATATATATACTAGCAGGACTATCGTGGCGTTGCTCGGGACCATGAAAAATAGAAGTAACTCAATGCTGAGTAGAACAAATGAGCAGTATTGGGTTACTACCCGCTCTATCCATGACATTCATATACATAAAAAGATATGAATAAAAAGTGAATGAAAGAAAAATCAAAATATGTAGATGAAAAATGAAAAAGATTTTTAAAAAATGAAGGAAACAATTTAGTTAAAAAATGTAGGAAAGGAGATTGAAAAAATGAGTGAAAAATAAATCGAGAAAGATTAAAACAATGAATGAAAAAAGAATGAAAAAGATAATGCAAAGTATCAATGAAAATTGAATGAAAAAATGAATGAAAATTGAATGTAAAAAATGAAATTAACATAAATGAAAAATTGTGAATGAAAACAAATTAATGAAATAAATTGCAGAAAAATTGAACGTAAAAGTTAATTTAAAAAAGAATTTAAAAAAAAGAATGGAAAAAATGAATGAAAAATAATTAATGAACAAAACAAATGAAAAACAAATGAAAATAAGTGGATGAAAAAAATAATGAAGTAGTGAATGAAATAAAAGAATTGAAAAAATGAATAAATACATGAATGACAAAAAAATGAAAACATATATGAATGAAAAATATGAATTAAAAAAATGTATGAAAGAAAAAATAAAAAATGAATGAAAAATAATTGAATGAAAAAATAATAAATAAAAATGAAAATTGAATGAAAGAAATGAGTGAAAATTGAATGAATGAAAAAAAATAATTAAAAATAATAAATGAAGAAAATTAATGTAAAATGAATGAAAAATATGATGAAAAAATGAATGAAAAATATGATGAAAAAAATGAATAAAAAAGTAATGTCTTGACCCTTGACCGAGATATTCAAGAATTTAAGCGGTACTACGACAGGTCATGGGCGATATTTTGACCAAGTTTAATGACCATTTGTCAAGCGATGTGGACACTATACTGTAGAAAAATAAACAAGCTCGATCGAAAACATAACCTCCTTGGCGGAGGTAATACCACTTTTGAGACAGACAAAAAAATCCCCGCAGTTATATGTCTTCAAATAGGTTACTGCCCCCAAATGTTTATTTAAAAATACTTATAATTCACTTCATTACATTTTTACAAATTAACGAAAAGATCAGATTACGTTTCTCATTTACATAAATCAAGTATTTTGATCCAAGAAAAGCATTGCTTTGATTCATAAATTATGTTTTTAGATATTTGGCACTCGTTTGTTTTTTTCTATAAAGTCGACCAAAAATTTAGATTAATGTTTTTTTTACATAATTCAGGAGCGGGAAATGGTCTCAAATAGGCAAACACTCCCATCAAAAGTACATTCATTAGTTTTCCCCAAAACTCAATGGTAATTTTCTTGATTAACATTACAGTGATCACAGTAAAACTGACTTCATGCTCATCTCAAGGATGCAGATAATTCTTTATAAATTAAAAATGTTCATAATACGTAAACGAAAATTTGTACCAAAAATGCACTAAAATTAATATTAATAATTAAGTAGACGAATCATGTGATTGTAGATCTATACACACCCAAACATGAGATCTGTAGTAGAAAAAGGTCCCCAAATGATAAAAAGAATCCAATTTTAGATAATATTTTAAAGATCAGGTGTATTAATCAAAGTTACGCATCAGCGAGAAACACATACACAGGAGATATAGTCTGATAGATTTATTAGTACATATTTAATTCTATATCAATTCTATATCAATCAATTTTCTTAGTCAAGACTAAGAATCTTGATTGGAGGAATAAAATCAATTGTATTCAACTGATAAATATGCAGGTTAAACAAAACAAACAAACAAACAAACAAACAAAAAAGAAACGATTGTGGTATCAACAAATGATATGAAAATGAGTATGGCAAGTATGGACATCCATAACTTTAATTATGACTGATTCGATTCTTGTTAATTGTAATAAGCGTAACTTCACATTTATTTATTTGATTAGATCTTTCTAATCGATCAAAGGCAGACATGTCAACGACATTTATTTTCATGCTTTGTTTCAATTTATTGATTTTAAGAGTAATATTCTTGGGGGTGTTCCTTAAGTTTTGTTTTTACTTACTTGAACTTAAATTAACTGACAAACTGCTACTAATGTTAAGGTTAGGAAATGCTTTATATTTAAGTTAATTCACGTAATTTTGTCACGTCAATTAGTCAGAGTGCAACTGTAAAATGACTTATTTTTACTTAAATCGCGTTTTAGTATAAATACATAACATTAAATAAGTTAGTTATAGCAAGTTGAATCGTACACGCAAAACGACGATTAAAACTAGTCATAGTTTTAAATAATATCAAATAATAATTCACAATCAAATAATAATTAACAAACTTCCAATAATGGAAATAAAATATTAGAAATATGGAATTGTAAAATAAAGCTATTAGCGAAACATATACGGTGTTTTATACATTTGTTTAATTCTATATCTATTGCCTTTCTTGTTTTATACATTTGTTTAATTCTATATCTATTGTCTTTCTTGTTCCATCCTTCTTGCCGTTAGTAAAATAAAAGTGTTACATTTTTGTTTGCCATTTATTCAATGTAACTTAATCAATACATTTTCAGAGTGAAATTAAATTTAATCTTCATTTGTGTACGGTTAAGCTTCCTAAATTGTCTTTTCAAAATAAGCCCAATCTATACGATTATTCAAAAATGTTTTCACTCATATTTTAGCTGTTTCAAGCGTTGTCCGATGTCAATCCGCCCTTTGATTTCAATTTCTCCCAGCCTAGGGTTTTTTGGACCTTGTCTAAGAGAGAGAGAGACTAGTGGATGGTGCACCAGCCCAGATGTGGCAACAATACTCCATACATGGGCGGATCATGGCTTTGTAAAGATATAGGATAATGTCAGCTGTGAGAAGTTTACTAGCACGGTAGAGGGAGCCCACCTTCCTTTTAGCAGCCTTGGCAATGTCTTCAATATATTTGTTCCAATTCATGTTACCTGTTAATATTAGGCCGAGGAGTTTGAATGTTGAACTTTCAGGTCAGGTGTTATTTGCCATGGCAATCGGTGCTTAAGGATGTTTATTGTAGCTATTGAAGGAAAATAGCTTTGTCTTTACAGCATTAAAAATTACCATCCATTAATGACCCCATTCCACTACAGCCTGGAGGTCATTTTCTAAGGATTCAGCCACTGCCTCGGATATGTACGCGTCTGTTTTGCCCACATGACGAGACTAGAGCGTGGTGTTGTCAGCAAATATACATATCTCAGACTCAATGTAATCAGGGAGGTCGTTTATGAAAATCATCAACAGTAAAGGTCCAAGGATAGATCCCTGGGATACGCCAGCATTAATGTAATGCTGCTTAGATGAACAGCCATCGAGGACAACCTGGATCTTTTTTTTTGATTAGGAAAGATCTAATTATATTAAATATTCGTCCAGTAATACCATATGAGTGAATTTTTAAGAGAAGCCCTTTGTGCCAGACCTTTCAAAGGCTTTGGATATATCAAACGCTACCTCCCTAGCTTAAACTGACTTGTCCAGTGTATGATATATGCGTTCAGAGATGACCGTTAGGATATCCGCAGTAGATCGTGCTTGTCTAAATCCATACTGATAGTCAGAAAGAAGTTTAACATTAACTAGGAGCCGGACTATCGTTAGATTGATTAAGGATCTAAAGATTTCAGCAAAGATCGGGAGTAGATTGATGGGGTTGTAGTTCTGAAGATAAGTTCTCTCACTAGTATTCTTGAAGACTGGTTCCACAGTTGAAGTTTTCTACTATCAGGGAAGCAAGATTCAGCAAGGCATTTGTTGTAGAGTTTGGAGAGCAAAGCATTTCTTTATTTATATTCAAGCTTTGGAGGTGTCAAGGATTTTTTATCATGCTCCTGACCTGAGAAGAGGTGATGACCAGGTTTTCAAGTGTGGTCTCGGTTCGAAATGGGGATTTAGGAAAAGGGTGGTTAGCAGAGTCCAAAGTGGAGTTTACAGCGAAACGCTTGGCAGGCAGTTCAGTTTTATCAGTTGTCGGGCAAACGACATCATTGTGGTTTGATAGCGGGAGAATTGTTGATTGTCCATTGTTCACCACACTAGTGTTGATTTTCTAGAAATCGCGAGTACCTAGTTTCTGTGATTGAATGCGTTTTTTTGTTAACTCTGTATACCTTCTCTTTGCGTCACCTATCGCTACTTTACAATTATTTATTGCCTCTATAAATTTCTGTCTATTCGCAGTTGACTTATACGGGCCGAATTGTCGGAATGCTTGCTGCCTCCTAGCAATAGCAGCTGCAGATTCTGAGGTGGTTCACCTCAGAATTGAGGAGTGTGGGGTTTGCTGAAAATATTTCGCATAGGAACATATGCTTTGACCCATTCAATTAACTTATTTTCACACTGATCAGCAGGGAGCATGGGGTGTCGCTGATGTAATCTCTGATGGACTCAAAATTAGCCTGCTCGTAGTATCTCGTTGTTTTGAGCAACGGCTCATCAGTTTTGAACGTGTTTTTGGGGTGATATCAATAATTACCACAATGTGATCAGCGTTCCCGAGCGGACTATGGACATTCGTCACAAAATCCTCGGGCAGTAAGGTAAAGAACCGGTCGAGAAGTGAGGCTTACTGGTCTACACGATCAGGGAGAAGGGTCGGGAAAGTGACAGTCTGTGAGATGGAGTTAGCTAAAGAGAAATTATATAAAGTGTTTCCAGCTGCGTTAGTAAAGCTGGAGAATTCCAGCCAGTCACAGTTTTTATTATTATTATTATTATTATTATTATTATTATTATTATTATTATTATTATTATTATTATTATTATTATTATTATTATTATTATTATTATTATTTCATAGTAGTCTCAACTTTTGGATGTTTTTAGTTGGAGTTTTCTTTTTGAACAGCAAGTCAATTCCATTAACCTTTGACATTCAAGCTGTGCCTTAACACTTTCGCTGTTCCTAACAGGCAAACCTTTTGCAGAATTGGAAAAGAAATTGTCTCATCAATCTGTTTAAGCCATTATAGTGGCTTTTCGTTATGGTTCCAAGCGTTCCAATTACAACGGGAATCACCTTTACTTCCTTACATGTCCATAGTTTAACTAATTGCTATTTTAGATCTTGATATTTATTTATTTTGTGTGTTCTTTCTCCTGCACTCTGGTATCGAAGGGGCAGACTATATCAATGATTAAGCAAGTTCTCTTGTTTTTGTTTGGAAAGATTTAGTCGGGTTTTGAATGTTCAAAGAACCTTATCAGTCTGTATGCGCATGCCCCAAAGAAGTTTGACATTGTCGTTCTCCTGTACCACTTCTGGCTTATGCTCATCCCATTTCTCATTATGATCCAATTCATACAGTTTGCATATATTCTAGTGTAGTACCTGGACGACTTTGTCGTGTCTCCATTTTTTATACTGGTGTTGTGCTAGCATTGGGTATTCAGATACAAATGTTTCTTCTCTTTCATTACACAATCGGCATATCTGTGATTCTGCAGTTTTATCACTACAATGTTTGATGGACTTAGTGCGAGTGGCTTGTTCCTGGGCTGCCATTAAGGTGCTCTCGGCAGATCTTTTGAGATCACCCCTGACCAACCAATTCCAGCTGTCATTATCTCTAAATGCAGTATTCTTAAAGAATACACTGTGTAGTTTCTTTACAAATAATTTAAACCCTCTCTCTTGTAACCTTTAGTTCTTTTTCATCCCAGTTCCTAGTATTTCCATCACGAAGAAGAATCTCATTACTTTCAGGAATATATTTATATAGACAACCTTCTTCTATATTCACAACATCTTCAACACTAAGTAGACCTCGACCACCTTCCTTTCTAGGTAGATACAATCTATCTGAATCTCCTTTCTTTGAAAACGCTCCATAAATTGTAAGCATTAGCCGTGTTTTGGTATCCAAACATTTTAGTTCATCTACATTCCAGTCAAGTATACTCGCATATTATCGAATGATAGCTACTGCTCTGGCATTGATAGCATATATTGTATTTCAACTGTGGAGGTGTGATTTAAGAATTCTCCTTACTATTCTGTTGTACTCAGCTGTGACCTGGTTTTTCATTTCCTTGTTTTTAATCTTATCTGCTTTCAGAATTCTGAAGCATTTGTAGCTCCTCTCACTGTCTACATTCTTTATCAGATATGTTGTTAGGAGTTGAAGACCGGCTGAATGGACAAGTTTACCCATTTTTATAACAAGAATGGCACATTTAATGATGCCAAATTCCATTAGTCGTCACTAAATACTTTAACCGTTTTCATTAAGGTATCAATTTGGGTTTCATTCTTCCAAAAACCTTAAGGTCATCTATGAAGAGTAAGTGGTTGACTGTAGGAAGTCCTTTCCCAAGTCCATAAAGTGTCATTGGGATCAAACTAATGAGAAAAAGCAAAGGGGAAAGACTATCGCCCTGGAAAACCCCTCTCCTGATTTTCACTTTACTCCTGAAGTTAAATTGGTTTCCCAATTTTTCATGCTATTCTTTAAAGCTGTTTGAATGTTGAGATTATTCCGGTAATCTTAAGGCATTTCTGTATCCATGAATAAAGGACCATGTCAAATGCTTTCTTATTTTCCACCCACCCCATGGCAAAGTTAGTTCTTCGTTTGCAGTTTCTCAGGATCATTTTATCGATCAGAAGCTGATCTTTGGTGCCATGTGATATTTTTCGGCAGCCTTTCTGTTCCTCAGGCAACAAATTGCTTTGGTCCAAATGACCATAAATACTTTCAGACAATATGCTAGTAAAAGTTTCCATATAACTGAGAGGCAGGTGATCGGTCTAAAGTGATTCATATCACCCCTTTTGTTTTATCTTTTATGATCAAGACTATTGTGCCCTTTGTCAGCCATCTATGGAAGCTACCTGTCGTCAAACAGCTATTTATCATTTCTGCAAGACGTGGGTTAAGAGCCGAACGGTTTTAAACAATTGTCTCTGGACTCCGTCAGGTCCAGCTGCTTTCCAATTTGAAAGCTTTTTAACCTTTTCCTTCAGCATCTCAACGATGACTCTTATATTCGTTTGCCCTTCTACTCTAGAGGACACCTTCCTTTCAATATCTTTGATCCATTTTGCATCATTTTGATGTTTTACTTCCTTTTCCCAAATGTATTTTCAGAATGCGCTAGATTGGTCAGCATCAGGTATGACGTTATTCCCGCTTTCAATTCCTTCTAGTTGTTAAAAAGGAGTTTCTGATTGTTCTCAAACAGTCTGTTTTGTCGATATTGCTCAATTCTGTCGCTGTAACGTTTAACTTTGGCAGTTTTAGCTACGACCTGCTGTTTCAGTTCTTCAATTACACACTTGAAACCTTTTCGGTGTATGTAAAACTTACGGATTAGTCTTTCACTAGCGCTCTGACATTTGTGTTCGCCATTTTGGACAGCTTGCACTTTACTTAAATCCTTTTTTAAGTTGTTTTATCTGACTATTTAAACGTTTAACTCACCAGGGCTCTTTCTTTACTACTTCTTTTCCGTTTTATTACTCCGAGTAGATTTCATACAGTATTGGCAGCAGCTTTAATGACTTTATTACACTGATCAAGATTATTTGTTAATAAAAATGGCAAGACCTCATTAAGTTTGGTCGTGACAGTTTTAAGACTTTTCTTATTGACAAATCTCAGGTTAGGCGACTGTTCTAAATTTCCTGCTCTTAGCTTCTCGTCTAACAATATGAAAATATGAATATCTTCTTCTGTCATCCCATGTTCTATCATATGTTTTACGATTGCATCTGTGGTAACCGCCTGATTACCATTAGTTACAATATTTTCGCTCTCAGGGTTTGATGTTGTTTCTACCATAGACTTTCCTTTAACTACATCAAGTTTTTTTTTATCTCCCCAAGCTTGTCTAAGTCTTCTCTTACAATTTCTATTTTTAGTTCTTCAATTTCAATAGGAGATAACAATTCATTAATTCTAATCATTCGGGCTTGTCCTGCAAGTTTTTGTTCCAGCTTTTGTTCATTCGCTGTCTATATCGTCTCTTAGGAGAATCACTCTTCAAGTAACATTTCATCACAATTCTATTTAAGGCTTTAGTCCAATTAGTTCTGGTTTTAGTGTTAGTGTTTCGACGTTTTCGCTGGATGACGACTTGGAAAGCCTCGTTCGTTCCCCCACCGGACTTGGGGCCTATACTTGACATTCTGGACCCACATAGGTCGTTTTCAGTTTTATAATTTTGAACACTCATACTGAAATAATATGAAGAATAGTTTGTGAAAGGTTTTCCTTCCCTAGTATTTTTATTGAGATACCATCTCTAGGAAAGTTGCTATCCAAAGCTGACGACCATGAAATGAAGTTAAACGATGCCAGATGTCAACGTAGCATTTACAACTGCCTTTGCATTATATCAGATATTTGCTATCCTTAGAGATTTTGCGTCCGCTATGGCTTGCTGGAGATTTTAAACCCCTATATCAGTTGCCCCGCGGCTGGGATAATTGTTATCATTATCATTATCATCATCACCATTAATTACTATGATTATCATTATTACTACCACAACTATTATTACATTCTTATTTTATTTATAATAAAAAACGAAGACGCTTTGCAATTAAATCAAATAACTTACCAGCTGGAACAATTTCAGTAGTAACAACGAACCGCCATATAACTTTGTTTTATATAGAACTCTGCGTGGCAATTAATAAGCATCTAAACTCAAAGGTCTCCCTCTTTTTTAAAATACATTATTTTTTGTTAAATCAA
>OY744523.1:106521944-106534444 GCA_963556195.1 Sepiola atlantica | reverse complement strand
TGTATAAAATTTTCTGTGGAAGAAAATGGAAGTGGTCCCGAATCTTTAAGTGTCCTCTAAACCTAACGACCTCTGGGGGTCGAACCTCCTTTAACAATTTAAAATATATCATATTTTGATTAAATTTATATCATATGTGTAACATTCCACAGGGTAGACAATGGAAATGATCCCGAATCTTTAAGTGCCCTCTTAACCTAAAGATTTATGGAGGTCGAACCTCTTTTGAAACTTAAAATCTATCCTATTTTGATTCAATTTATATCATATATATAAAATTCTCCAGGGAAGACAATGAAAGTGGTTCAAGATCTCTACCTTACCCTTTATGTGCCAAATATCTACATGCCATAACTTCTAAGTGACCTATAGGAATATAAATCTCTGAAAACTTCAAATACGTATATCTGATTTAGATGAAATATAAACCGTATATATAAGACACTAATTCAAGGACTTTTGAACATTTTATTTCTTTCGAACATAATAGGGGGCGAAACTGGAGGAGGGGGACAGTAAACACAATGAAAGTAATATGTTGTTATGCGCATAGTGATAGAGTACATAGTCGTGATTCTAATTCAATCCCGAGTAACGTTGGGTCTTCCTGCTAATAGATAGATAATTTTTTTCAAATTAACGAAATTTCTAATGAAGATAACATTTTTCGTTTTTTTAAAATGCATTGTTAACCCCAAACGTATTTATTAAGTATTTCGAAGTGTGATTTAAAAAAATTCACAATTTTTAAAAAGGAACTAAAATATTAATTCATTTGATAAATAAAATACTCTACTGGAACGTGACTAACTGTGCATTGAAATGGCGTTATATTTTAAAAAACTTCAACGAAGGAAAGGAATTTTCATTTTTTTAATTGTTGATTGATATTTGAGCTCGCATTTTACAACGTTTCTTCCTCTCTCCTCTGCCTACGCTCTTCTTTCTGTTTTACTCTGTGTTCTTTTTACCTTCTTATTTGATCCCACTCCGCATACGCCTTATTCATACCGCGAAGCGCCTAGGACATACGTACGTGCGCTTTTGTTTTGTGCAATTCATTATTCAAGTTTACTGTACAACGATTTCACATAATAGAGTAGCGATTGTATTTATAAGTTGATATAAAAAAGCAAGTACATTATTGTTGTGGACCCGTTTAGGGGTACCAACAATGAAATAAAAGAACAACAGATTTAGAGATAATAATAATGAATTGTATTGAACAGAGAAATTATACACAAGTCAGTGTTGGCAGTGCTAGTGCCTAAATGTGCCTCCCAATGTTCTCCCGGCAAAAGCCGGTATTTATGGTAGCCGGTTGCTACCATTTAGTTATTATTAAAGGGTAGGTAGGTTCACCCACAACACCCCCTTCCGAAACTCATTCCCCCGGAATCTCAAGGTATAATTTTTTCATAGGATACACCTCGAAACTCCCGGTTAATTTACGTTTTCTTGATGAACGTCTCTGTTCCGGAGGCGTTTTTGGTGTTGGCAGCTCAAATGCGTCGTATAGATCTTCCATGATGGTCTCACTCTGATCCGATGGGCCTTCCCCTGGGTCGTCCGATATGCGACGACGCATATGATTAATGTGTTTTTTACAGGTGCCTCTAGGACCCTCTACAATGTACACTATCCGCCCCAATCTTTTTTGTACCTTTCTCACTTCCCACACGGTTTTGTTTCCATGGTGTTCCTGGAAGAACACCTTCTCTCCATCCTCGTAACTCTTCTTTGGTGCCGTAATGTTGGTCGGTTTCACCTGTTTTGGTAAAAGTTTGTCGAATACCGACTTTATTTTTCTTCCAAACATTACTTCCGCCGGTGGTACTTGGGCTGGTGTGTTCTCGTTGGGTGTAATTCTATACACTTGAAGGAACTGCTGGAGTGCCTTTTCTCTCGGCGTGCCCGTCGATTTTTTCAACGCTCTCTTCAAGGTATCAACAAATTTTTCTGCCTGTCCGTTTGACCTCGGATGGTAAGTCGGAGTGGTGATATGTTTAATTTGAAAGTCTTCACAAAATTCTTTGAACTCTCGTGAAGTAAATTGTGTACCTTTGTCCGATACAACAATGTCCCCCACTCCGAATCGGGCAAACAGTTCATGCAACGCGCATATCGTGACATCCGTTGTTGGGTTTTTACATCTAACAACTTCTGGCCATTTTGAGTAGCTGTCGACTATAATTAAATAGTAGAAGCCTTCCAATGGCCCCGCGAAATCTATGTGAATACGGGACCATGGTTGCTCTGCCTTTGGCCATGGACAGTACTGAATAGGTGGTGCTTCGCTGCCGATGCGCAGCCCGCACAGGCCTTCACCTTCGTCTCTATGTCCCTGTCCATGTTTTTCCAATACACATAAGATCTCATTAGGCTCTTCATGCGTGTCGCTCCGGGATGCCTCTTATGGAAATCCTTCAGGATTTTCTTTTTAGCGTAGCTGGGATTACTACTCGGTCCCGGTATAATAATGTGTCGCAACAGACTGAAAAAGCTTCTGCCGTTTGCTCATCGCCTGTTTGTAATTTATTTTTAATTTCGATAATAAAATTATCTTCTCTTGCCTCTTTTTGTATATCGCCAAGTGTGACTGGCAGCTCTTTTATTGTGTTACACAGTACTTTACTATAGTCATATTCAGACCGAAGGGATGCTATAACTGTATCCTCGAGCGGTTCCGTGTACTTTGGGATTAGCCGCGATAAACCATCTGCGTGTCCTAGTCTTTTTCACGGTAAAAATTCCATCTCAAAGTCATAATTTAACAGAATTATACCCCATCTCTGTAGGCGGTTTGCTGTGTAGGTTGGCAAGCCTTTTTTTTGTTCCAAAGATGGTGATGAGTGGCTTATGGTCTGTTTGTAGGATAAAATTACGGCCGTGTAGATACCTGTTAAATTTGGTCATTGCGAACACAATACCCAACGCTTCTTTTTCAATCTGAGAGTAATTTTTCTCTGCAGGAAGTAAAGTTCTTGAAGCGTGCGCGATGGGTTTCATCGAGCCATCCGGCATTTTATGCAAAATGCACGCCCCAATGCCGTAGGAGCTGGCGTCACTTGCAATAATAGTTTTTACCTCGGGATTAAAATGAGTAAGAAATAATTCTGAAGTTAACTTCGTTTTTAGGTTGTCGAATGCAGATTGACAGTCGGCGGACCATTCCCATTTACTATCTTTCTTAAGTAACTCATTTAAGGGGGCTCGCAATTCGTGCATACTGGGAATGAATTTTTCATAATAGTTTGCGAGACCCAGGAAGCTTTGTAGTTGGGTAACATTGTTCGGTTCGGGCATATTCTTGATGGCAATAGATCTTTCTGGGTCGGGACGTCTTCCACTCTTATCAATGACATGTCCCAAGTATTTGATCTCTTCTAGAAAGAATTCACATTTTGACTCCTTGAGTGTAAAACCAAAATCGCTTATCCTTTCGAATACTTTGTTTACGTGCTCATGGTGCTCCCCGACGTTCGTACTTTTCATTAAAATATCGTCAAGGTAGCCGATCGAAAAATCGAGCGCGCTCAACATCGTGTCGATTACCTGCTGTAAAATCGACGGGGCCACTTTAATTCCAAAAGGGAGACGATTGAACTTTAGTAGTCCCCTGTGTGTCGAAATACAGAGAAAGTTAGAGCTATCTTCCTCTACAGGTATTTGCAGATAGGCTTCACTCAAGTCAATTTTTGAGAACAGTTTTCCACCGTTTAATTTTGTGAAAACCTCTTCTGGAGTCGGCAGAGGATAGTGATAATTTTTCAGCGCATCGTTCAAACCGGTTGAGAAATCGGCACACACTCTGATCTCTCCTGATGTTTTCTTCACGTAGACGGTTGGGGCCGCCCATTCCGAGTAGTCAGCTGGTGTTAAAATACCTTTCTCCACCAACCGGTCTATTTCTGCATTATTTTTTTCAAGAGAGGCAAATGGTACACTTTGTTTTTTCTTAAAAACGGGATTCTTATTTTCAATTAGTTCAAAACTCGCCTTCATTTTAGTACAGCGTCCTAATTCATTACAAAACGCCTTGGGGAATTACTCTTTCAAATCCTTCTTCAATTTTTCTGCTTCAGCAGAAACGTTCTCTATTCGTTGACAATAGGCGCTTATCGGCGAATCACAGAGCTGGAAGTGCTGAATCCAACTTGAACCGAACAAATTTCCTGTATCTTTCATTACGGACATGCGTAATTTTAATGTCTTATTTTTTAGTGTCACTTTTGAAATGACTTCCCCTTCAAAGTTTATTTTTTCCCCGGTTACTGATCGAGCCAATTTATCTGTGCGTAGCATAGTCGGTCTGCCGATCTTTTTCCAGCTATTAATATTAATAATTGATAGGTCAGACCCTGAATCAAGCTGTAGTTTAACATCTTTATTGTTCATTTTTACCGTAACATACTTTCGTATGTTTAGGTTGCCACCATTAATTCTGGTTGTTTTTATGTAACTGTTTTTTCTAGTGTTACTTCTGCAATGTGAGGCTTTGTGTCCCATTTTATGGCATTTGTCACAATTATTTCGTTTAAAAGGACACTTCTGGTACCAATGTAAGTCCCCGCAACCCCAACAAGGGTGGTTTGGCAATTTTTCATCCGACCTTTGAAGTAAATCCTTCCTGAATTTTTCCTTCGAAGAGTATGATTTTTTTGAAAAGCGACGAACATTTTTAATATTAGAAATTGCTGCTTCCTCTATTTCTTTAGCTTCCTTTTTCTCGGAAATATGTCGTTGACAGCTTTGGGCCAGTTGTTGCAATATTAAATTTGGCTCGGTTTCAAGTTTGCTTATTGCACGTCTTCTTAACTATGCATCGTTTTGCGAGACGAGCCCTTGAAAAATATTAATACTTTGAAATTGTCCGCTGTCAAGGATGATAACTTAAAGTCGTCACAATGTTTATTGACGATCGAAGCAAACGTTGAGTAATCCTGGCTTTCTTTTCGCGTTAGGTTCATACATTTCCACCTTTTGTGGAATAAACTTGTTTTGGGGCAATATAGTTCCATTAACATTTTAATGGTTTCATTGAAAGATAGTTCGCCCGTTTTCTTCGGCAGAATATAATAGACAAATTTTGTATGCTCTGCCGTACCTAGTCTACGAAGAACTAAACGAACCTTTTTCTTTTCCGACCATGTGCTACAATCAATGTCGAAAAAATCCTGATATCGACGGTACCATGATTCGAAGTTTAGGTCCTCTTCAGGCACATAGTTAAAGGTTTCTATAACTGACCATATTGCATTTTGGTTGAACTCGTCGCTGTCGTCATTCGTCGTATTTATCATTGCTCGTGCCAGCTGTTCAAATTTTTTCTCTGATTGAGTCTGTTGCTCTAATTGTAAATCTTTTATCCCAATCAATTGTTCGTCTAAAGATTTTCTATCTTCTCGCTTTTGTGCTAAATTCTATTCCTCAAAATAATTCAACAAACTTATTTGCTGCGACTGAAATTCCTTCTGTAGAGACTGAAGTTTTTCATCGTTTGCCTTCTGTTGAGCAAGATGTTTTTCATCGTTTGCCTTCTGTTGTTCTGATTGAAATTTAATCATCTCCAATATCTGTTTCGAGAAATCTTCCATGATTAAAGAAATACTTTATTGAAAAAGAATTAGTCACAAATAGTCCTTCACTATTTTTTTTCTTTTCAAATGCTTACTGTTTAATAACAAACTCAACCCCTTCTCATCACTGCGTCATTCGGGTCTCGAATTCGACCGGCACTTGCTAATCTTTTTTTTCTTCTTTAAGTTCTTTGAGAAAAGAAAACCGATTTTATTAATCCGGCTTATTGGGTAAATAATTTAACAAATTATTTGTATTTTTGTTCGGATCTGGAACTTTTTTTTCCAATAAGTCCGTTTGCCTTTCAGTGTAGGCTGAAAAGGCAAAATAGCAAGTAATGGCTATATCTAAAAATTGACTAGTTATTCAAGAAAGTAACTGGGTTTTATTTGTCAGATTTATTTTTCCGACTATACGATTTTACAGTGACAAGTCTGTTCGCAAAATACGTTTGACTATATCAGACACGAAAACAGGTTTTTGTAGTATGGAGGGTTTTTTTTTCAAACCTTTCAGTTTTATAAGCACATGGTATTCCAATTTCATTTGTTGCACGAGGTAAAATCCCGTATTGAAATACGAAGAACACAAATAGTAAAATCTGTCTTACTTTTTTTTCGTCCAGTAATTGTTTAAACTGGTTATTTCTTGTAAGGCAGACTCGTCCTAAAATTGAATGTATTCGATGTTTCCAATATCTTCTCGAAAATTGTAAAGCACAGGTTTTATTTTTTATTCAAACGAGTAGAATTTTTTTTTCGAAGGTTGACCGTGTTGTAGACACTGGTTTATCCCTCACAGGTTGCAAGGTCCAAGGTGTTTCCAACGAAGTCCTTTACGAATCACTCGCCGCCAGTTGTTGTGGACCCGTTTAGGGGTACCAACAATGAAATAAAAGAACAACAGGTTTAGAGATAATAATAATGAATTGTATTGAACAGAGAAATTATACACAAGTCAGTGTTGGCAGTGCTAGTGCCTAAATGTGCCTCCCAATGTTCTCCCGGCAAAAGCCGGTATTTATGGTAGCCGGTTGCTACCATTTAGTCATTATTAAAGGGTAGGTAGGTTTACCCACAACAATTATAATTTAGGAAAGTCGTGGTTTGTCAGATCTGCGATAAATGAATGAAATACCTTGTTGTCAGATAATTGAAAATAATTCCAGACTAAAATTTACGTCAAACACTACAATTCCAAACACTAACCGCAACCATCATTCACATGCTTTATTTCTACACACACGCAACTTCAATGAACTGAGTTGCTTTCCAAGAATCCCCTAACTATGGAACACAATACCATAAGGATTGTTTCCCTGCTGACAACAACATGGTCATATTCAAGTCAAATGTCAACAAATACTTGTCAAGTCGCCGTCTGAAGTAATCAGATTTTGCCATTTCCACCTATCATTTCCAATCCTCTTGTAGTGCTGTTCATCATTCAAATGACAATATCATTGACTCTTATCCTGGAGTGACCTTTGACCTTGCTAGCGGATGACGGGTTAGTATAAAAAGGCTACGAGAAGTCTAATATTATCACCGGTTACAAAGTGGGTCATTGATTTATCATGCACTTACAAAGCGATCTAAACCCCCATCTTAAAAAATCAATGTTTGATTTTAGAATTTTTTATTTTGGGATTAGCAAGGTTGGCGTATCGTATGCTTTCACGGATTATAAAATTGACAATGCCGAGTTAAAATAGTGTCGGATTTATCGTGTTTAATTACACACTAATCTCGTTGGAGAAAGTAGGAGCCCGCGTTTTCCACATCCTATAAGCTACATAGTGACTTGTGTTAAAAACAATTATTTTAATTATTGAGTCACCATTGATCAAGGCCAGAAGCCGCTCGAGGTTCAGAGTTAATGTGTTGGATGGATTGTCAGTTGAATAATGAAGAACATTATGAAAGGATTGAAAATAATGAGTGGAATAGAAAAAAATGATCATTTATGCTTTATGAAAATTATTTGACATCGGATTTGAACACGACTATGTTATACCCTACAGGGAAGCAGTTCCGTGGTAATATTTCACATATATGGGAAGTTCTAGGAAGTTGAGACATCTAATATAATTCCCGGTTTAATGTGGCTTTTTGATTTATCATAAACTTACAAAGCGATCTGAACCCATCTTAAAACTTCAATAGGTAAATTTTAGAATTTTAGGATTACGTGATTCGTGTAATGGGTACTCTCGCGTATTATAGAATTAGCTATGCAGTTTTCAAATTCCTGTTGGATCTATTGTGGTCAATAGTGAAGTCATATCGTTGGGAAAGGCATGAACCTACATTTTCTTCTGCTAATAGGCTATATCGTGACTTGTGTTTAATTAATAATTAATTGTTGAAAATATGTACTGTGTTGCGGTATTATAGGACCGAAAAGGGGTTTATATTGCGTAATATAGACAAACACCACAACGAACAAAAAGGTTTCCTCCATCTACCTAGCGCCAGGGGGAATTTGTATAGAAACAGAGATTCTTTACAAGGGCATCCAGTCAATGTCAACAAGTACTTGTAGAGATCCGCCCCATAAGTAAAATAAAGAATAATTCATTGCACTAATCAATTTCGGTTGACAATCGTTCTATCCCATTAACCCTTATCCTCAAGTGGCTCTTGGCCTTCATAAGTGGTGATCAAAAGTAACCATTTTCCCCCTAAAAAACAAGCGTTAGAAATGTTTTCCTTAGAAAAAAAAAACTAGTACTTAACCGATTGTAAACAGTTGATTAAAAATATAATAATCACCTTTACCTACCCGTGGTTACCTGGTAGTTAAAAAAATGACGGAATTGTTTATGAATAAAAGTAAAATCATTTTGGTAACATTATTTCGTGAAATAGGAATTGTTAAAAAGTTCGTTTTAGTACTTAACTAATCGATTAATAGTAAATAACAAATAATAATAAAATGTAGTTAACACGATAGCGAGAAACACACACATACACAGACACAGTTAAAGCTTTATAAGTTGAATAATTCATTAATATTTATTTTTTAAGAAATCAAGAGAGGGAAACTCAGTATAATTGTGCCCAATAACGTCCCTTTAATATGTTTCAGTGAGAAAGATAAATACCGCGTTAACATTTTTATTCGTCGGAATAAGTATTTCCCAAAAAAACACTGAAACGAAAGAAAATGTATTCGTCTCAATAACATAGTTTAACGATAAAACGAAAAAGAAGTCAGTCTAAATCAAGCATCGATATCCCAGATGTATTGCTATTTGAGTTTGACTTTGAAAATCAGACAAGATGAATTGCATATCTCAGATAACGAGTTCAACATTTTGGGCTTGAATTTAAGTTTAATTGCAATATTCAAGTATCATCGTTCATTTGCGCACCAAAACAAAAGACAGAGATTACTTTTCTCAAACGCCCTGCCGTATTAAATAACCCCAAGTTCTGCAAACGAGGGAAAAACTACACACATGCATGCGATGTTGAAAAACATGTATCACGCAACCTCGCAACCTCACAACCTGAAATGACAACGTTTAACTACAAAACTGATTCATGATTGCATATTTTAGTAGAGAGTAGGGAGACTGAAAAATATGGAATCTGTTCCATTGACGAAGGGGGGTCCATCTTTTTGCCGGAGTCTTAACGAATTCAACAGTTGGAAGTCATCAATTTACTCTGCTGTAATTTGGCTCGTTACGCACGGTTGGATTCTATCAATAGTTCCCAAATAGCAAACACAAAGTTGGATATTTTCTTTTCCTCTAAACTGATGAGCAATAATTAGGAGGAATCAGTGGAGGGAATTAAGTGGGCTGGGATAGTGTTATGTATTGTCGCATAACATTGCATGAAGTCGGCATTCGAACTTTGAAATGATCCCAGGAAGTGCCGCAAAGAGACATCGGATGATTTTGAAAAAAGCGTAGGCGGATACTTACGGCGGTAAAATATGGTATGATGGTGGCGTAGAACGATCAATGCGCGTAATGGAGAAGTCAATTTGATAGAAAGCGTTTGGGGAAAACAGAGAGAGAGAAAGAGAGAGAGAGAGAGAGAGGGTAAGAGAGAGAGAGAGAGGGTAAGAGAGAGAGAGAGAGATGCAAGTTTATTAACATCCGTTTAAAGTAAATTACAAGAAAACAAATACTATACTTATAGAATTTATATATTTTATATATTTATATATTTGCACTCTATCCTCCAATTTCTCTCTCTCTCTTTTTCTCATATATATATATATATATATATATATATATATATATATATATATATATATATATATATATATTTGTGTTATAATGGAATAATTCCAGGAAGAAATCTGGGTATGAAAGCTCAATGTAGTAAACAGAGCAAGAATAACATAAGATATGATAACACGAAATCACATAATTGTCGATGCAATAATTTATTTCAACCGTGCGGTTTTTTTCAAGCATCACTCAGACAATTACATTTTTGAGACTAGTAGAAAATTGAATTTCCCTACGACAATTCAAACACAACCAGAGAGAGTGGTGGTAGCAACCAATTTGATACATCTTTTAGAGAGAGGGGGAATTTAAAACTTATATTTAACTATGGCTGTCGAAGGGGAGGGATCTTTAAGTTAATCAAATAATAACTGCTGTGTCAAAATTATGACACTTACGACTTGACGATATCATACATATAGACAACTTTACTCACGCGCATACACAAACCTAAATACGTACACATCCTATGAGCACGCACCCACGTAACCTCACTCACACATTACCATAACTAAGCATATTCACATACATAACTTTTACTCATATATTTTTAGCCCAGACAAAATGTGTCCGGCGAAACTCGTGTTCTCAAACTCGGTAGGAGAAAAGAAAGAAAGAAACAAGTAGCCAGGCATAGAGAAGGAGAAGAAATAGATAAATTGCGTGTCATAGATTTTCAGTCTGTCTGGATTCCATATATATATATATATAGATATATACATTAACATATCAGATTTATGTTCTATAGTAATTTATTGTCAGTTTCAAAGCAAAAAGCGTTAACACGTGTTTCTTGAAGAATTAAAGCATACCTCTCTAGTAACACGTCTAAGGATTCTTTTTTGCTTCGAAACTGACAACAAATTATTTAAAGATTTCAATATTGAGCTTCACTTTTGCCTTGGAATTTGATTCCCATCAGAATCGATCTGATCAATATAAAATACATTTTTTTATATTATCACTCACAGACATACATACACACACATCCATATATATATATATATATATATATATATATATATATATATATATATATATATATATATATATATATATATAAATATTGGATTATTTCTTCTGTATGTACCAGTGCTTTGGTTTATAGGTAACATTGTGTTATTTCCTTCCTATACTGCTAACATATCAACCGGTGACTCTTTCTGTCAGTTGATGTTTCTCTGCAACGAGCTTTTTAATTTTTTCTCTGACTTTCTGTAAGACGTGTTGCTAAAGGCGCTGATGAAGTGACGTTTTGGATTAGCTTTATTGATTTATAAAATAAAATAAAATAAAGTATTTCCAAACTGTTTTGGAAACGATCGTACGCCATACTGGACTTTATGTTCTAATTATTGGAACAATTGTAATGTTTTAATTCATTCAATGTTCATATATATATATATATATATATATATATATATATATATATATATATATATATATATATATATATATATATATATATATATATGCGCGCGTGTTTGTGTGAAAGGTTGCGACATAAAAGATAATTGATCCTTATGAAGAGGTCTATGACCATCCTGATTCGATACTCCAAAAGTTACGCAACATCAGAAACAAGTCTAATTTGGGGTAAAAATAAACGTAAAATCAATTATCACGAATAATGAGACACATTTCACGAAACACATGCTAAATGCACTTTATGGAATCCCAAAATAGATAAAGTTTTTCAGTTAATTGCGGGCAAAATTAGCATCTTTCTGCATACATAAAATACAGGTCTATTACGAATCTTGTTAAATTAAGTAATATCTGTACAGTGTATGTGACAAAAATGTTACATTTAATCAAACCGACTCTTTGATGAAAACCCGTAACTTTCATATCGTAGAGATATGCAATTCTTACAACGAATGACCACTGTCACGTCATGTTTGGATTCGTATTTTATCCCTTTCTTCGATGATCCTGTCCGTATTCACTTGCGTCACCACGAGGTTGGTTTTTAATTTGGCGAAAAGTCCAGCTCCCCTCAAAAGGGGCACTCCGGATTGGGACAAAAATAAAAAATTGTCTCGGTCTAGAAAGATTTCTCATTCACTGACCGAGAACAGAAAAGATGAAGTGTAGTATCAGAACATACACTACACGCAACGAAACACACGTACACATGTGATAAAATTAACTCTAACTTTAAAAAAAGACCAAATAAAGGATGATCACACACACTTTAGAGACAATGGTCATCTAAAAACTGTTTCACATGCGCATTATACATTAACACAGTACTTGTTTTCGACATATACAGTTATACAGTATGAAAATATACTTACGGCATACTTACGGCGAGATTTTTTTAAACAAATGAAATATTTATTAACCTATATATATATATATATATATATATATATATATATATATATATATATATATATATATATATATATATATATATATATGAGCAGAGCTACCAGGTTAGAGTGTGGGATAGCATCATATGCAACATCATGGTAGGGAGAGTTTAATTTAACAACAACGTTGATGCTGTCAGCTAGGTATCTTACTCACCGAGCTATTAAATATATGTTTATACTCTTAAACTAACGCTAATAAATAGATTAATTTCATTGTGTAACGTGTTTGAAAATTGTCATTAACTTCTTTAAGGGGTAGCCAGAGACGCAAAAATACTTCCATTATG
>OY744523.1:106509444-106516944 GCA_963556195.1 Sepiola atlantica | reverse complement strand
GTGTAAATACCTTTATAATTTACAAGTTTTTTTTTCAATAATAATTTAAGAAATAAAATAAACTAGCCAAAAAGTCGCAAAATGACGAATGTTTGTTTAGCTAACACAAACGCTTGCTAGGGATTCATAAGTAAGACTGCAGTCGATGGCGATCCGAATGATCTCTTTTCGTTGGATACTACATCGAAATTTAAGGGAGGGTGGCACTCTTTCCCCTGGATAGCTCCACTTATCCTTGATTCTCAGATTATAATCTTGCGTGTTTAACAAAGAGGATTAGGTACAATTTTTTTAATCTTTAGGAACAGAGGGGTGGCCCGTCTAATACATATTGTTAAAATTTCACAGAAATCGGACTTATCTAAATTTTCATGAAGGCATTTTTTATAACGTCGTAATTTAGGTTATAACAAATAATAACTTGTACATAAAATGGATGAACTATCAAGATAAACGTTTAACAGATTTATTTAAACTGAACACAGAATGAAATAATGAGTTAATTTGCCGCTGAACGCGATTGACATCTTAACAGTCTGAAAGCCGTGATCTGTGTTTACTTTTCTCTGGGCAGGACTCCATTTCCAAGAGCGATAACTCTTAACTCCCGAAATGGTTCAAAGGAACGTAACTCGTTTTCGTTAGTTGTCCTAACATCTCCCCGTTTTAGTCTTTAACGGTATCGAGCGCACCTGGGATCAACTTGGAGGTGCTTGACTCTAGTGCGACTGCGCTTTGGCCAACTCCTGTGAGGTCTTTGACAATTCTCACTTGTACTTGTCTGCATGGGAGGTGATGGAGATGGCAGTTCAAATGTTTACATTAACAAATCAAACGGAATGGTTGTTCTGTTGTCCACTAAGTTGTCTACAGAGTATCTGAGATGCAATTGGTTTTTGTGCCGTGCCCAGAATTGACTCTCGACTTGAACATCATACAGGAATTGTCTATTTATTTTGCGGAAGATGCCTGGTACCCAGTTTGGCCGGCCAGGTCTGTAATTCCGATGTGCCAACTGAAAAAGCTTTTGTTTTGCTAGGGCTTGGTTGTTGCCTTTGTGGTTGGGGACGTAAAGCGTCCAGTGTGGTACGAAGTTTTCGTCCCATAAGTGCCTCTGCTGGTGATAGACCATTCTTCACAGCCTCATTTGGTGTTATTCTATATGAAAGGAGGAAAGCATGTCGTATCTCCTCTGTTCCCCCTGCTTTTAGTAGTGCCCTTTTGAATGTGTCTACAAATCTTTCGGCTTGTCCGTTGGATTGAGGATGATACGGTAGCGACCGAACGTGTGTTATGCAACACGACTTGCAGAATAGTTGGAATGACTCAGACGTAAATTGTGTTCCGTTGTCTGAGACTAAAGTCTCGGGTAAGCCGTGTTGACTAAATAGCCGCCTAAGTACTGTTATTGTAGACTGAGTGTCAGTCTGTTTTATTGGAAAAACTTCTGGCCATTTGGAATGGGCATCAACAACCACCAGAAAAATAAGGACATTGATAGGGCCAGCAAAGTCTATGTGTATTCTGGACCATGGTCGCTCTGGGTATGTCCAGCGGGAATCAACAACATGAGGTGGATTCTTCTGTGCTTCTATACACTGGATACAACGTTTAACAGTATGCTCAATGTCTGTGTCTATGTTAGGCCAATAGACCACGCTGCGGGCTAGTGATTCTATTCGGTTAATGCCTGGATGGCCCGAATGTAGTTGCTTAAAGCCTGCTTGTCTGAGTTTAGTGGAAATAGCAACACGATCTGCAAACATCAAACAACCATCGATGACAGAAAGAGAGCCACTGCGCCGTTTGAACTGTTGGAGGTCTCCCGTGAGGGCAGGAGGCCATGTATGGTGGAGAAATCTGCACACTTTTTGTATCGTTGGATCTTGTTGTTATTCTCGCTTTATATCATTCCTTGTCACTGGAATTGTCCGGATACAATCTGAGAGCGTGCGTTGAAAATCGTCCTCGATGTTGATGCCAGCGATTACAGTGTCGTCATCAGTAACTGATTGTGCACTAATGAGTCGTGACAAGGCATCAGCTTGGCCGAATTCTGTTGTCCGGCGGTACTGTATAGCGAAATCGTACCCCAGTAGAATGATTGCCCACCGTTGTAATCGGCTGGCTGAATATACCGGAATGCCCCTTTTTGAGCCAAATATTGACAGTAGTGGCTTATGATCTATCAGAAGTGTAAAGTGACGCCCGAACAACATCTTATGGAATTTCTTCACAGCAAAAATCAGTGCCAGTGCTTCTTTTTCCACTTGACTGTAATTGCGTTCAGCGGGTGTCAGGAATCTGGCTGCATGCATGATTGATTTCTCAGTTCCATCTGCGAATATATGCGAGATTACAGCTCCAACGCCATGATTTGATGCATCTGCTGCTACCACAATTTTCTTATTTGGATCAAAATGCGTGAGCAGTAGGTCCGAGTTAATAAGTGCTTTGATTTTGTCAAATGATTTTTGACAGTCCTCGGACCAGGACCATTTTGTGACTTTTATCAACAGTTTGTTGAGCGGTGATTTGATTTGATGGAGTGAAGGCAAGAAACTACCAGTCCCAGAAATGCGCGTAGACCGCTAACGTCCGTTGGGGGTGACATGTGTTGAATGGCTGCCACATTAGCAGGATCTGGACGACGACCCTGACAATCAAATATAAATCCCAAGCATTTAATGGACGGTAAATAAAAATGGCACTTTTCAGGTCGAAGATGGAGACCAACGTCTTGGATGCGGGTTAGGACCTTGCAGATCCGTTTTGTCAACTCCTGGTTGGATTTCCCAACAACAATGATGTCATCCAAGTATGCAGCTGTACCTTCCATGCACGTGAGCATTGTGTCCATTATCTGCTGAAATATTGCAGGGGCTGTTTTTACCCCAAAAGGTAAATGAGTGAATTGGAATAATCCACGGTGTGTTTTTATAGTAAGCAGCTCCCTGGAGGTTTCTGCCACTTCGAATTGCAAATAAGCCTCTGCGAGGTCCAATTTTGCAAAGCAGGTGCTAGCATTAAGTACAGTGAAGAGATCATCGGGGATTGGCAATGGGTATTGAGGATCCTCTAGTGCTGCGTTGAGCCCCGTTGAAAAATCAGCACACAACCGAATTGAACCATCGGCTTTCTTTACAACCACGATGGGTGCTGCCCACCGTGAATATGTTACTGGTATGATGACCTTCATTTCCTACGTCATTTTAGTTCCTGGTCCACCAGTGGCAATGCAGCGTATTCCACTGGGTGTTTGGGTCGAAAAACAGGCTTAGAAAATGGTTTCAGGAACAGTGTGGCCTTTGCCTGCGTGCAATGTCCCAATTTGTTTGTGAAGACTGGAGAAAATTGTTTCATGATGTCTTTGGTCTGGTCGATAATGCTGCTCTGAGGTGACGATTTGGACACCACCTCACATATCTGATTGAGTAGAATGTCGAGAAGACCTAGTAACTCGATAAAATTAAATCCCAGCAAATTGTGGCATGAGTTTGCTATGTATACGGTACCTGAACCGTTTTTTCTTTCATTTTGATGGTAGCGGGTAATTGACCCGTGATGTGAACACTATCTCTAGAAGCACTCTGTGCTACCTAACTTGTTGGTGTCAATGAAGGTTGGCCTATGGCTTCCCATAGTTTTTGTGATATAATAGTTATATCTGATGCTGTATCGATTTGCAGTTGAATAGGATGGCCATTTAATTGTACTGCAACACATATTTTCGTTTGGATTTTTGGTTTGAGAGAAAAGTTGCTATCAGACTGTTTGTTTTTGTTCTGTGCTGCTGTCGTTGCTTGTTATGTGAGGTTTACCTATTATGGGTTGGTTTTCGTCCTGGAGGGGTGCAAAATCCCTCTTTATTTTTAAACGTTCACATTCTTTGTTTACAAGGCCTGCATACGTTGAAAAATCGGTCGAGGAAGATTTCGTTATGCTAAGGCAGTTGAAACGCATATTGAATAATGAAATATGCTCACCAAAAATCTGAGTGAGGGTTTTAACTGTGTTGTCGAAACTGAAGTCACGAGCATGATTTGGTAATATGTAATTTGTATACCGATCATGTTCCGACGTCCCAAGCTTCCAGTCGTCAGCTTGATCCTTGAAATCCACTCGAAAAATGTCCTCGAAACGCGCAAACCATGTTTCGAACGTCGAATTTGCCATTGGGTCGTAATGAAATTCCGTTATTGTTTGTGAAATCGAATCGGTAGACGTCCTTACATTTGTTTCTGAAATTGACGCTGTAGTCGTGGAAAATCTCTCTGAAAATAATTCCATCAAACGTAATTGTTGTTGCAGCAATTGTTGTATTGTACATTCCATTTTTTTGTTTCTGTTTTTGCTAGATTGTACATTCCATTTTTTTCTTTTTTGAAAAATGTAAAATTATCTAATCCTCCGTCGCCACTGTTATAACCTCGTAATTTAGATTATAATAAGCAATAACTTTTAAATAAAATGGATGAACTATCAAGATAAACGGTTAACAGATTTATTAAAACTGAACACAGAATGAAATAATGAGTTAATTTGCCGCTGAACGCGATTGACATCTTAACAGTCTGAAAGCCGTGATCTGTGTTTACTTTTCTCTGGACAGAACTCTATTTCCAAGGGCGATAACTTTTAACTCCCGAAATGGTTCAAAGGGGCGTGGCTAGTTTTCGTTAGTTGTCCTAACAGGATTCTACTTCCTCTGTACTTTTTTTGCATAAAAGTAAAGAAAACTAAATATTGGCCACATTAACATTCCTTAAGCTTACAATCTCATGTCCAAAATTCATAATGATCGGTTAATTAGTTTAGGAGTGAATCTTATACATACAAATATACAAAAATATACACATACCGAACTTTATATAAATAGATATTATCAGACAAAATATCGCTTGTTTGTTGTAGTTCACGTTCAACCGTAACCGTACCTGAGAGTTCAACATTTAAACTCTTCGGCCTAACCTTCACAGGTAACATGAATTGGAACAAATATATTGAAGACATTGCCAAGGCTGCAGCAAAGAAGATAGGCTCCTTCTACCGTGCTAGTAAACTCCTCAGACCTGACATTATCCTATATCTCTACAAAGCCAACATTCGCCTATGCATGGAGTATTGTTGCCACATCTGGGCTGTTACATCATCTACTAGTCTCTCCCCCCCTGTACAAGGTCCAAAAAAGAGTCGCCATCTTAATAGGTCCCTCACTGTCAACCAAGCTCCAGCACCTGTCTCATCGCCGCAATGTAGCATTCTTGTGCTTGTTTTACGAATACTTCAATGGATTATGCTCCGATGAACTAGCTACTCTGGTGCCCCCTCGACGTAAATTCACTAGACCAACTCGACAATCAGCTAAATCCATCCATTCACTGTGGAGGCCCACATATGCCCCCTGTTTCCCCGACTGTACCGACATGCAGAGGTTTAAATCTAATGTAAACCGATATCTCGCTGCACAGCTCCCAACTTAGAATGAAACCCTGAACCTACTCCCTAATTCTCAGTAGCCCCTTACGTCTACGTTGGCGCCTGCTTTGTTTGGGCTGAAATATCATTAAAAAAACCTTTGGAATTAATATTTCGTACTCTTAAACAATTTTATCCAATTAATGTAATGACCAAGCGATACCGTAGATAATTCAAGTAAATTTCACCAGAATCGATTAAATAAAAGAAAAATAGAGTCGGAACACAATAGCTGTTTAAAAAAATATATCTTTTTTTCGTACAATGTATATTCCATCGTTAAAAGAAACAAACACCTTGTAAACTATTTATGGGATTTTGAATTTTAATATTTCGTTCTATTAATTTCATTGCAAAAGCTATTATTTTAATGATATATATTCCTTTATCATTTCGAAAATACAAATTATTTCTTACAAGAAATTTAATAAGAGAAATAGCAAAGGGAGAAGTCAACGCTGGGTAGATATAGCTAATAGAATATATTTCCGAAATTTCAGAAGCAAAATGCATCGGTTACGGAGATTACTACAAATATATTGAAGAACATTGAATTTCTGACGATTCCCCACGGGAATAAAAAACAAACGTGTCTGTGTATCTAACTTGTATATTTTTATACTTCTACTAAGCTCTCCCCGTGTACTCAGCATTGTCGAAGTAAATCACGTCTGAGATGGGTGTATTTGCTGAGGACTCCACGCTCTACTCCCGGCATGAGGGCAAACCGAATGCCCACACAAGCATGGCAATGGCTAAATCATTGGAAAATGACCTCCAATCTGTAGTAGACTGTGTTAAAAAATGGATGGCTACATTTAATGCAAGCAACACAAAGCTCCTTTCCATAAACAACTGAGAATTTTTTCCAACCATCGACTGTCATGGCCGATAGAATCCTTCTCGAGAGTCCAACGTTTAAACTCATTGGCCTGACATCCTCATGCAACATAAAGTTTAATAAGTACATAGAAGATGGTGCCAACTCTCTCGTGAATAAGGTCCCTCTACTCGACTAGAAAACTTCTCATACTTGCCAGTATCCTATATCCGCATGAAGCCACCGTACATAGCATATTGTTGCCACATCTGAGCTAGTGCACTAACCATTGACCCCTCTCTCTCTCTTTGACAAGGTGCAAAAAAAGAATTTCTAACTTAATAGGGTCCGCACTGCCTGACAAGCCATGTGGCATCACCGCAGTGTTGCCTACTTGTGCTGGTTTTACAAGTACTTCCACGGAATATACTCCGATGAATTTACTATACTTGTACATCCTCAGCGTTAATACTCTCGACCCATCCGCCCTGTAAAAAAGATGAAAAATATATACATATATTATTTTAAAAAAAAACGTGTACTTATATATATATATATATATATATATATATATATATATATATATATATGTATAAATATTTCTTATTTTTATATATATATATATATGGCGCTTATATATATTTACGCACATACACATGTGTTTTATGCTTACGCAATCTTCAGTGCAGGAGATGATAATAACTGTCGGTGGAAGGATTTGAACCCCTCGGCCACTATGAATTACCATGGGAAAGAAGAGAATTATATATAATGTCGAGCTGGCGGGCATAGCCAGTAAGATAACGATAACATTGTTCTACAGCGGAAGCCGGACCATTGCATTACGTTTATATTGACAAACTATTATTCATTCTCTTAAATAGGCCTCGTCCTTCATGAAATACACACACACACACACATATATATATATATATATATATATATATATATATATATGGGATATATTTTGTCATGAGAAGAAATTATAACCCTTAACTTAAATGAATGCCTCTCCTCTTGAGGAAGCCCCTTGTTTGGACAACCTTCTGAGACTGACCGTCACTCCAGACCTGAAATGGAAGACTTACCTCAAATCCGTTGCCAAGGTCGCTTGAAAAATTGTTGAATCATTCTACAGCTCCAGAAGCTATCTCATTCCTGACGCAATCCTCTACCTGTATAATAGCCATATACATCCTAAG
>OY744523.1:106329444-106504444 GCA_963556195.1 Sepiola atlantica | reverse complement strand
AATCATTAAGTTGACAAAAAATAAATAATTTGCCTACGGTACATACCCTGTTGCCTAGTGTACATATTCCATAACTCATAATGATAAGTTCAATAATTTAGAATTTCACATAGCACTTACGTATTGACGCTTACGTACGCGCACGGATCTGTTTAAACATGTATTACTTAATCTAACTCAAAATTTGATCTAGGGAAATTCTTTTCTCGATTAAATTTGTTGTGTCTAAGTTATTTTAAAAGTTAATTTTAGAGGGAGGGTGCAAGTCTTGGTGGGCGCACCCTTTTAAATGGCAAAGTTTAACATTTTTAAACATATGCACATATTCAATTTATATATATATATATATATATATATATATATATATATATATATATATATATACTTCCTAAATGTTAAGCTTTGCAAAGAAGTAATGTGTTCATGTTACTCACCGTCTTGCTTAGAGAATATATTCTAAAATTCATAACAATCCGCTTATAAGTTTAGGAGATTATCCTGTATATATATATATATATATATATATATATATATATATATATATATATATATATATATATATATATATATATATATATATAGTCTAAAGAAGCTTTGAGTCATTTTAAACAAAAGAAAAAAAAAGAAGTAAAATGCAGTTTAAATTCCCAGAGAAATTAACTAAATCCAAGATATTGCAGACTTTACATTCGTTGGAAAATTCATAAATAAATAAATAAATAAGTAAATAAAATAAAAAGGGGGGATTAAGTATCTAACAGTGAAACAAAAACAGGAGACCTTAAGCGTCTAATATTAACACGGGGATCCTTAGCTGTTTACCATGTAACTGTTTCGGATATATATATATATATATATATATATAAAGAGAGAGGGAGAAAGAGAGTGAAAGATACTAGCCAATTTATTATTGGAATAATAGGAGATATTTTCCAGTTGCTATTATTGAATACTATGTGATTCTGTATTTGTCACACTTTCTGAATTATTTTTGGTGGGTATTAGGGAATAATATGTGATTCTGTATCTGTCCCGCAATTCAAGATTGGGAGGGGTCACCTGGTGCGAAGTTCTGATGTAAATGCGACCCTAAATCTCCGATGATCGATGAACTCTCCCGAATCTTAGTTTCCATTTAATTGTTATTGCCACCAACATCATCACATTCGCTGCCGTTATTTAAAACGTGGATATTAACATCAGTTAATATATGTTTCAATACGTTTAATTAGATTTCTATAAAAATACAACTAAGCTTCAATTTAGATCTTATTTATTATTTAAAGAAACGGCGTATCAAAGAAATGGATTTTATTTTTGTAGAAATGGATGTTAATTTGGTCGTGAAGCTATCTCCACGTATCAATAATAGTCTGGTGATTAGCTGGTGATTAAACTGAAATCAATCCATATTTGGCACAACGATGGCATTAATCAGCCGACCATAAGTTATTCATTGTTGTCTCAAGTATTTGCATCGATGATGGCGGTCGCTAAATTGAATAACAATAGTCAAGACTCTGAAAGCATTTTCATGTATTGTTGACGCTTTGTTCGCATCACTTATGTCTTTTATGTTTATTGTTTGCTTCTTATAGAGACAGCATGGCGAGGTTTTAAATGTTTGCCAACTTCTTCTCGGTATCGGGCATGACAGATATTTGGGAAAACAAAAGTAACAAAAGGGAAAAACAAAAGAAAAACACTCAAGGAAAAAGTTTGGTATTGTGGGTAAGAATAAAAGAATTCATGAGACTAGCATTTCAAATCATCCCCAAACCGTCAAATCCTAGACAGTCTAATCTTGCGTCAGATATAAATATATAACAATAGAATGTTTGTCTGTGTCTACAATTACTCCTCCATATATATATATATATATATATATATATATATATATATATATATATATATATATATATATATATATTATTAGATAACCCGTCCCAGGACGGGTATAAGCAATACATATAGGGTTAGATTAACATATTTCTGTTTTTATCTTCTTTCTTTTGGGGGGTATGGTACGTGTTGTGGTTGCAAGGTTGAACAATAATTAGTGAGGAATACAATGAAGACGCAAACAACAAGGAGAATGCAATAATAAGTGTATTAAAGAAAAGGTATAGTTACAGTATGTACAAATGAAGGTGTCGAGTCAGAGAGTCTTGGTGGGAGGACATGTACGCTCTTCGGCGTCACTTCCGGTGGCATTTAGGTAACACACACTAAGGCCAACCTAGGCTTGCCATTTATAGTGTAACGTTATTCGTATATGCAAATGAGTGGTTGCCACCACAACACCCCCCTCCCAAGATTTGAAGTCACACAGATTTCAATATCTTTTTCTTTTGGGGTTTACCATCAATGGTTCATTAAATTTTCTTTTCCTACCTAATCTTCGGGGTTCAGGTGTATATTGAGGCGGTTCCAAATTAAAGGATTCGTATATGACATCTATGGTTTCCTCCTCTTCGACTGTTGTCGTATAATCATCATCTTGGATATGACGTTTTTTTATCTGATTCAGGTGCCTTTTATGTATACTCTGTGGACTTTTAATCATATATGTACAATCACCAATGCGTTTATCCACTACTCCACATTCCCAGTAAGATGTGTTATTCTTGTAGCACTTAAAATATACTCGATCTCCCGAGTTATATTTCTTTCTTCTCGTGTGTGTAGTGTTTCGGATAATTGCCTATCTTGGCAACAGTTTATCAAACGCTGATTTTACCTTTCTGGCAAACATTAGATCAGCTGGTGATATGTTTGATGGTGTACTAGGATGTGGTGTGATCCTATAAACTTGCAAGAATTGTTGCAAAGCTTTTTCTGTTGGTGTTCCAATGGATTTCTTTAACGCTCGTTTTAGCGTGTCCACGAACCTTTCCGCAAGGCCGTTCGACTTTGGATGATACGGCGGAGTCGTGATGTGCTTCACTCGGAACGTGTCGCAAAATTCCTTAAACTCTGCGGATGTGAACTGCGTTCCGTTGTCAGTGACCAGTGTGTCTGGTACACCGAATCTTGCAAACAACTCGTGTAGGAACCCTATTGAGTTGTTCGTTGTTGGATTCCTGCAACGCATTACCTCCGGCCATTTTGTGTAACTATCCACTACAATTAAATAATAGTTTTCTCCTACTGGACCAGCGAAGTCCATGTGGATTCTCGACCATGGTTGGTCGGTTTTCGGCCAAGGTTTGTGTACTATAGGTGGGGATTTTGCTGCTAACTGGCATCCTTTACATTTATTTATTGTTGCTGCTATGTCAGTGTCCATGTTACGCCAGTACACGTAGCTTCTCATTAACGACTTCATTCGATTTATCCCCGGATGTCCCGTATGGAAATCTTTTAACATCCTATTCTGCAATGTTTTGGGTATTACCACTCTCTCACTGTACAGTAACACATCGTTACATATGGAGAAAACTTCCTGCACCTTTGTGTCCGTTATAATTTTCTCTTTTATGATCTTTATGTATTCGTCTTTCTCGGCTTCCCTTTTAATGTCCGACAAAGTTACGGGTAGTTCCTTAATGATGTTTGCTACCATATTTTTTACTTCAACATTTGTCCGAATTGCTGCAATGACTGATTCTTCCAGATTGTGTTTCTGTGGTATCAGTCTTGACAGTCCATCCGCATGGCAAATCTTTTTTGATGCTAGATGTAGTAGCTGGAAATCGTAATTAAGTAAGATTGTACCCCAGTGCAGCAATCTATTTGCGGTGTATACCGGCAATCCTTTTTTTGATCCATAGATCGTGACTAACGGTTTATGGTCGGTTTCAAGTAAGAATTGTCTACCATATAAATATCGGTGAAATTTAGTCACGGAAAAGATTATGCTCAATGCTTCTTTTTCGATTTGTGAATATGCCCTCTCGGCTGGTATCAGCGTTCTCGAAGCGTGCGCTATTGGTTTTCTAGACCCATCCGGCATAATATGTTGAATGCATGCTCCTAAGCCGTAGGAACTAGCGTCACTAGCGACGACTATTTTTAATTTTGTGTCAAAGTGCGGTAAGAATAATTCGGATGTTAGTGCGCTCTTTATTTTGTCAAAAGCGGGTTGACATTCTTGCGTCCAATTCCAAGATGTATCCTTTTTAAGCAGATTATTTAAGGGGGCTCGCAAGTTATGCATTCCTTCAATAAAAGATTGATAATAATTTGCGAGTCCTAAGAAACTCTGCAAGGTTGTTACGTTATCAGGTGCTGGCATATTTTTTATTGCCGCAGATCTGTCTGGGTCTGGACGTCGTCCATGTTTGTTTATTATGTGTCCAAGATACCTAATCTCGCTCATACAAAAGTCACATTTACTTTCTTTTACTTTAAAGCCGAATTCTTGTATTCGAGTAAATACTTGTTTCAAATGTTCCTTATGTTCTTGTAGGGATTTGCTCCTGACAACAATGTCGTCCAGGTATGCACATGCGCACTCAATACCACTTAGCATGGTGTCTATCGCTTGCTGAAAAAATGGCAGGCGCTACTTTGATGCCAAAGGGCAATCGGTTGTATTTGTATAATCCCTTATGCGTATTGATGCATAGTATTTTTGAGCAATTTTCCTCGACCGGTATTTGCAAATAAGCGTCGCTCAAGTCTATCTTGGAGAAGATATTACCACCATTTAACTTCGTGAATATTTCCTCTGGGCTTGGTAGAGGGTAATGGTGATCTTTTAATAGGGAGTTGACCCCGGTCGAAAAATCTGCGCACACTCTAACTTCGTCATTCTTTTTCTTTACGTATACGGTGGGGGCTGCCCACTCGCTGTGTTCTATTTTTGATAGAATTCCTGTCTGTTCCAATCTATCTAATTCTTTATTAATCTTTTCCAACCCAGCGAACGGAACGTTTCGCTTTTTTCTAAAAATTGGGCTGGCGTTTTCTTTAAGTTCAAACGAGGCCTTGAATTTATTACAGCGACCTATGTTAGTCGTGAATGCTTCAGGAAATAATTCTTTTAAATCGTCTTTTATATTTACTGTTGTTGGAGAAGAACATTCTATTTTTTTACAGAATGTATTGATTGGCTTATCCCATAGTCCAAATTTCTCAATTAAATCTATTCCAAACAGATTTTCACTATTTTTCAGTCCGAATATTTTTAATTTCTTCGTAATCCCTTTTAATTTTATCGGAAGGACAACTTCTCCTTCAAATTTTATACCACCACCAGTTACCGTCCGGGCTGATTTACTCGTTTTCATCATGGTTGTTTTTTTACCCAACTTTTTCCATGTATTCAGGTTTATAATAGAAATATCGGAGCCGGAGTCGAGTTGTAACTTTATTGGTGTTTTAAATATTTCCACTTTTACGTATTTTCGCCGATCTTTGTCTAATTTTGTATTTGATTTTGTTTGCTGTACTCTCTTTCTGGTGTAATCTTTATATCTGCAGCAATCGCTTTTGTGTCCTACCTTCTTACAAATGTAGCATTTTTTCTTCTTATAAGGACAATCTGATTCCCAATGCTTTTCTGCACATCTCTTACAGTTATATCTAGGAAGAGGCTTGTTATATTCTGTCCTATATTTATGGTTATTAGGATTGTAATATCCCGTTCCATTTCGATTGCTTTTCTTTGTAAAGTTCTTGGTTGGTGTGTATGGTTTTCTAACTTTTCTTACATATGCCACTCCGGATTCTTCTATATTTTTTGAATCCTTTTTTAGTGTAATGGCCCTTTCACAGTCCTCTGCTAGTTTCTGGAGGGTTAAATCTTGCTCAGATTCCAGCTTACACAACACTCGTCTGCGTATTTCTGCATTTTTCGTGGAAACTAACCCTTGTGCGAAGATTAGACATTTAAAATATTCTACCGTTAGTTCCGCAAGCTTAAAATTATCGCAGTTTTTATTGACAACTGATGCGTATGTCAAATAATCTTGGTTGTCCATCTTTCTTAGATTCATGCACAGCCATCTTTTATGAAAAAGAGATATATTTGGATTAAATAATTCTTTTAGTAATTTCACAGCTTCCATGAACTCTAACTCCGCAGTTTTTTTAGGTAATATGTAATCTATGAATTTGCTGTGTTCTGATGTACCCAATTTCCTGAGTAAGAGGCTCACTTTCTGGCTATTTGGCCAATTTTTGCAGTCCAGTTGAAAGACATCCTCGTATCTTGTATAGTATGCTTCAAAAGTCTTTCCTTCCTCCGGCACATAATTAAATGTGTCCATACTATTAAAGATAGTTGTATGGGAGAAATTAACACTGTCGACATTTTCTTGATTACTCTTTAGTAGTTCCAGTGTTTTAGCAAAACGTTCATTTTGTCTTTCCTCGCGGTCAGCTTGTGCCTGATTTTGTCTTTCCTCGCGGTCAGCTTGTGCCTGTAAAAATTGCATGAACATTTTTGATAAGTCTTCCATTTTTTTTATTTATTTATTTTTTTTTTTTCGTGACGTTTTACTGCATTATCCGTTATCCAGTGACAACTTAAAAAAAAAAATCCTTTCCTTGAGATTTAATTTCTAGCTATGGTATTTCCTTTTAGTACCGCCGCCAAACAATTATTAATTAAAAAATTCCTTTAGTTGTTGTTTTGCTAACGGGGAGCAGTAATTAGAATCCACTGGTGAACTTTTTTTTTTCGTAGGTTACTTCCTTGCTTTTCGTAATACGAGTCTGACCTGTCGTTTTGCGACAGAACAAAATCCGCTTTTCGTTTGCAAGTTGGTCCTTTAGTAATACAAAACAGATTTGTCGTTTAGCGACAAAACAAAAATTCACTTTTACATTCGTTTGTAAGTCGGATTCCCAGAAAACGGCGTAAATTGTCGCTTTTGCCACGTTCGAGTTTTTTTGTTTTTTTTTCACTTAAGTTGAAACTTTTCTTTAGCGTAAAATCCGTTTGCTCGTCAACACTTTGCATTGTACTTTTTTTAAAAAAAATAGTTCTTCGTCAAACTGTTATATTTGACGCTTCATATCTCGTCGCCAACTGTTGTGGTTGCAAGGTTGAACAATAATTAGTGAGGAATACAATGAAGACGCAAACAACAAGGAGAATGCAATAATAAGTGTATTAAAGAAAAGGTATAGTTACAGTATGTACAAATGAAGGTGTCGAGTTAGAGAGTCTTGGTGGGAGGACATGTACGCTCTTCGGCGTCACTTCCGGTGGCATTTAGGTAACACACACTAAGGCCAACCTAGGCTTGCCATTTATAGTGTAACGTTATTCGTATATGCAAATGAGTGGTTGCCACCACAACAGTACGGTTTCTGTGGCCCCTCCTAATTATTATAGTTTAAAAAATGTGATCATGAGACTAGCATTTCAAATCATCCCCAAACCGTCAAATCCTAGACAATCTAATTTTGCGTCAGATATAAATATATAACAATAGAATGTTATTCCGTGTCTACAATTATTCCTCCATATATATATATATATATATATATATATATATATATATATATATATATATATATATATATATGTATATATATATATATATATATATATATATATATGTACATATATATATATATATGTGTATATATATATATGTGTATATATATATGTGTATATATATATGTGTATATATATATATATATGTGTATATATATATATGTGTGTATATATATATATATGTGTGTATATATATATATAGTAGATTACCCATCCTGGGACGGGTGTAAGCAATATATATAGTATTAGATTTACATATTTCTGTTTCTTTTCTTTCTTTTGGGAGTATGGTACGGTTTCTGTGGACCCTAACCCTAAATATTATAGTTTAAAAAATGTAATGTGCCCACTTTTCACACCTTGTTGCCTAGTATACATATTCCATAATTCATAATGATAAGTTTAATAGTTTAGGATTTTACCGAGCACATGCATATTATTGACGCCTATTCGCGTGCACTGATCCTTTTAAAAGGTTATTGCTTAAAAGGTTACCCAGAATTTGATGTAGATGGTGTCTTTTATCTATTAAATTTATTAAGGCGGTTGTAGATTTGGGTAGATATACCCAAACTTTGTTTACAAACAATAAAATGTGCCGGTCGTACTCACCGGGTAGTCGAGAATATATATTCCAAAAGTCATAATGATCGGTTCATAAAAAATTATATATGTATATATGCACACATTAAATGTTAACATTTACAAAAAATATATGTGTGTCTGTTACTCCCTGTAATTTTTAGAATATATATTCTCAAAATTCATAATGATCCATTTATTAGTTTAGGAGATAAACCTGCACACACACACACACACACACACACACACACACACACACACACACACACACACACACACACACACACACACACACCATAAGAAACTTTTATATAAAAATCATGATTCTGTTTTTATCATACTTAGATAACTTCACTCTTCCCAACTTATGAATTGTGTGTCCTTTTGTGTAAATATTATATGTATGCGTATTCTACGTGTAAAAGATGTCTATGATGGACGTTTGATTTTATTAGGCTGATATATATTTTACTAGACAGAAATGTATTCTCCTCCTTCACAACATTTCAACTAGTTTAGAGCTGACCCACTTAAATCTTGCCGCGTAAATAATAAGAAATCTCATGTAAATTAGATCGGTCGACATATGAAATTTGAATCTAGAAAACTTTAACGGTAAGCATGTTTCAATAATGATAGTTTTTATTTAGTCATGGGCTCCTTTATACATTGAAAGTTTGCTTCATTCTTTGATATGAACACATTTTTGAGCTGTATTTATTATTGAGTACTATTATATGAACACTGTAATGATTATACGGATTTTTACCACGTGGATACATACCATTCATATACATTAATATTAATATATATATATATATATATATATATATATATATATATATATATATATATATATATATATATATATATATATATATATATATATATATATATATATGCATGTATGTTTGTGTGTCTGTGTGTGTGAGTGTGTGTGTATACTATTCCAGCTGTGATGTCGTTTCAATATTCATAAGTGTGGCTAGACATCGCAACCGCATCAACTCCGAGACTGGATACCTAGACGCCAGGTCACTATCAACTGTTACCATTAGTGTCGGATGTTTTAGCCTATAAGTTAACAAAATCGATACTGGAAATAGAACAAATTATATTTTGAATTTATTCTTTTATATATAGTTACGATACGAGTAACCGTGACGACTGAATTATTTTTACAGAAGAGTATTACGTTACGCTAAGTGGAAATTATGAATAATGACTGGAAAATCTTTTTATATGGAATAGGTTTTATTTACATTTAATATTTTACATTGGAGATAATAGAAGTTTTTCATAAAACTTTAAATTAACACATTTTAATACAGGGGTTTATGAACAATCAAACAAAATTATCTCAATTCGTTTATCATTGTGAGAAAGCTCTATCTGAAAGGATATCGAGCCCTTTGTGTGTGTGCTAAATTAGCTGGCTCGATTGGGCTCTGTTCTGATTTCAAGAAGTTGTTTTTTACGTTGCTTATATGGGGAGGAATGGTCACAATTGGTAGTGACTAGTGTCCGATTTTCGAATATCGGCGTTGATGACCTAGCTACGTTTAGTCACAGTGATGAGTCATGAAACGACGAAACAGCCGCTCGTGGATTACTATATATATATATATATATATATATATATATATATATATATATATATATATATATGTGTGTGTGTGTGTATGTGTGTGTGTAGTAATATAAAGAAAATATTTTACATAGTTCAGATCGATTCTTATGAGAATCAATTTCCAAAGAAAATTGAAGCTCACTATTCAATATTTATACTTTTCAATATGTATTTAAAACATTACAATAGAGCTATATTATATTGTAGTTGAATGGCCTTCTCAGAGCAAAGAAAACTTACACGCGTTTCTTGTAAAAAAATCCGAGCATACTTGAACAAATTGAAGTTGCCACATGAATATCATGTCTTCAGAGTCAGTTGCCAAATGAAAACTATACAATGTAAAGCTGTACATTGATCTAAATAAGCTTTCCGAAAATGTTTTTAAAAAGTAACAGGAACGTCATTGGTGGAATGGATGTGACCCAGCCCCAAACCTGATTTTCAAAAATATTCAAAAGCCGAATGTCCAGAACAAAACTAGGATGCACATCAAAAAGACCCACCGAACGATGATCATGATTATGAATTATATCCATTGTGCCACGCGTCCTTGCGGACATTTATAGTATGGATATTAGGAGCCTTACACCTATTCTTGTTTTAGACGTAGATACTAAGAATACAATAACGAATTACTTACGACTTCTACCCGATCATGGCTGACGAACGAGAGCAAGTTACCCCCGGGGATTTAATGAAGGGCTCCATTCAAAATTCCGTACAGATATCCGAGTTCGACATAAAGATTATAGAGTTCTACAAGACGCACCTGAAGAAAGTCGTGGGTTGCATCGACCAAAACGTTGTGAGAATAACATCGAATTAGTACAAACAATACAAATTATCAATCCTCATCTAAAAAATTCTGAAACAATAAATTACAAATTAAATTACAAAAATACAAAAAACATCCGTTTTTCATTGAAATGCACCTATGTTTTAAGAGTGTATTGCTATTGGACAATTCAGCACCCCCTAATTGCTTATATAAATAAATCAGTTTTATTAATGGCGGTCAAATTATAAAGAAACACTGATTTGTATATTTCTTGAATCCGTTAGGTTACACACTGTCTGCAAAGTTAGTAAAATATAATAAAATAAAATGACTACATCAACAATTGTTTCTCCATGCTCACTATATATCTCTCTACCGGCTTATTTGGCATTATGGTTAGAATGTTCGCTTATGTGCCGGGAAATCGGATTTTAATCCAGGGTCAAGTCACACCAAAAATGGTACTTGATGCGCCCTTGCAAAACACTCAGCATTATAAGGTTAGGATCAAGTGTAAGTGTAGTAATCCTGAGAAAGGTGTGACACGCTCCCCTACATCTCTATGTAGTATCCAATGAAAAGAGAGATTTCTGGTTGCCCTCAACTAAAACTTTGATTGTTCAATGCAAGGTGTACTCGGTAAAACATGTTTATTATTCTTTCCTTAAGCCAAGGCTTTTCAAAGATTAAAATTTTATCATCAGAAAAATTACATAGATAGATAAGTTGGCAGTGGAAAAGCCAAATTCAAAATTTGAAAACATATTAAGTAATGGAGAGTGAGAGCATTGAACAATCGGAGTTGAAATAGATTTGTCATTCGTACATGTTTATCCCTCTTTCATTTATCTTTATAATTGCTCTATCTCGTATATTGAGCTTAAACCATTTCACTGTAGGTTCTATCTACTAAAAGTATACTTTTAGTTTCATATTTTATATATATATCTATACATAGGTGTAATCAGTCAACAGCAAATCAGAAGCACACAAGTTGGAAAAGAAGTATAATAATAGTGAATAAAAAACTGAGAATGAAAAAGTAAAATAAGTAAACGTGCAACTTACAATTTCGTGCCAAATTTATTGGACAATTTTAGAAACAAAGTAAGGTAAATCCCCATTTCAGTTTTGTTTTGTTATTTGGGTATCGTCTATAGAAAATTTTCAAAAACCATTCCATTCTTAAAGCCTTCTATTAGGTGTGAACAGAGTTCTTGAAAATCGCGAACTAAAATTACTGTAAATAGTAGTAATAACACAGCGTGACGTCACTTGCTTTATATGCATCATTCCTTCACTTATAGAAGTTGAATGCTTGTATGTCTCGCCGCCTTTAAAAGTGTTAAAATTATCATTGTTTATAAGCTGTTCAGAACTGGCCTATCGGTTAGCGACGTTGGATTGGGGTTGAAAAATACTTGTAATCCAGGGTTTCGAATCGTGTGACCGGTAGTGAATAGTCGTACTTCTATGCTGATGAGTCTTGATTGAAAAGAGACGAAACGTATACGTCCATAGATAAATAAACAATAAAAAATATTTATATTTGAAGCTCCTCGTTAAAAAGTAGAGCACTGTAAATAGTAGTAATAACACAGCGTGACGTCACTTGCTTTATATGCATCATTCCTTCACTTATAGAAGTTGAATGCCTGTATGTCTCGCCGCCTTTAAAAGTGTTAAAATTATCATTGTTTATAAGCTGTTAGCGACGTTGGATTGGGGTTGAAAAATACTTGTAATCCAGGGTTTCGAATGTGTGACCTTTAGTGAATAGTCGTACTTCTATGCTGATGAGTCTTGATTGATAAATAAACAATAACAAATATGTATATATATATATATATATATATATATATATATATATATATATATATATATATATATATATCTTTCCCTCTCTTGTTCTGTATCTATTGTTCTACTCCAACTACTAGTTAAATCGTATTATTGCTTGTGACGATATTCCCTTTAGTCTATAATGGGCTATTCTAATTAAAAAATTCTCTCTTTATTACTTTCGATTTCTAATGAAAGTTAGAGAGAATAATAGTACTAGACGACGTATAGAATAAGAATGGATGCCCATACAACATACATTGACGAAGGATGAAAATGATAGATCGTACGTTAGTAAAGGTTAACAAGAAATGAATCATTCGATAACTTATTTGCAAATTAAGGCTAATTAGAAAAAATACAATGGAAGGTTTTTAAAACAACTTAATCACAAAATTGATGAAGATTTTAGGATGTGTTTAATGAATATACATAAAAACAGCCTTAGGGGAAGGAGCATTTATTGACTCAGCTTTAGTATGATATATTTATTTTCATAATATCAAAAAATACAAAATTTACTATAATTGACATCTCAAATGTTCGCAGATACTCTATGATTATATATATATATTTCTATATTCTGCAACTGTTTATAGCAGAGTTTCTGATGTTGAAGTTATTTGAAACCATGTTCGCATTTGTTGGCAGCAGAGTTGATTTAAAAAACACGCCTTCATCTACCAACCTACACCTCTCCCTACGTTTGGCATTCATAGCTTTATTACTATTATGTAAGTAGCCGCCGCCCTTAATTCCAGTCTTATACGATGCATGTCGAACATAAGTGGGAGAGAGCTTACAAAGAATCCGGCGTTTAACCGAACAAATACAAACAAATAAACAGAGAAATGGGCGAAAAGAGAAGTCGTTTGTTAATTTGTTTTATTTCTGCGAGAGAGATTGAAAGAGATATGGTGAAAGAAAGATAAGGACGGGGCGATGTCTATATATATATATATATATATATATATATATATATATATATATATATATATGAGAGAGAGAAAAACAGAGACAGAGACAGGGACACAGACAGACACAGAGATAGACAAACAGACAGACAGATGATACAGACATAGGATGAGACAGAGGAGTGGAGGGGGAAACTAGATAAAAAGGAAGAAATAAATAGACATATGAAGAACGAACTACATAGATAGGAAGTAGATATACAGATAATTACAAAGGAAAATAGATATAAAGATTGAAGGAAAGAAAGTGATATATCGAGGAAGGCGATAGATAGAGGACGAAAGAGAGGAAGAGATGGGGAGAGAAGAAGGGAGAGACAAGATAGAAATGGAGGAATATACATACATATAGAGAACGGATTATATTGAGTGGATGTATTATAAACATAATGAGAAAGAGGACATATGAATCAGAGGAAAAAATATATTGATAGAAAGAACCAGAGAGTGAGAGAAAAGGTGAGAGATAGAGAAAGTGAAAAATAACGTTTAAATTCAAGTGAGAGAGAGAGAGTGTGTGTGTGTGTGTGTGTGTGTGAAAGAGAGAGAGAGAGAGAGAGATAGTGTGTGTGTGTGTGTGTGTGAAAGTGAGAGAGAGAGAGAAAGAGAGAGAGAGAGAGTAACAGAAAATCATACAAAGAAATAGAATGAGTTATAATGAACCTTAAATGATGAAAGAAGAAGAAATGTAATTTATAGGAAAATAGATGTATGGATAGAAAGAATATATATATATATATATATATATATATATATATATATATATATATATATATATAGAGAGAGAGAGAGAGAGAGAGAGAGAGAGAGACTGAGAAACAGCTAGAGATAAATAGATAGATAGATAGAGGGATAGATATAGTTAGAGTAAAAGAGAGGAAGAGATAAAGAGAGCATTTAAAAGAAAACGAAAAAGATAAGATAAAAACAGAACGACAATGAGTGAGAAAAAATCTTTAAAAATATGAAGAGAGAAGACATGTGAATCATAGAAAAATGAATTTATTATATAGAGCAAAAGAACAATATGTTTGAAGAGAGGGAGGTTGAGAGAGAAAGAAAGAGAGAGAAGGTAACAGAGAAAAAATATAGAGATAATAACATTTAAAAAATGATGAAAAGAAGGAAAAATGAATTTAACAAGAACATTCCGTATATTACTATGTTTGTACCTTCGTTTTGTGTCACTCTATCAATAATACACGAATATAATACATATATATTTTTTATTTGTACTCGCCCCCCAAAAAGCCTCATTACCACTGAAGCGTAAGGAGCTACTGTTAATTGGGGGCCAGATTTATAAAAGGCATCCTAAGTGGGGAGTTATACAGTGAGATGTTTGTTCACATTACATTTAACTTTCTGTATGTTCGTACATTCAGGGAGCAGGGAGGGAATTCAAAAGGCGAGCAGTTCGAAGAAAAAAACTACTAGAGTAGAAAGCTTTCCGGCACTTGGGCACCTCTACAGTTGTTGCATGGTACCACTCCTGCTTGGACCGCGGCAGTACGCGTTTCGTACACTCTTCCCGATACGGACCGTGGCAGTTCACATTTAATACTCGTCATTTTTAAAACATCATAAATCACATAGTTCATATATTGTTTGCACACCTTAGATTTCTCCCTCGCCGTGTAGAGGATCGTGTCGTCTAGTGGATGAATTCTTTCTTCTTTCTTTCCTGCCGTGAACCACGCCGTCCTTTGTCTGCAACAAAAGCCCCATGACGCACTTCGAAGACAAACAATCCTCTTAACTTTCAATTCCTTTTATTACAAGCGTTGTTAATTATCGGTCTGTGCCATTCACTAAGTCGAGAGAGAGAGAGAGAGGGAGAGAGAGAGAGAGAGAGAGAGAGAGAGCAAATCACTACTTTATCGCAGTTACTTAACAATTATTTTCCATACCATTCATAGAGGGGGGAAAGGATAACTCGCTTGTATTTTCTTAGGGAAATATTTCCCTTATATCAAATTGCTGACTACATACAAAATCATGTCTTTTTCCGACGCAAGGGCCCGTGACGTCACAGAGCCTCTCGCAGGTGCAGACTGTCCTTTGATCTGGGGTCTCGACACATGGTGACCTTGTCACGTCTGTTAGCTCTGACTGTGAGAACAGGCCCTATTCTGCACTTGACTGTGCCCGCGCTAATTCGCGCAAGTCAAACCAACGATTTCCAACAGATACATCCATTCCCATAGGGCCATTATCCAACACAGTGACGGGGTGAGATTTTGCTAATTGTCGGTTTGGTCGAGAGTATTTACGTTGAAGATGCACAAGTGTAACAAGTTCGTTGGAGCACATTTCGTTGAAGTATTTATAAAACAAGCACAGGAATGCAACATTGCGGTGATGGAAGCTTGGTAGACAGTGTGGGATCTATTAGATTAGAGGCCTTTTTTGGGACCCTGTCAATTAGGGAGAGACTAGTGGTTATTGCACAAGACCATATATGGCAACAATTCTCAATGCGTGGGCGAATGATGGTTTTGTAGATTAAAAAAGGATACTTGCAGGTGTAAGGAGTCTTTTAGCCCGGTAGAGAAGGACCACCTTTTTTGCAGTAGACTTGGCAGTATATTCAATTTATTTGTTCCACTTCATGTTATAATTAGTTATAACAGCAAGGGTTAGTATCACAGTTACAACTGGCCCATATATTCCTATAAGATTTCCTTGTGAATTTATATTTTCAATCCATATATATACACACACACACAAATCCTCGTTCACAGATGAATGTTATTGCTAAGTAACATATTGATTATTTAAAACTCATTTTATTAAATATATTACAATTAGTAATTATTTCTAATCCTTTACTTTTTATTATCAATATATTTACATACATAATTCTTAGTTTCTTTGAGTAGAAATACATATAATAGAGTGCTTGATTATTTAATAATAAGAGCATAATATTTATTTATAATTTTGCAGAAGTTTAGATAAACATGCTACCTTAGGCTTCAAACTGGGGGCGGGTGGGTCCAGGCGATACATACTGGGTTTTATCGAGTTTTGATTATAAACTGCTCACTGCCTTTTGCGAGACATATTTTGAAGACAGATCAAAATAAAGCTGACTAACGCCAATGATAAAACCCAGTATATTTCACCTGGTCCCGCTTCCCCAGCTCGAAACCTGGGGTAACATGTTCATCTGAAATTCTGTAACATATATATATATATATATATATATATATATATATATATATATATATATATATATATATATTATAGACTAGACTAATACCCGTGCTACGACGTGTATAAGCATCATGTATAGAATTTTGGGCTACACATGTTCATACTTAAAGATATATAAGAGATACATGTGTACTCTATCCATCCCATAAGTGATGAAACCTAATTTATTTTTTTGCTTACATAATAAACGTAATTTATATGTATGTGCTTACGTAACTAAACGTAATTTTGTTTTTTCTGCTTCTATGGTGAAAAAAAGTAATGATTTATTTCATGAAATGTTTGTTAGGTTCCCTGAGAAACTTAGGCAATTAATAGTATTTATTATGAAAACATGTTTTTCAAGAATAGAGATGTATATTGCCTGTTATTAAAATCAATGTTTGGGAACGTTGGAGGTCACATCCCTTAAATGGTTCAGTTTACAAAGAAAATATGTTCACATTACTCACTGTGTTGCCTAGAATATATATTCCATAATTTATAATGATCGCCTTATTTGTTTAGGAGTGAATCATTAACATAGAAATATATATATATATATATATATATATATATATATATATATATATATATATATATATATATATATATATATATACTCAAATTGACAGAGTTTCAATGAGTTCGGTTCCTGATCCGATTCTCAGCGGATTCTATGTGTCAAACCTAGAAAACAAAATATTTAATCACATTATAAAACACTCTATTTACGTACGCTATGTTGACGATATTCTTGTTCTAGTAGATATCAATGAAGAAATACACCAACTTCAATACCTTTTCCAAAAAAACTCACCATAGAACTGAACGTAAATAACAAAATCCCATTCCTAGATGTTCTTATTATCGCCTCTAATGAATCGATAAACACTTCCACTTATAAAAAACAACCAGCTTAAATTCTAGTCTTTTAAATTTCAAAAGCGAGTGTCCCTATCGCTACAAAATAGCTATTGTTAAATATCTATTAAACCGTGCAAGATTAATCTCCTCCTCTGACAAAATACTATTCACTGAATCAAAAAAATAAAACAAGATCTTATTAACAACGAATTCCCTAATTATATCGTTGATGGACAAATAAAATTAATGATTCGAAACTTTAAAAAACACCAGTAAAATAATAATAATATTCAACATAACAACTCGCACAATATTAACATATACTATTGTAATCAAATGCAACCAAACTTTAGATTAGAAGAAAAAGCCATGAAAAATATTATACACAGATACATATCCCCAATTGACAATAACAATAAAATTAGACTCATTATTTACTATAAAAAAATTAAAACCCAAATCTTGTAGTAAATAAAAAATTCCTCCCCAACCCAAAAACTAATAAAAAGAACCAATGTTATTTATAAGTTTAAATACCCTTTGGGAGAATGTAACTCACATAATAATAATAATAAAGCTAATAACTACATTGTTTTACAAGCACTACCCTATCACGCCGCCTCACCATGCATCTTGTAAACTCTAACTCAATTTACCAACATCTACAAAAATATAACTGCCCTCCCTCTGATTTAAGACAAATTCTAGTTAATAACACTAAAATTATACATTCCGAAACCAATTTAAAAAATGAAACATACTTGAAACTACCTACATAAAAGCACAACAACCTAACATATATAAGATCACATATGAAACCGGTAGTGATATTTTAAAATGCTTAACGTAATGCGATTGTTCTGTGATGGCATCCAGCGTTGCTGAATCTAAAATCACCAACGACTTCCTGGAACAATGCGGAAAACGTTCTCTGTGTGTTTCTCCACTGTCTTTTTAAAATTATCTTTTTTCTCCAGCTTTTTTGTTCATTTGCTTTTACACCTGAGGATGATTCGACGAAGAATCGAAAACGTTCGTGAAACATGTGAAACCTATGGAACATTTATAATTTTTATTTTTATTTTAATACAAAAAAGACCATCAGAAAAAAAATATATATATATATATATATATATATATATATATATATATATATATATATATATATATAATATATATATATATATATTGTTACAAAATGTAGGGAGAGCTATCGGGATTCGAACTCACGACTCCGGTTTACGGAGAGAGATGGGATTCATTTTTGCATATTTATACACAACCGAGAAATTATAATAATGCGACTCGAATGACGTCAGGAAAAGAGATAAAAAGAGAGAGTGAAGAAAAAAAAAACTTCAGCTGCACGCGAAGAAGAACAGTCGACAGGAAGTTAACGCGAGACAGAGGACGAAGGATGCCGGCAAGGAAGTACGTTAGCTGCCGGGTTAAGACGGACATATTTTGAGGACAACTATAGTCAGTCTTCCCGATTATCTCTGCGCTGAACGGGGAAGAAATGAACAACCGTCGACAAGAAAGTCGCGAGGAAAGGCAGGGGCCTTTTGTAAATGGAATTTGAAGATGGAATTATGTCCGCCCTTGGCTTGGGCGAGCCGACCGATGTGCGACTACAGTATCGCAGTGGAGCCTTTTGAAAATAGAATTATAGCCGCCCTCGGCTCGGGCGAGACGAGCCTGTTGAAAATGGAATTATAGCCGCCCTCGGCTCGGGCGAGACGAGCCTGTTGAAAATGGAATTATAGCCGCCCTCGGCTCGGGCAAGACGAGCCTGTTGAAAATGGAATTATAGCCGCCCTCGGTTCGGGCGAGACGAGCCTGTTGAAAATGGAATTATAGCCGCCCTCGGCTCGGGCGAGACGAGCATGTTGAAAATGGAATTATAGCCGCCCTCGGCTCGGGCGAGACGACCCGCTGAACTAAGCGGAGAAAAAGCTTGAATATGGAATTATAGCCGCCCTCGACTCGGGCGAGACGACCCGCTGAACTAAGCGGAGACAAAGTAACCAGCCAGGAATTGTTTTTCCTGAGAAAAAAACTGTATCTCAAAACTACATGTGCAAGGAGGTACGGCTACGACGACATACCGGAAATATCTACTCTAAATCGAACAATGCATGCTGTTGTAAGTAACAACCTGAATATCTCTTCACGGACATTCGCCCCCTAGGGCTGTTATATATGTGTATATTTTTTTGTGTAGAAATAATTCCTGCTACTATAGGGATAGGATAGACAATCCCCCCTCTTCTCAAGAATATACTTTTGTTTTGATGTTTTATTTTGTTTTGTTTTATAGATACACTCCCTTTTTTTCTAGTATACAATTTTATTAAATAAATGAATATAAATTTCATCATAATCCCTTTTGTCGTTTCTTCGCATCTTTTGTTTGTTTCCTGACGGTATTTTATATTGAAGAAATCCCCATCCCATATCACGTTTTATTTGAACCTGGGATAATACGAGCCACTCCGGACTTTTTAAAAACTTTAAAAAAAAACTTTTTGTTTATCTTTGTCACGTATTGTCTTTCGGTGGTCCCGACCGGCGGCATTCGTGACAAGATGTATATAACAGTTAATAACAATTTAAAGATCATTATTGTATCTATAAATAATGACCTATCGTTATAATAGAAAGCTCAATATAACAAGGAGAAATCTCAAATCCTTAATCCATGTTTTCGAACTATTGATGATTTAATAACATTTGTAATTCTTCCAACTTTTATTTTCATTATTCTCTTTATTGCGTTATATATATACACACATGTACACACACACACCCACACCCACATATATATATATATATATATATATATATATATATATATATATATATATATATGAATATATATCTATATATATATATGCATAAGATGATAGATATTTTATTTAAAACTCTGCAAAATTTTTTAAACAAAAAAGTTATATATATATATCGTGAATCTATGGAAGAAAAGTTTATACACCCGCATTTTTAAGCACTTTTTGATTTCGGAACGTTTGAACCCTGCGACTGGCTTTAAATGTATCTTAATTTCAGTAATGTCTGTGGCGATTTCCGTTGGCCTAATGGATGAGGGCGTAGGATCCTGATTCTTTATGAATCTACGAACTGTGTTTGAACCCGTCTGCCTGCTTGAAACCACCACATCTTGCACTGATGAGGACGTAAGTCCGAGACAACGTTGTCTGTAAGTAAATATACTTTAATATTTAATAAAAAATTTCACACACATATATATATATATATATATATATATATATATATATATATATATATATATATATATATATTGTGTCTGTGCATTTAGACAGCATATTATTATTTAGGCAAACATTATTAACTATCACGGAGTGTTTTTGCTTGATAAGACTTTTTTTTATTTTTTCAATTTTTCGAATAGTCCATTCAGCCAAATTGGTGTATGTAAGTTCCGTGGGGTTCTTGTTCCATTTTTCCTTTCTTTTTTGCGAGTACTTTCGATTTAATTCGTCAAATCATCTTCAGTCTGTGTTAGTCTTGGTTTATTTACAAATAGGTCTTTACTGTTAAGTTATATATATATATATATATATATATATATATATATACATATATATATATATATATATATATATATATATATATATATATATATATATATATATATATATTTAAAAAAAACTATACACTCGACAGTCTCTGTTATGTCTAGTTTTTCAATAAAATACTTTTTATTTAAACTCTACGATGGGATTGAACAATTATTGTTTTTTTTCCAACAAATTTGTGATACACGCTATATATATATATATATATATATATATATATATATATATATATATATATATATATATGCACGTACCTATTTTATATATATTATTAATAATCTTGTCGATAAAGCTAAACGAATAGCAAGTACGCACAATGTAAATTTAGGAATAATTATAAATTCGCTATTAAAGAATTACAATGTTTTCAAAAATTACAGATAACGGCACACGAAACGAAGATGTGGGTATATATATATATATATATAAATATATATATATATATATATATATATAGAGAGAGAGAGAGAGAGAGTAGCTTTTGTTATTGTTTTACTGGCGATAGAAACAGCTTTTTTCTTCTTATTTTTCTACTTACTAATTGGTAAAGAATATTGCATAAAGTCGCTATTTTTTAATAGAACGTGTTATTATTTTTATATTATATATATTTATTAATTATTTTTTAAATTTATATATGTATGCATTAATAAATTAATAAATGAAATATACATGGAAACGTGTTCGTTTATATTCAAGATTGCGGGCATTTTTCAAGATGGCAACCATCAGGAGCTCGCGATAACGATATTCTTTATAAATTGGTATCTATTCAACCGATTGTAGTGAACTTGGGCCAAATTATATGTTTTGGGGCATGCTCAATTAATTTATGATACTCTAGTAATCATTTGAGCACCCCTTACATGACTATTAATAACATTACAACATCAAAACACATTTTATTAACGACATATCACATACTAAATTAATAAATGTCAGAAATGTTTAAATTAAAAAAAAAGATTTTAGTATTTACTCGTTACATTCGTTATGAAGCTTTTAAATAACAAACATAAATAAAACATGTAATGCTATTTATTTAACTAATACACAAAATCTATGTATGTCAATTGTCTGTGTCAGGGATTTTACACGAATTATATAACGAACTTTATAAAAACACCTTCGTTGAATAATGTCGTTTAGTGTCATCACATTTTTATTTTTTTATTATTGATGAAATATATCACCTTAACGATTATTAATTATTTTTTGTACTTATCCAGATTAGAACCCAAGCTAACCCTAACTGACGCCAAGTCGATTTTTAGTTTGGGTTCTAATCAGTATAGCACATTTTATTTATTTTTTTATAATTTTTTTTATTAAAGTTTGAAATGTCCTCTGTTATTTTCTTGCTTTGAATATCGTGGCGAACAACATAAACCACTGAAAAACAATCCATATATGAGGGTAAAGAAAGTCCCAGAGCTTCCTAAGAATTAAACAAATGCTCGAGGGATGGCCGACGAAAGAACAATCGGAGCCATAATGTTTAAACTAACACCTAGAAACAGAAAACTCTCTCGCCGTGTCGAGAAGCTAACAACGCAAAATTAAAAAAAGAGAAAATTTAGTCGTCTTCAACGGAGCCTGCATAAATAACGATTTACTGCCTTAATATACATATATGTATACATACATACATATATAAATATATATATATATATATATATATATATATATATATATATATATATATATATATATGTGTGTGTGTGTGTCTGTGTGTGTCTGTGTGTGTATGTCTGTGTAATACATAGCACTTAGTAAAAGAATAGAGCAGTTTCGGCTGCTGAAAATGTGTATTATAAGCATTTAAATTTCATCCATTTCTTTAGCTTGTGCTGACAGTGTAATGGGTAAGACCTCTTATTTTTTATCAAAACAGTCAAGTGTCGATCTCAGCTTGAAGTGATTGCTTCTCTAGCTACATTTAAAAGCTGTGTTACAGTGAAAAAGTTTGTCTATAGACGACCATGTATATATATATATATATATATATATATATATATGTATATATATATATATATATATATATAAATGTATATAATGCATAGCTCTTGATAAAAAAATCTAGCGCTCTCAGCTCTTCGTAATATTAAATATAAGCATTTACGTTCCACTCACTGTATTAAGCTTGTGTTGATAGCGTAATGGATAAGATGTTTTCCTTTTATTAAAACAATCGGATTTCGACTTGAGCTTGAAGTATTTAGCTACACTGAGAAGCTGTGATACAGCGAAACTGTCCGTCTATATATATATATATATATATATATATATATATATATATATATATATATATATGTATATATATGGGAAATGAAAAACGAAAAAAAAACAAGATATATTTTTAATGTATTCTTCAACGTTTCGTCTTTATTGTAAGACTTCCTCAGGATGATAATTTGAAGAAAAATGTCATGCAAGTACATCGACATTTTGGGTTGCCATGATGGGGTGATAAGGAAATATGGCTACTGTGATCGCTGGAGGAGAGTCCAAAAATATCTCATATCATCTGCAAACCGACTGAAACACAAAAGCTCATACCTTTTCCACGAGGCCAGAACATTGAGCATCAACCTCAAAAATAAAAAAAAATAATAACAACGCAATAATGCCCAACATGATCACTAACGTCACGAAATCTATCAAAATATTCAACGCACAAGATATAGCGAAATTAAAGAACAAACTCACCAGACTAATCCCAGACAGCAAATGAAAAACCTTAGGATAAACTTTCAAACATAGAAACTGAAGCTCTCAGTTTTGGCTTAAAATTCGCTAACGGAATACACTTTAACACCACCACCAAAACAGTTCTAAACAATTACAGACATACTGACGCAGACTTCACTAAAGATTTTATTCAAGGAATAATCTCAACCACAACCACTCTATCAAATGACCCTGCTTTACCTAAGAAATACATAGACACTCTTAAGCACCTAGCTGATAATAATAACATAATTATATCACCATCAGATAAGGGAGGGGGCATAGTAATTATAGACAAAAACTCGTATCTTAAAAAATATCTACCCTATTATCCGACGAAAACACATACACTAAAACTGACCAAAAGATTTGACAAAAACATAGAACATTTCAACAAATCTTTCAAACACCTAATTAAGAACAATAAAAAATAGATATCATATATTGAGTATCACCTCATCATTCCTACACTATACAGGCGCCCCAAAACCCACAAACTGGACATACTCATGCACTCCATAGTATCAAGCATAGTCAGTACCACACACAAAATCGCACGTAGAAAAGAAAAACATACATAGCTTAGACCTATCAGCGCTATACACAAATGCCCCAGTTAATAAATGCCTAAACTTACTCCACACACATCTCAAAAAATCAAAACCGACTTACCCTTTACCCCCAACACGTTAATAGAAATAATTAGACTAATCACTGACGTAACATATTTCCAATTTAACGACGAATTCTACAGACAAAAAATCGAACTCCCTATGGGCAACACTTTAAGCGGTGTATTGGCCTGCCTCTTCTTAGAATTCTTGTAATCCGGCCCTTTCAAATTTAGACTACTTCAGATACATTGACCATATTCTTATTTTCCTCCCCGAAGACACACAAATTAATAACCTCAAAGACAAACTAAACACAGTAGAACCCTCCATAAAATTCACACATGAAACTGAGATAAACAACTTGATACCATTTTTAGGCACACTTATAATAAAGTCAAACAATAAACTAGCATTCAAAGTACACCGCAAAAACACTCACAAAAACGACTAAATACACAGTGTTTAGTTTGTCTTTGAGGTTATTAATTTGTATGTCTTCGGTGAGGAAAATAAGCATATCGTCAATGAGGAAGTCTTACAATAAAGACGAAACGTTGATGAATATATATAAAAAATATCTCTCGGTTTTTTCCTTTTTCATTTCCCATTATGTTGGATTACCTTAATTTTTTTATTCTCATAAATATATATCTACATAAATATATATATATTAATAATATTGAATTATTTTTAATACTTTATCTAGGTACGACGTACGCTCTCATCAGCGCAGGGAAATAGCAGACTCAGACGGTCATAGGGCGCGAACACGGTTCACAGTTACACCTTGAATCCGTAGGCGTTCACCTAGTCCCATTAGGCAACGAGAGATTGTCACATAATAACGGATATATCAAGTAATGTTTACACTGGAAACGGCGAGTATAAACATCTAAACATTCGATAGCACTCAACGACAAAGTTGGAGTACTGCATTAAAGCTTTTAGGTTAATGTTTTTTTTTATCTTTTCGACAGTGCTCAACTTTTAATTTTACTTGGAAGGAGCTTATAATAATATTAAATTATTTTTAATATTTTAATTACGTACGACGTCGTTTTGAGCTTATGACTCTAATGAGCGTAAGGAAATAACAATCTCAGACTCTGATATATATATATATATATATATATATATATATATATATATATATATATATATATATATTCAAAGCCCCCTTAATTTGCAGTCATGCACACAGACATGCAGTTATTTGCGCTCGCACGTGTTTATGTGACGATAAAGGAAAGCAAATAACATCTAAACAGTCTTTTCTTCCTCTCGATAAAGAATTTGTCAAGTTAGGAAATTTGAGAAGCCGACTTATATTACAATGAAGGTTACTCGTCGAAACCCAGTTTCGTGTTCTCACCAGCAACAATCCTTTTTATTACTTCTACCCATCTCTTAACCCTCATCCCACCCACTTCACTGCCCATCTGCCCCCTCCCTTTCATCCACCATTCTTTCAACCTCCCTCCGTCGGCGGCCATGCGGCATTTGAAGCGGGATGCGGCCATCAGAACATGCAGGAGCAGTGAAGCTAGACATACCATGGAGTCAATAGCCCAACATCCATTTTAACAAAAAGAAGGAATGTCTTAATCCCGTGTCTTTTCAACACGAGACAATATTTCAGCAAGAGGGAAAATACCCTACTTCACATTCTCGTTTTGCGCGCGCACACACACACACACACACACACACACACACACATATATATATATATATATATATATATATATATATATATATATATATATATATATATATATATATATATATATTAATTTTGAGAGTGTAAACATAGAAATAACAACGCACGGTTACTGCCAGTTCTTTGCGTTGACTTCATCAGATTAGCGCAAGGAAAAAATCACTAGTCAAGCGTCTTCAATACAAATTCAAACTTTTAATAAACTTCCGGTGCATATAAAGTTAGGTATATATATATATATATATTTGTTAAACAGAGTAAACGTCTAAACTAATGAATCGATCATCATTAATTTTGGAACACAGTACCTAGGTGTATGGCTGGGTAATATAGGATATATTTAGTTAAATTTCAGGAGTTGACGGTGGTTAAGTGGATAACACCACTGAAGACCCTGGTGTTCCAAGTTCGAATCCACTCGGTTCCACAGTACTACCTTCACTTAGGGATGTTGGCAACCTACTCGTGGTCCTTCCCGTAAGTACCCGATGTCTTTCCAGAAAGATTTCTAACTAGAAAAACATCGGGGAAATTAATGCCAACACCAGAATCATCTGATTCATACGAAAGAAGAAGTTAAATTTAGTTTTATGCGAAGAGAGACAAGAGGGTGGAGCCCATTCCTGAACATTTATGTTATTTATATAATCATTATTATTTAATTAATAAATATCAATATAACATAAATAAGCAAATATCAACTATAATTACTAGAAAACATTAAATTAATCGGTGATAATTAATTCTATAATTTAGATTTTATCTTGGTCTTTATTTTGTACTATTATTTATTTATTTCTTATTTCTATTTTCGTCTCTTTTATCCCCAGTTGAGGAGGGTGGATTCTTCCCATACTAAATACCGACCTTGTGTCTTACTTTGCCCTTGTGGGGAGACAAATATCTAAAAACATCAGACAACGCTACCGCAGGCAGATGTAAGCTTACACGCAATCATTAGTCCGACCATAGTTTTAACCAATGTAAACAAATAGATACATCACCCTCAATTCTAACTTTTCTTCTATGTATATAAAACATACATATTAAAACACTGCTTAAAACGAGGCTACTGCTATCACATTTAGACAGAATTTGGATACAAATAAAGAAAAGTATTTCAGATAACGTGTTCCCAAAAATGGATTAAAAGAGAAAATATAAGGAAAATAGATCACAAGTTCGGAAATTAAGAAAATTAAAAAGAATTAAAGAAATAAAACAATGAAACAAAGAATGGGGGATAAATGGAAAATAGAGAACATGGATAAAGTGAAGCCAAGTGACGAGGGAAAAATGAAGTGATATTATAATTAAAAAAAGCATAAAAAGTAAAGTGGTCGACCATAGTTGAGGGCGACCCTAAGGTTTCTTTTTCATTTCCTACTACGTGTAAGGGAAAATGCACTAGTTTCTCAGAATTACCCAACTTACCCTTAATACTCACCTTATAATGGTGAGTGTTTATCAAGAGGGGGAATCAAGTACCATTTTGTGAGTGTTTGGTACGATTCGACCGAGAATTGAACCTCGGTCTCCCGGCTCATTAGGTAACACCCTAAACATTATGCCAAATGGACCGGTAAACTATCATAATATAATGGAGTGAAAAGGCGGAAGGATGCGAAATTGAAATAAAAAATAAGTAAAATAATAAATTAAAAAAATAAAAACCCCGTTAGGTGTGCTTTCGCTGTTACGTACTAGTGTTTATATCAATGTTACATTGGATGAGGCAATCAGCATTTTGTCTGGGAGGGGGGTTGTACCGATGTACATAATACCCTAACATATCGTTTGTTTTATTGATGCATCTTGCAAATAAATCGGTAGAATTTACGGTGCTTGTATAATAAAAAGCCGAAAAAAAGTTTTGTTTTGTCTTTTAGTGTTGGAGAGGTAAATAAGGGGCAGGTAACTCTTCACAACAGCTCTAGTTTTCGAACAATATTTTTCTAACCCTAACTCTAACCGTAAACCCTAACCCTAACCATAACCCTAAACCCTAAACCCTAACGCTAACCTTAAACCCTAAACCCTTACCCTAAACCTTAACCCTAACCCTAACCAATTTATGTCTAATCGACGTTCTCCTTGCACAGTAGCCACATACGCAACGACAATTAAAGCCATCAATTTTGATTACTGGAAAATCTTGCTTAAAATTCGTGGTAAGAGTTACCTGCCCCTTATTTTCCTCTCCAACACTAAAAGACATGAAACACTTTTTTTCGGCTTTTTATTATAGAAGCACTGAATTTACTTTCAATGATAATATATATTAATAAACATATAGTGGTGCAATGTCTGGTGTTATCCCACATCTTAGATGCTAAAAGATGTTTCTCTATTAAAATAATGATGAGCCGACATGCAACTCTTGATATTGCAGTGGCCCTGTAAAGGTCCCGGAAAACCCCCCTAAGTTTAGAGTAACAGGTGTTTTGAGAAAACGTGTAATACAACGGATAACAAGAGGGATTGTACGCCTGACTTGACTGCCAGTATTGCACTGGTGCGTCTAGTGTAGTTACAACATGGAGAGGCATGTGCTCCCAGTATTTATATTGAGCTGAAGAGTTTATATTGTCCGTAAGGTAAACTACTATAAACCCCTCTCCACAACTTTACCATCTCAGGAATCACATTATCGTTTCCTTTTTGGATTGCCGCTATTCAGAGTCTGCTTGGAGTATGTTGAAAGTGTCGTATTTGGTAACCATAACTTATTTCTAGGGAGTGCTGTCGGTGTATTTAGACAGTTGTTTCCTAATTTGATTTAGTTGTCTCTTATGAGAGAACTGATGGCCTCTATCAAAATCAGATTTGATATCCTCCAGCATTTTAATTCTAGACTTCTGATTTTGAAGCACATGTTTAAACTTCGAAATTCACTTTCAATATAAGTTACTCTATCCTTCATAGTCTTTAGCTTTTTTACAACATATTTACGCTTCAGCTTTAACGATTACAGCTCTTGAACCATGAGTACACTCTTTTAACCTTCAACTGGTTATTCAAAGAATGATTTCTTTCAGTTTTGTGTGAGCGTAATTTTGTGTCCTTATGTGCTTTAATTCCTGTGGACAATTTATTTTGATTCCATTTTATACGATTTTTAATGGTTAAAACAAATTCCTTCTTTCGTTTTTCTGACTCAGTCGTCAGATTCTTTATTTTCTGGCAAAAGATGTTGGTTGGTAACCCCCAGAGGTTTGAACTGTTGCATAAAGTGTGTACGAAATAAATTGTTGATATTTTTTAATACAAATATTTAAAAATTTTCATACTTCCGTTTAAAGTAACGTTGGTAATAATTTCACTATTGAATGTAATTTTTTCACCAGTCACCGTTCTGGCTATTTTTGTTGGTCAGTTTATCCAACCTTTTCCGTGAATGCGTGTTGATTATCGACACGTCTGAACTAGAATCTAATTGTAATTTTACATTATTATTCTGGATTTTTACTTGTGAATATTTTCTTATAATTCTGCCGTCCCGTTCGTTTGTTTTTGTGATATAACCCGAGTTTTATTTCCTCTATTCCTTCTGCAATGTGAACTTTTGTGTCCGACTTTATTACAAGTTAGACAAAACGGTATGGGAAATCCATACTCCAATGAAGAGATTCGCAACGAAAACAGAGCTAGGCGGTAATTTATCCTGTTTTCATTGGGCTGGTTTATTTTTTAAGAGATTAAAATAATCCTTCATTTTGTTTGGAATTGTTCGTGAATGAGAGCTGAAATGTGATTTCTGGCGTACATTCTTATGTGCACAATACCCGACACTTCAATGTCTTTAGAATATTGTTTAACACTTACAACTCTGCAGTATTAAGCTAATTCTTGTAATTTTAAATTTGGCTCACTTTCTAACTTGTTTAGAACTGTGTTTCTGGCTGATACAAGTACTTGCATGAATATTAAGCATTTAAAGTTATCCGCACTAAGTTTTGATGCGGAAGTCAAATAATCTTCGTTTTCTTTTCAGGTTAAGTTTATGCCCTTCCAACGGTTGTGGAATAGAGAAGTTTGAGGCTACATAATTTTGTTAAAGTTTTAACCGCTTCAGACAGAGTAAAGTCGCTAGTTTTTCGAGGTCCCTAATGTTTAGAGCAGCAGGCGAACTTTTTTAATGTCTCCCAAATTTTTTACAAACTATTTAATATAGATCCTCATACCTTCTAAAATATGAAGCAAAGGTTTCATCCTCGTCTGGGGAATAAGTGAAATTGTCAATTACCCTTCGGCAGTGGAACTCTTTCGCTTTTGGAGACACAAATATAATGTATTAAAATTAACACAGTGCCGGAATAGCAGTAAATAAATATCTGACTTTCTTTCTTTGAGAGAAAATAAGTTGATTTCTTCGTAACAAAAAACACAGGAACCAACTTTGGTTAGAAAATTCAACTTAAGAGTTTTTTTTTGGTCCGACGGTAAAGCCAGTTTTTAGAACTAGGGGGGTTTTCGAGTGAATTTGCCGTTTATTTTTTCACGTTTGTCCTTTATAAAGTTCTCAAAAACACTTAATATACCTCGTCGCCAGTTGTGGCGGTGTAAGTTCGAAATCCCTCGTCGCCAGTTGTTGTTGTCCTGTTAAGGGTCCGGGAAAAAAACCGAACTCGGAGTTTAGAGAAACAAGTGTATTGAAAAAGTATAATACAACAGATAACAAGAGTGGTTGTACGTCTGTCTTGACTGCCAGTATAGTATATATATATATATATATATATATATATATATATATATATATATATATATATATATGTATGACAAGCAAAGATCTGTCAGGTGAGGAACCACAAATCAATAGAGTAATGGTGACAAAATTGCTTCTGTGTCATTCTTTTGTGTGTTCTGGGCCAAACCTACTTCGACTTCGCATGCAACCGTTGAGGTAAGACTTGCAATCCTGCAGATTAACGAATAGCTGCGACCAACGAGGAAGGCAATACAGACCAGACATTCCTGAGACATGATCTTCGTGAGATCTATACAGAAGTCGAACTTGTTTAGTGTTGTGGCCCTGTAACGGGTCCGGAAAAAAAAAACACGAACTCGGAGTTTAGACAACCAAGTGTATTGAAAAGGTATAATACAACAGATAAAAAGATTGGTTGTACGTCTGTCTTGACTGTTAGTATAAGACTGGGATGGTTACAACACTCAGAGGCATATGCTACCAGTATTTATATTGAGATGAACAGCAGTTTATGTAGTCCGTAAGGTAAGGTACCATAACAGATCTGTTGATGACACGTTTGCTCTGTTCAATTCGCATATATTTGCTATTGTTTCATTTATTATATTCTTCTTTACAATTCAGGATAAAGACTACAAATAATAATAGTCTTTAATTTTTAGATGGTTGAGAATGTTGTTGTTTCAAAACTACTGTTTGTAGCAAGGCGACGTTTACCGGTTCGTATAGAAATGGATACTTTTTTGCGCCGAGTAGGAAAATAAATTTGAGACAAACTTTGACTCATCGCGCGTATATGTATGATTGTCGGCTGAAAAAAATGTTGCTGTTATTTTGCTCAGTAATGGCTATTTCTGAGTGTTGTGCACGGTAGTTTTGACAAGCAGTTAGCTACATTTAAGGACGATACATTCAATTATCGGATGTCGAATAGGGAGGATTAGTCGATGGTTTTACAAACAGTTAACTGATTGCATTACCCGCTTGTTTTTCTGAGTTCACTTATGTGTCATTTTCTAAATTCAATTATACGTCATTTCCTGAGTTCAATTATGTGTCATTTTCTGAGTTCAATTATGTGTCATTTGCTGTTGTTGTATTTTACGGCATATCAACTGTAATTGGGTCGTTTTATGCCAAAACCGTACATATTTTTTGTATATGATTGGTTTCTAAAGGAATCTTTTTGTAGCCATGTATTTTGCAAACAAAAAGTCTGTAAACGAAAGTTCATATTTACTTCATAGATGAATCCTAGAAGGTATACTACGATAAGTCAGAGTAAATCTGGGATTATTAATAACTAGGTTATGGCCTCATCACTGAATTCAGTTTTATCTCAAAACAAAGAAGGTTAGGGAATCTTTAATAGTTGATAGAGTCGGAAAATAAGTTAAAAAAGCTACAAATTGCTAGAAAATACAAATTACCGGGTTGTCAGGAAGGGTAGACGCAAACACCTTGCCCAAAGGTGTCTGAGACAGTTTAGTGTCACGTTCGAACAATTTACACTGACGAGTACTACCACTTCGGATAAGAATGGACCTTGGAATAATGGTCATTAAGAATAACTCCACATTTTCTCTAAACTCCATAATTCGGACCCCACCATCTGGTGCACTTTAAGGTCTTACCCGTAAACGTTATCGTCGGTATGAGATCTGTCCTTTTCTCATTTCGTAAAGATTGTGTACCTATTTAAATTGTGGATGCAATATAATTTATAAAGGCAGTACTGTCCAATGGTTAGAGAAGGACTCAGGCAGCTAATCCCTCAGAGCATCAAAGTTGCGTTATATTCTGTTGTTTTAGTGATAAGACATCCAGATCTGACAACGCCCTTATAGCAGGTTTATATAACAATTCATTCTGTGTTCGTTAGTAAAAATTTCATTTCGTTTTAATGGTATGCAGGGCACACCCGGAGAACTACCTTAAGCTTCTTGGAACTATCAATAATTATAAATTGGTGTCAGTCGGTCTAAAACTGAAGCTACAGTTTAACTTATATTAATTGTAATATTGTATTTGTATTAGTAATGGCGATTACATATCTGTCGGTCTGAGGAAAGACCCTAAAATTCTAAATTCTATAATTACTACCATCGTAGTATCTTTTAATTCTCGATACTATTACATACTAAAGTATTAAAGTACTTAAAATGGTTTTCGATGTTTTAGCCTGAGCTTTTTCTGATGGTCTTCTGATAAGCTGCATCAACGAAAGATCCTGGAAATAATATTTTTATTCCTGGTTGTTCGTTTTATTCAGTTGAAAAGACAATTGAAAAGAGTTTGCATTGAATTATTTTGAAATTCGGAAAAGAAAAAATAAATAAAGACTTGGTTATTAGAATTTAAAATACAATTGTTAACTTTTTTATGCTCTGTTGGTAAATGTGAACATTCATCGAGTTTTTACATTGAACAGTTCAGGTTAATTTTCTTAAAATATATGTACGCAATATATATTTCCATATATATATTTCCTATTTACTTCAGTGTATGTTCTAAAAAAATCAAGGATCCCTTTTCATGTGGCTAAGACCTGATGTCTATATGAGATATATAAGTATCCGAGTGTTCCATTAACATTCTCCTTTGCCTCTCAGACGTTGAGTTAGTAAAGGAGTGAAGGACATTGATTTTCCTATCCTCAATTAACCATTTAACTATGTTATAGTATATATGTCTTGTAGTGTCTTGGTCTTACCGGAATCCAGGACAAGAAATAATCTAGTCTGGTAGAGTATCAAGCTTAGTGCTGTAACTAGAGACAACATCTCTTGAAGAAGGTGCACCATTCATTGTATTAGCTATTGTTGGATAAGCATATTGAGTGGATCTTATTTGGGCTTCGAATACTATGTTATTTTGAATATTTGGTCAGGGTTTATTTGTGGGGAGAAGTATCCGCATGCAAGGTTGTCCTGACAAACCCCTGCACAGAGAGACCTTACACACTCGAGGATATTGTCTAGTAGGCATTTGATGTTTATTTACTCCTCGCGGAGTTAGGCACAAGGCCAGTTTTATCTTACTCCCACAAGTAAGATGTGACCCAAGATCGGGTCGAGCAAGTGGGGTTAAAAGCCAGCGCTCGAGAGGTGAGCACTCTGGCCATTTAAAAATTGCCTGGGCAGCCCCGTCGGCATTCCCCGGTAGGGGCGCCTCAGACAGTAAGCAATAAACTTACTCCTCCCCAAAGAGGGGAGGCGAAGCCTGGGAGGGTGGACCTCCTAGAACTGCACAGGAGAGGCGTGCAGTATCCATCGGAACAGATACTACACTTTGATCTTAGCCAAAAGGCCGAGCTCAATTTGATGTGCATGAACAAATTATTAGATAGTACTTAACCGCGCAAGTAAAAGCATTATAATCTTCATAATATAATACAATTGTCTGCTTCGTAGCTAGCCGTACATGTAGCTTCCCGAGCAACAGGTGTTTATACACTAACCCTGAATCAGTAGCCAATTCCGGCGAAAATTTAGAGAAGTCCAACGGGTTTGAACACTTTCCTTAAATACTAAAAAAATCACAGTTAATAATTAGAAAGTTTATTTTTTTCTCAAATCAGATGATATTATTTATGTTGTTGAACTGTGTGTATATTTAAAATACTCTCGTTAGTGATCTGATTACTTTTCACATTGTTTCGCTATTCTATTCACTCTTCGTACAAACAATCAATTTATGAAGGTGTTCCCAATCACCTTCGTGTTGTTCCTCTAATCTATATAATTGGTCCTTCTTTCTTCAACACTTTAAAATTAGATTGGTTATATGCTGTAAGCATATAACAAATCGAATTTTCTTCGTATTTTGTGTTTTTTGCCAACCGCCTTACTTTAATTCAATAAAAACATCATATGACAATGATTTGACTCTAACAGAGTATCGCCTGAGAGCATAATTCGATAATTGAGTAGATGGGAGGTTTATTGCCAAATTTGAATCTAAAAAAGGAAATATAGGAAAGGGAGAAAAATAACCCCATTTTGTCTCCATTTATTTTGTTTAAAGATACATATGAAGATGTGTACTACCCGTAAATTGTTTGTATATATATATATATATATATATATATACATATATATATAGTGTGTAGATTTCAATTTTGTGTAGAGAATCTGAATAACAGAGCTCAATGTAATTTAAACAGAGCAAAATAGAATTATAAAAAGAAAAAAGAAAAAACTATACACACATTAAGGTTGTACACATAATAACTTATTTCGACCCCTTTAATTATGATTTGTTTTTTTTGACGTGGTTGTCTATACATCTGAGGAGACCTAATTAAAGGGGTCGAAATAAGTTATTATGTGTACAACCTTAATGTGTGTATAGTTTTTCTTTTTATAATTCTCTCTCTATATATATATATACATATAAATATTTGTTTATCTACATACGTATACGTTTCATCATTCCGAAATCATTAGTGTGGACAAATTATTCAATCTGGTCGCAGGATTCGAAACACTGGAACACGAGGTTAGTTTTGAACTAAAATTTCGACGACTTTGCCCACTCGGCCACAGTGAACAACCACATAAATCAATGAGAGTTTTAAACTTATAACGCCGAGCTGGCGTGATATATATATATATATATATATATATATATATATATATATATATATATATATATATATAACGAATGCTCGAAACGACATCGTATGTAGGTAACATATTAACATATGATTTAATATTATAGGAAGCTCCTTTAAGTAAAATTAAAGTCGAGCACGGTAGAAAGATTAAAAAATAGACATTCATCAAATGCTTCAGTGCGAGACCCCGACTCTGCCGTTGAGTCCTATCTGAATGTCTTGATGTTTACGCTCGCTGCTCTCAGCGTAAATATAACTTAATTTCTCCGTTTACACGTGACAACTGCCTATGACCAATGGAATTAGGCGACCCCTTACAGATTCAAGGCGTCTCTGACTGTCTGAGATTGTTACTTACCTACACCGAGGAGGGCCGAAAGCTCGAAACGACGTCGTATGTAGATAACATATTAAAATATAATTTAATATTATATATATATATATATATATATATATATATATATATATATATATATATATATATATATATATATATAAATAATAAATTCCTGTAGATCTTGCCGTTTTTTATCTTGTTTGTCTCATGAACAACGGATATCGTCACAAATTGATGATGTCATAACTAGTGAGTCACTAAAAGATGGCGGAACTAATTAAAACACAGACGGGTATAACTGTAGACAATTAGTTAGCGTCACAAATTGAATGATGCCAAAAATGATAACATCTTAAGTGATGAAGTCTTAAAACAGATAGAGAAAAACCATCTATGAAATCAGAAAGTGAAAGAAAGAGATAGATAGATAGATAGATAGAGAGAGAGAGAGAGAGAGAGAGAGAGAGAGAGAGAGAGAGAGAGAGAGAGAGAGAGAGACATGGGTAGTAAAATATTGATTATTGCGTTTGATCTCGACGAACCGTGGTGACTGGAAGAACAGTCTAGTATACTACTATTTATCTACCTCCCACAAGGTAAAATGTGACACAAGGTCGGAAAGTGGGATTAGATAAGCCAGCGCTCGAGAGGAGAGCAATTCTGACCATTTAAAAATAGCCTGGGCAGCCCCGTCGGCATTCCCCGGTAGGGGCGCCTCAGACAGTAAGCAATAAACTTACTCCTCCCCAAAGAGGGGAGGCGAAGCCTGGGAGGGTGCACCTCCTAGAACTGCACAGGACCAGACAACCCCCAATAGACCGGCGTAAATCCAGACCCAAAGGCCAGGACAATACCAGTTTATTAGGTGGGTTTAAAAACCCTGGTTGAACAGTCTAGTATACTGTTAGAACTATTTGTATCTTGTTTGCTTATCTCCACGCAGCGTTTTCTGACGTCATCTATTAAAACAGATGTAGAGATAATCGTGCAGAATGGATGACGTCAGTAAATGATGACATCATTCATTAAAACAGAAAAAGAGAATGATGTCGGAAAATCATAACGATATAAATAAAATAAAATAAATAACATAAAATAAATATATTAAATAAAATAAATATATATATTATTAATTATTAATTATTATATATATATATTAAATAAAATAAATTAAAAAAAAAATATATATATTCATGAAAAATACATCCTATGAAAGTTAAGGGCGACTAATAATGCAATTTTCTGCATCTTAATCACTTAGGAGACAATCTAAGTAGCAGTAAACGAAAAAATACAACAAACGCTGAAATCATCAATAAAAATAATTACATAAAAATACATTATATATATATATACATATATATGAATGTATATTTATGCATGAATGTATATGTATATACATATAAATGTATATATATTATATATATATATATATATGTTAGTAAATTTCCTCCAACTGAAATAAGTTTTTCCCCTCATATCTCATTCGACTTTTAGCTTTTAATTTACCATTCTGACGTTTCCTCTCAGAGGGTCAGACGATAAGTCCTTAAGGTAATTTTAACAATTTTCCTTTTTTTTCCACTCGTCTGTTTCATTGATTATAATAATGCTTCCTCTAAAATATATACATATATATATATATATGAATGTATATATATATATATATATATATATATATATATATATATATATATATATATATATTACATATTAGAGCACGATGATGCTTCTAAATTTGAACAGGCCCAAATCACCAAATACATTCATAACAACGCTCGGCGAAGACTACTGGAAACTGCATTAATCACAGCCTCCAGCACCATCCGACAACGGAATGGCTTCTACAATCTACCCCCCTTAATAAGCAAAATTATCCTGACCGAACAAAAACTAAACCTAGATCATAGCTAACCTTTCTTTTTTTCGCTCTCAATTGCACTTATATACAAGTCTTCGCATACACACTCACGCACAAACCCCTCCCCACATACATTTTAACTCACCACGAATCTAAACCACTTAACCACAAATACCATCTTTACCAATGAACACAATTTAGACATCCTCACAAATATTTAGATATTTAAACCTCTTTTGTCCTCAATTTAATTTCAGACCATCAACACTGCCTTCATAAAACTTCATTCCGACTATTTCTCGCCAAAATTAATATCATTTTCCTCCTTATCTTTCTTTTTCCTTCCCCTCATTGTCATATTCACAGCACATTTCAACACTTTCCTTCTTACTTACTTATATTCACACATTCCTGACATAGTCAGCTGGTCAATACTCTTACCCTCCCAAAATTTAACACCTAACCACAACAAACTCCTCCCTCTCCCCCTCCCCCATCTCACCCTTTCGACTACTTCTTTCACACTCTTAGCCACCCACCCCGACTGCTTTCAAATCATCTTCATTTTTCTAAAACTATGATACTACCCACACACATCCCTCCTTTTTCCCCAGCCCCTCAAAATCTATGCTACACCTCATCACGACAAAAACCTCAGCACGCCATCACCCCCCTTCCATCCTAAGACAAATTCACTAACACTCCCACCCCTCCCATTTGGCTACTACTTCTTCTCATCAACCCATCATGTCAATCCAATATTTTTATGACATTTTTCTTAAAATTATCATCCTGAGAAGTCTTACAAATAAAGACAAAACGTTGATGAATACATAAAAAACATCTTTTGGTTTTTCCTTTTTCATTTCCCATATATTACTGTATATATATATTACTGTATATATATATATATATATATATATGAATGTACATGTATATATATATATATATACATATATATATATATATATGAATGTACATGTATGTATATATATATATATATACATATATATATATATATGAATGTACATGTATGTATATATATATACATATATATATATATATATATATGAATGTACATGTATGTATATATATATACATATATATATATATATGAATGTACATGTATGTATATATATACATATATATATATATATGAATGTACATGTATGTATATATATATATACATATATATATATATATATATATATATATATATGAATGTACATGTATGTATATATATATACATATATATATATATATGAATGTACATGTATGTATATATATACATATATATATATATATATATATATATATATATATATATATTAAATAGATAAATCTTGTCTGGCAAGGTTTAGATGGAACAAAACGTGGGAACGATTAAACACGAAACAATAATATGTGATTCACATGAAGTGTTATGTCATCGAAAAAGATATAAAATATTTTCAAAGTAAATAAAAAACAACTGGGAAGCGAATTAAAGTAAACACTCAAAACGCGGTCATTAAAATGAGTATTTATTTACTCCTCTCCAGCAGTTATGGTCAAGGCCAGTTTTATCTTACTCCCACAAGTAAGATGTGACCTAAGGTCGGGTCGGGAAAGTGGGGCTTGAAAAGCCAGCGCCCGAGAGGTGAGCACTCTGGCCATTAAAAATTGCCTGGGCAGCCCTGTCGGCATTCCCCGGTAGGGGCGCCTCAGGCAGTAAGCAATAAAATTACTCCTCCCTAAAGCCTGGGAGGGTGCACCTCCTAGAACTGCACAGGACAGTCCAATAGACCGGCGTAAATCAAGCCCCGAAGGCCAAGACAACACCAGTCTATGGGGTGCAGTATCCATCGGAACAGATACTACACCTTGATCTTAGCCAAAGATGAGTAACTGAAATAGACTGAGAGTGTTTCTTTTTTACCTCCACCAATGTTATAAGAAAACTCAAATAAAGGAACAAGCTGTTGATTTAGAAATCATCTCAGAGTTTGTTTTATGAATTCGAATTTACAACGGTTGGTTTTCTTTTGTTAAGTACGAAAGACTTTCATAATTTTGACTAGTTCAGCTAACAAATTCCACGCGAAACATTGCTAATAATGTCTTCAGACTCCATTGACGATTGATCAGCTACAACGAGGATAGGCAAAAGCGTACACTCTGCAATTACTCAGCTTTTAGAAAACATATACATTTTCCAACTAGTATCTATACAGACATCAGAAGTGCGCGGTCCGGGGATAAATTCGATTACTATGTAACCTTTATCGGGATATTCCATTTTTGGAGAGCGAAATTAGAGTGTGAATGGTTGTTAGAGATAATTTGCCAGGCTATTGTCTTGGGAAACGTGAGCATAACTCTTTTCTACAAATCAAATCCTGTTTTTATTTTGTCTTTTTTGCATGTTTTCATATTTTTGATAATAACTTTCTTTACAAAAATCACTTGCTTACATTGCGTAAATACACAAATGAAAATAAAATAATAAATGAACAAAATTCAATATTCAATGTAAAACATATTTATAGTTGGAATTAGAGGACATTTTCGTAAATGGAAAAAGAAAACACCAAAAGAAAACCTATCATATTTATGTTTACAAAGAACATAGCTAAAATAAAAGTATATATATAAATATATAAATATATAAATAAATATATATATATATATATATATATATATATATATATATGTAAAGATAAATGAAAGATGAGTGATAAACATGTACGAATGACAAGGTGTACTCGGTAAAACATGTTTATTAGTCTTTCCTTAAGCCATGGCTTTTCAAAAATTAAAATCTTATAATCAGAGGAATTACATAGATGGATAAGTTTGCAGTGGAAAGACCAAAATTCAATATATATATATATATATATATATATATATATGTGTGTGTGTGTGTGTGCGTGTGTCTATATATCTATGTATATGTATATATCATGAATCAGTTGAAAACCAAACAATTAAGTGTGTGATCGTAGCTTCTACAAAAGCTAATATAAAGTACTATATTTAAAAACATTAAATTAGTGTCTATTTAGTGTATCGGGTTCTAAATAGCTCAACAATAGAAACGAATAACGAGCAGAATACCATCGCACTATCTACCCCACTTAATCTACTATCAACAGAACTACGACGCCCCATGAAGTATTGAAAATAGAGGATCTAGCAATTCTCCCTAGACGTTACCATTTAAATAATTTATATGCCGTCTCTACACACATATTCCCCATATCCATAATCACATAGCCAATAACAATACAGCCATAAATAACCATTAGCCAATTTCAAAAACACAATACAGTCAGATTCATTCCCAAACTAAAAAAATATGAAAAAATGTATATATATAAAAGACAGCACAACAACTATAAAATACAAATTATAAAAAAAATATAAATAATATACATTTAAAAAATAAACATTAAACAAAATAAAATAACATTACACGGATTAAAAAAGAACACCCTATTGAAAAAAAAGATAATCCCTCAAGTATACGTAGAACAGAGCTTCAACCCAATGCATCAGTATAACCCCAAATTTCACACCAACGTTTCTATATAAGTAAGAACAAATACTTACATAAAATACCACCACAACTACCTTTTCCAAAACATTCGACTTCTCCTTGCATCCCTACTCAAAAATGAACAACCCCACTATCGCAGCGACAATCTTGCCGCAACCACTTGAGCACTTTATTATATATTTTCCTCATCATAGAGATACCCAATTTCTGGATTAACCAGCTAGATAAACATAAGGATCAGAGATTCATCTATTCCCTAAAATTAAATCATTGACCCTTATCGATATCTCGGAAGGTTCTATTGCCTTATACATCGGTTTTTGTCAATACGCATCCGAGACAGTCCACATCTATCGGAAGTCGTGAGAGAAAGAAACAAATGCGTACACAAATCACTTCTAAACAGATGCACTTACACAAACAATGGACACTAGAAACGCCTTTTAATAAATTTTTCATAAAATACATAAATAAACACAAACAATCCCCCTTAAACAAACAATAACCACATACATCTCTTTATAAACGTAGATTATCTGTTCTGGAGAAACTAAAAAATAGGCATGTTCCATTCATCTCTCTTTTTCTCTCTCTCTTGATGTTCATATATATATATATATATATATATATATATTAACTAACAACCACTCCTGCCTCCGATCGGAATCCAGAAAACTCTTAGTACAAAATACCAAAATCTTAGAATTTAGTACTAACAAACAAAAACTCCGTACATTAGAAGCCCTATATATAAAAACCAAAAAACCCTAATTAATAGAATTAACTTTAATATCAGTAATAATATTCTAAAATGTTTATAGCTTCAAACATAGTTTCGTACTTAGTACATAATTCTCGCCCAAAACCTTCTATAAATACAAACACATGGTCTATACCTGATTAACCTCATTCTTCCGAAGATGGACCCAGATGGGTCCGAAAGTACTTGAGAGACAAATCCAAACTATGGCAAATTCATCAGCCAATTCCCCTCCGAAACTAAGATCCTAATTAGGACTATTTAAAGGATCTACCAAAGGATATCTAGACATGAGTTGTCTCTTTTATTCAACAATACTTGCCTGCAAGAGAAGATGCTGCCTATATATATATATATATATATATATATATATATATATATATATATATATATATATATTTATATATATATATTATTATAAGCAAATAGACTTAGAATCGAGTCTACGAGAAAATCTAAGCAAAAATAATAAAATACAAATACTAATTAACAGATTTCTGTATGTTGTTTATTGCTTTCATTTATTCGTACGTTGATTCTACCCACTATACGGTCTTCCTCTTTCACACACACACAGACAGACACACACACACACACACACACACACACACACACACACACACACACACACACATATATATATATATATATATATATATATATTTTGATTTTATTCCATTAGTTGCGACAAAACAAGTTTTGTTTCATTGGTGCAAATAGCGACCAACTCATCGGGCCGGCGAAAGGAATTCAAATGGCATAAAATTTTAACTTCACTTTAACGGGAGATTGAACATTGAAAATACATTGGCAGGCGTTATCATTGTCATAATCGGTTTTGTTAATGATAAAACTGGTAACACCAGAAAACTTCTCTTATAAAATGATTCCACTAGTATTGATCTCGGTATAATATAATCACAATTTAAAAAATATAATCACAACAAAATTAACTACAAATAATAAACAAAACATTAAAATAAAATAAATAAAATGCAAAAGTAGCAATTAATACCCTAAATTAAAATTATCAAACATTTTTATCCACATGATAATTACTTATTAGAATTAAAATAAAATAGGAATGACGGTTGTAATCATAATTTTATTCTCATTTTAAATTTAACTCACTCTGGCCGTCGCTCCATCTCCCTTCCTCCCACCCCGGCCGAGATTGAGATCATCACAGCACAGACACGTGAAAAACCTCCCACGTAATAATTTGAAACACGACTTGTTGGGGTCCTCCCCCCTCCCCTCTTATGTCCCATGTCACCGTTATAGACAGGGCCCCGGCTCTGTCCCCCTCCCTCTCCAATGTATTTTCAATTTTCAATCTCCCGTTAAAGTGAAGTTAAAATTTTATGCCATTTGAATTCCTTTCGCCGGCCCGATGAGTTGGTCGCTATTTGCACCAATGAAACAAAACTTGTTTTGTCGCAACTAATGGAATAAAATCAAAAAATATATATTTTGCTCTGAATTTTCATTGAGCACTCTCATAAACCCGGTTTCAACTTCCTTCGGATTCATACCCCCTGGATATTTGTAACAAGTTAATTATAAATATATATATATATATATATATATTTTGGTACAGAAAAATTAGTACAACATTCGTACCGTCGGTTTCAAGCTCGGAAAGTCTCGTTGGGACGCGTTATTTGCTCAGTGTGTTATGTATGTTTGTTTGAATTTAAATTTAGTGTAATGAAACTGTTGAGATTTAAAACCAGAGGAGATTTGGAGAGATATAATATAAGATTAAAGGGAATAAAAAAATAAAAAATAAAATAAAAAAATTAAAATGAAATTAAAATTAAAATTAAAAAAAAATTAAAACATAAGAAATAAAAAATAAATAAAAAGATAAAAAAAATAAAAAGTATGTAATTCCCGTGAGCTAATTTAATGAATTTGTATCATTAGCCGTTACTCTTTTGGGTGTGCGTTCTGAAAGGAAAAACCGTTAGTTGAAATACAGCCCCACCCGAGATCAACCACGGGGGACCCGCAATAGAAGGAGATCGGTGATCTGGTTTCCCCCACCCTATTCCACCAATACCAAATTACTCGACAAACACTTCAACCCACAAGTGAACTATATAAAGCTTTTAACAGAAATTCTATTAAGGTCAGCTATTCCACTGCTCCTTCAATAAGACAAATTATCTCTGCGGAACCCAAAGCAATTACAAACGCAGGCTGCTCATGCCAAGACAAAAACAACTGCCCCTTAGAGGGAAAATGCAAAATCGATTCAATCATATACGAAGCAACCGTCACAAACCAGAATACCGGTAGTGTAGGAAAATACATTGGAATGACGAAGGGAACGTTCAAACAAAGACAAGGCAAAAACGGCACTCGCGACCCGAATAGTGCAACTTAAAGAAGAAAATACACCATTCACCATCAAATGGAAAGTAATTGAGAAAAAAACATCCTTCTCTCCAGCCATAAACAGATGCCCTCTATGTGACGCTGAAAAATACCACATTTCAAGGGCCATCATTGATCCGAATACAGCCTGTTTGAATAACCGCGATGAAATCTTTAAGGATGTATCCACAATAGACAAGCACTACTCATAAACTGGACTGACCGATTCACATAATGTCTAGCTACTCTCCTCTCTACTTCCCATCATTACTAATATAAACAAATTAAAAAACACGAATAAACACCTCATCAGACCATATTTAGATAAAAAAAAAATTTATTTATCAGCTATTAAACCTGAAACCTTTATTTTCAAACTAAGTTACCTCCCTTAGACCCAGCAATTTTTAATTAAAATTACATCGGACTGTCTAAAAGAATTTTAACACGAGTTCAACTAACGGTTTTTCCTTTCAGAACGCACACCTACAAACCCAAAACAGTAACGGCTAATGATACACATTCATAAAATTGGCTCACGGGAATTACATAGAAACCTTTTTATTATTTTATCTTTTTATTTATCTTTGTATTTATTTTTTTATTTCTTATGTTTTAATTTCAAATTTAATTTTAATTTTAATTTCATTTTTATTTTTTTTATTTTATTTTTTATTTTTTATTCCCTTTAATCTTATATTATTATATCTCTCCAAATCTCCTCCAGTTGTAAATTTCAACAGTTTCATTACACTAAATTTAAATTCAAACAAGCATACATAACACACTAAGCAAATAACGCGTCTCAACGAGAGTGTCATGTGACTTCACATTTCCAAAACAGATGACAACAGAAGCTGAAGAGAGCCGGCTGGCTTAGACAATCCGAGCTTGAAACCGACGGTACGAATGTTGTACTAATTTTTCTCTACCAAAATAAATAAATATTATGCTCTTAATTTTTAACTTTAATTCTTAATTAATCGAGCACTCTGCTGGGATTTTCCATACTACATTACAAAGAGGTTATCTCTCTTTCTCTCTCTCTCTCTCTCTCTCTCTCTCTCTCTCTCTCTCTCTCTCTCTCTATATATATATATATATATATATATATATATATATATATATATTATGCATATTTCGGCTGCAAGTCTTTTGAAAAACTACGGAGCTTTCTTTTTTCATGATCGTTTTGAAACTTTCCTTGTTTTCGTGTAATTTTACGTATATTTTGGACTACCATATAAATAAATGACCCTACTTTTTATGCATTTTTCTGTCGTTGATCATATTCAAGGTAGACATTTTATTGCCCTTTTTGCTATATTTGAAGTGAAACTTTCCCCTATTTTTCTTTTTCTAATTAAAGACGGCTTTTTAAGAATATATCATTAAGATTAAAGGGGTAATAGGGTTAATTATTGAAAATATATTAGTGCCAGTATTAAATTCTATTTTATTATTGGTTTCTGGGTATTAATTGAGTCCAGGATTTGAAGTTTTTTTTTCAGCTGTTATAGATGATTTTATTGTTAATTAGGGTTTTGCATATTTCAGAAGAATTAAATTTGTTGCTGCTGTAGGTTATTAGGTTGTGCTTAATGGTGCTAGTATCATACAGTTTGTATGTTAGTCGATGGAAGATGGATTTTGTGGTATAACCTATGCATGTACTAAAATTATTATGCGAGAGACATACTCGAAGTAGGCTTGCGAATTTCTACATAACATTGTTGTTTTGGAGGGACGGTTTTAGGGGTAAGTGTTGTTTCTGACGATTAGGTTAGAGGTTTTGAATTGTGTGTAGTATGTTATTAATTTGATCATTTCATCGTCTAGTTGATAGATGCTATGTACTTGATTTCGGTAGAACAAATTGATGTTGTTATTGTTAGTGTTTTTCTCGTTATTTTTGTGGATAGTTGAAAGGTAAACTTTTATGTGTTTGTCAACTAGTTTATTAAGGAAGTTAATGTTAGTAAGTGTTTGTTTTTTGTTGGTTAGTTCTTTTAAAAATATTATTCTTGATGAGTAGATGTTGAAAGCTCGATTTATTAGGTTTTTAATTAGAGTTGTTTTATATTTTTTCAGGACATTCACTTTGGTAATTTAAGGTGGTGGCGGTTATTGCTAGTTCTTTTGCATATGGAGAAGTAGTAAATGTGGTTTTATTATTAAAGTTTCCTATCCCGCTAGCCTTTAATGAACTATTACTAAAAAACATCCCAAATTAGATGAATATAAACAGGAAAAAAACTGTTACACTTTAAATATAGCAACTGGTTAAATATAATGTCTGTCATGAATATGATCAACGATAATTGGAAGCGTTTGGTAGATAATACACAAAACTAGGATATTTTCTTCATCAGCTCGACTCAAACATACAAAAACAAAAGCTTGTACAGTAACAAGAAAAATTGAAAAATACATTAAAAGGCAAAGTTCCGTCGTATTTAACAATACTTACATTAATATGTATACATACATCTAATATATATATATATATATATATATATATATATATATATATATATATATAATGTGTGTGTTTATCGTTCAAGTTTCAAAGTATTGCATGGAAAGTTAATAAAATTGAAATATAAGCCAAATTAGCAATACAAGATTAATTAATTTATTTTTCTTTCTTACATTAATCCTATCGATTACGGAATAAAATTCCTTCTTTAGGGGTGACCAGTATTGAGTCATTTTTTTTTTTTTTCATCAAAAAACAAGAATAAAGAAACTTATTTCTTTGTTAATTTGATAAATGTCAATGATGGTACGACGTCATCGGCCTTGCATTAATACATATATATATATATATTAATTAAGTTCAAATATATTGATAACATGAACTTAAAAAACAATATTCTTTCAAAAGTGCTCAATATAAAGTAGAGCTTTTATAAATATAAATATATAAACATTAGAAACAGTCTACGCGGATCAATCAGCGTTTCGACGTTAACACGTCGCCTCGGGACTGTAAAACGGTTGCTGCATATTAATACTTATTGCTTCTAATATTTATGGGGAAGTTTAGACCGTGCTCTGAGCAGTACGGCAAACGTCTCGTCACTGTAAGCTCATACACAGGATTTGTTCTCCAATAAATGTTCTCCTATTGCAGAGTCATTGGTCTGAGATTGCCTGAATATATGCAATTTGAAATTACGGATATCGCAAGGGACCTGTTGATAAATGTGTACATTTAATTGCTGAGGTGTACGCTCGACATAGTCGCCTTCGCACTGAAAATGAAAATTATAAATAACCAAACCTTTACTATCCTAACTATTCATATGCTAAATATATCTTCTCAATTCAAACCTTGAAAATATTGCTCAGAACATTGACACTATTCATACAATATCAATATACAGATGAAATTATGTTCACTATTTAATTTTGTTTCTATACATACACACACCAAATCTCTATTATAATAAGATCGCAATATCTGATTTACATTAATTGTACTTTAATTTCGTTTATAAATGTGTCTGATAAGTCATTTAATGGGAGACACGCTCGTGTTGCATGCCAAATGATCAACGTTCGAATATCGATACTACTATTTACTTCGACGTTGCTTCTAATTGGCTTGGATTTCTCCCTACAACTTGAATCAAGCAATCTCAGGTTAACAAAGTGGAGTTAGATCTTGTTAACCTCTACTTCACTATAAACTTATCGTTGAGCAGTAGTATTTTTTGTCAGTAGTAACACTTTCCTCTAGCAACAAAAGGAAGCATTCATTGACTTAAAAATAGGAAAGTGGTAATTGCATTTTCAAAAAGCAAATAAGTGACCACCGACAGTAACGTATTATAAGTAACTGAATTTCTTTTTAATGTATTAAATGTTACCAATAAATCTTATTGTTACATAGTCATATAGTGGCCACCAAACTTACATTATATAATCATTTAGGACCAAAACTCATTTACTTAGTAATATTTTAATAACTTAAAATGATACCTTGTTGCTAGACGGCGTTCTGTGAACGTGTGGTGTCCTCCTTTTCAAAAGACAAAACATAATTCAGTTAGTTGATACCAGCCATCTGATATGTTTTCTTAATATAATTATTCAATTAATTCACTATCACAGTCCTAGAAGAAGAATTTATTCAGCCCATGGTCGTGCCGGAGCTGAAATGTTATAAGCTGGGAGAAGAGAGAGACTTACTTATCTTTTAAGAGCATAGCCTAACTATTAACGTTTTATAAGGCCATATAAAAAAACACGCCCTCTATCCACTGAAGCTCCAAGCAAGATTCTAAACTTCGCAGAAATCCCATCCGCCCGAGAACAAGTGACATCATGTCCGCCCACCCGCTTCATCGACTTCCGGGACCCACGATTTAGCAGAGTCCATCGTTTGACCCATTTATTTTGTAATATCACTTGCCATATATATCTCAGCAATATAACTAGCTTAAATATATCAAAAATAGGTTCTTGATACTAGCTACTAGTAGATGTAGCCCCATCAATATAAACACTAGCTTAATATCTAGATCCAAATTTAATGGGGACTCTCTGATTCACATATATACTTCTGATAACATTTTAATTACGAAAGGGTAATTATATGAAATTGCGAACAGTCAGATAAAAAGAGAGACAATGTGTGAAACATAAACCACTTGGTCGGTAAGAATTGTAATACTACATTCTTATTAACTTGGGTATGCGGGCTGATTTACGCTATTATGCCGCTAGAAGATAGAAGAAGAATAAAGAAAACGTTGGAAACACAAGAGATCCGAAGTGATTATTCTCTTGGTCGTTTATTGGAGAATACTTAACAATGCGTGCACGTACTGACAACTCGGCTACACAACACGGTCAATATAATACATTCTACTTGGAACACGTCAACAGTCGTAGTCCAAACGGCTGCTCTTAGCGATGTGTATACAAAATTTAAAGGCATTCAACGTCACATCGGCTTCGGAACGAAGGTTGATTAACAGAAAGTGGCATTCACGAATTGCCTCATTCAGAACGAACAGAAAGAGTTTCTTTTTGTGTATTATTTGCGTGCAAATTTCACAATCTATTCAGAATGAGATCGATCTTAGTTAGACGTCTTAGAAAGTCCACGTCTGAGCGACATTAACAGAAACGTACTTGATAAGAAAATGTGCGGTAGTTTAGAGTTGGCGTTGGCCTGCGTTAACTTTTATTTTTAAATAACGCGGCTGTGTATCAGGTTTGGTTGTCTTAAACATTATCTGATATAACTTCTCCATTTGTCGGTGATAAAGTTAAAAAAAACCCAGATTTTTTCGGCTTATTATTTAAAACTTATATTACTATTCATTATTTGGATTATTCGGACTACTATTCTAATATTGGATGTTATTCTCAAAACGTTTCGGCGGCTGTAACCTCCGACCTTCTTCAGATGCATTTTGTCGAACTCGGTCATCTTTATGTCGAACTCGGGAATCTGAACGGAATTTAGAACGTAACACTTTATTTAATCCACGGTGGTAGCCATGGTAGATGTCTTAAGTATATAAAAGGTTACGTTCAAAATTCCGTACTGCTTCCCAAGTTCGACATAAAGATTCCCGAGTTCGACAATATGAAAACAGGAGTCCAAATAATACAACTTATACAAATAATTAATCCTCACTTAAAAAACACCCTGAAACATTATATAACTATATATTTTAGTAATAATACTACACACGTATCAGATTTGGCTATAGTTTAAATGTTAATAAATAAAATCAATCAAGAACCGCCAGGCTCACAGCGGACTTTCTACCGAGGAGAGCTACTTGAGTCTTCGTCCGATTGGGGATACCCGAGTTTCATCTTAATAGATTTTGTTGTAGTTTGTAGTTGAGTTTTGTCGACTTTATAACGAACGCGGCTGTGTAAGAAGTTAAATGTATGGAATCATACCTTCATGAGTTTTTTTTTAATGTCATAACAAACCTGTGTCGTCTTTTCAAGACTCATAAGTGTGATGAGATGCAGGCAGTGTATCAACCCCGAGATTCGAACCCTGGACATCAGTTACTACCGATTGTGGCAGTCTGACGCTCAACTATCTCAGTTAACACACTTTTTCTGTTAGTTGGAAAATATCGCCTTTTAAATGAATTTTTCGTTCATTTGTTGTAGCTTTTTTACATTATTGATAAACTTAAGGATTCAATTCGTTTTACGAAATAATTTTTCTTTACGCTTACACACACACGCCTCCAAAACACACACACATAAATATATGATGAAAATTACGGAAATACTATTCGAACGTGATTGAAAAAGAAAAAAAGGAAAAAAAACAAAATTCTTTATATATTCATCAACGTTTCGTTTTTATTTTAAAATAATTGATCAGAAGTACTTGTACGTTATTTCTTCAAATCGATCATCTTGTAAAAGTCTTGAATTAAAGACGAAACGTTGATGACTATAGAAATATATTTTTCCTTTTGATATATATATATATACATATATATATGTGTATATATACATATATATATGTATATATATATATATATATATGAGAAAAGAAAAACACATAATTATTTATATAGTCAACAACGTTTCGTCTTTATATTTACACGCACACACAACCACACACACACACACACACATATATATATATATATATATATATATATATATATATATATATATATATAAATTCGAACGTATTCTTCATATACGACTAATATATTACCATTAAAACGAGTTTCTGTCATTTAAATCAATAATACAAACGAATACTTTTAAATACGGTATATATAGTACTGATGAAAGATCCATATAGATTAATATATCTGTCTTATTTGCATAACGATTTTTAAAACAGTCTACGTTAAATTAATGTTTGTTATTCATTTCTAATTTTATTGTTTTATTTCTCCTATTTATATGCAATAGTTTCGTCTATATTAGCAATAATTAATTAAAATCAGTAATTAAAAAAAGGATAAATTGCAAAAGCCTTCCTTAAAATATGCTTATTATTTTTAACAAAAGTTGTTGTGCCTACCGATTTAACAAATCAATTTAAATAAAACAACTATAGCTAGTTAGAAAGAAATATATACCGAGACATAAGAGTTCATAGAGAGAGAGAGAGTATGTGACTTATCTCTGCCTTCTTACTCTCTATCCTTTCCCCACTCTCTCTCATTCCTTCTTTTAACTCAACTTTCTCTCACTCCGCCTCCTTCCCTCCGCCCTCTCTTTCGCGACGCCATATTGGATATTTTATTGTTTTTAAAATAGGCACCCAACGCATCATCGCTTAATCGAAATTTTTATTTATTTCTTTCTCATTTAACATCAATACACTTGTATAAAAATTACCAACATATTTATATTAATCTATTTACATGAATAAATGTTAATGTTTATTTATATAAATAAATGCAAAATAATTTTTAGTGTATACAAGAACTTATGAATTAAATGTCTATTATTTAACATTTTGATTTCAAGTAGTGAACTTAGCGAATACACACACACACACACACATATATATATATATATATATATATATATATATATATATATATATATATATATAGATAGATAGATAGATAAAGTGTGTGTTTTATTTGCGCACTATACAATAAAGATTCCAACATATAGTACTGGGGGTTCACAAAAGGAACAGGAAGGAAATGGATGTAAGCCTAAGATTAAGAATATAAAGGGTCGTTGAAATGTTTGTAATTTTCGTAAAACCCAATTACTAAAATCAATAATATCAATGTAGAATTCAGAATTGTAACTGTAATTGTATACAGTTGAGCTATTTCTAAGGATATATATATATATATATATATATATATTTATATTTCATGATTTTTTGGGGAGTACAAAATTTTATTATCGCAAGCATGAAAGGAAGACGATTTTTTTCGTTCATGATTAAAAGTTAATCAAGAAAAAAAAGCAAGCCCTCTCTTAACAAAAGCTTTATCGAGGGATTTAAAACAAACGAGGGATTTAAAAAAGAGGGTGAAAAGATAGAGTACAGAAAATAAAATAGTGTTATGGTATATGTACAATGGACGATGAATCTTAGAGACTGATCACATCTAGTCCCAATAGATATTCCCTTTGCTTACAAAGGTAGGGACGTTTAAGACGAACGTGGATCGTTTCCAAGATTTTTAGATGGTATAATGAGTAAGCATGATTGAGAATGGTGAAGGAGTCCATGCTAAAATTCCTAGCGCACGGCGGGTTTTTAAGTAAATGGTCTGTAATGGAAGACCTGTATGTGTTATTTTGAACGTCCGTTGACCGGAAGGTTCCATTACTAATCTTACTCGGAATATATATACTGATTAGAAATAAACATATTTATGATATATCTATATACGTTTAAAGAATTCAACATCAACAACAGTTAGGCGTGACTATTATTTCAGTTTATTATACGTTTACAAAGTTTCAAATACATTATATATAGCCAACAAACACCGTGTAAACACATTCATCCCAATTCTTCATTAGCATAATAATTTTATAAACAACTTCTAATAAATTAATATTCTGAACAATTCAATTCTATTTTCGTTTTACTGTTTTCTTATACATATTCAAACGTTTTGTTAGTGATAGTAATTGCAACGATTTTAACGTTCAAAATGATTATTTTGAAATTCGAATAACTTCCGGTCACGCCTGCGTATGTTTACATGAACCAACAATTTACACCCATCGAACACAATAACTAACAAAGTTTTTCATTTAGATATATACTTTATATTTAAAACTAAATTTCTTGTTGTTTTTGACGACGTCAACAACTACGATGACGATTGAATATGATTAGATTTGCTATAATAAAGAAAAAAGAAAAGTTCCCCACCCCTCTCAGCTTTTTAAATAATAAAGAAAATAGATTCATATTTTTTAAAAACTTATTTTTTTCTCTCTTTTAAATGAATACATGCAAAAGTTTTCCCCATTTATCCAAAGTATATTTATATCAAAACCAATTAATTTGGGATGGGTATAGTTAAAACAATGTTTTTACTCGGATACTTGAAAAGTTTTAACAACACACTTTAATACATTTGTAGATTAAAACCCTCAACTAAGTTTAAGCAATGTGATTCTACTTTTTAGTGTAATTCTAACTTATTAGAACAGTTAACTAATACATTTTTAACACTAACCCTAAGTCCGACTGGCAAGGTCGTAAAATCACAGGTAATTACCTAAAATAGTGGACCCTTGCCCCCTCCCTAAAAAAAATAACGCACAGGATTTATCTCCAATAGCAAAAACAATGGTTAACTGCCATAAAACCCTTGAATGGCCCGGATATAGATGATCATTTTAAGTCTAATTTATATGCGACACTGATGCCCAACTCTAAATTCTAAAATATATATTTTTTGTTTTTATTGCCGCCATGATTTTCTGGGTATCCACACGTAATCGCCTAAAGAGTAGAATCGTATTTTTTTTTGGGGGGGGGGGAGGGGGTAGCTGAGGGTGTTAATCTAAAATAATACAAACACTTTTAATATTTTTATTTATACATTAAAAATAAGGTAATTATTAGATAATTTTAAAGAAGTTATTTATTTAATTTTCACGCGAAAAAATAATACATCTAAACTTAATTGCTCAAAATTAGAATAAAAAACGTACAGTTAAAAAAATAAAATATGGGTACATTTGCAGATTAACATTCTCCGTTAGCCCCCCCCCCTGATATATATATATATATATATATATATATATAATCTGCTTTTTAGGCGATTACGTGTGAACATCGTCGTAAGTGGATAGAAGAAAACATATTTTAGAATTTAGAGTGATGGATCAGTTTCATATATATTTAACGTAAATTGTGCGTTATTCTGTGCGTTATTTTTTTCGAGGGGTGGGGTCGTCTCTTTCAGGCGATTACGTGCCAGTCGGACGTAGGGTTAGTGTAACATATATATTAGTTAACTATACCCCCCCCCCAATTAATTGCTACCCGGAAGGGAGGGTACGTTTTGCTAGTATTACTATATAGGGGATAAAATAAGTATTTCTTATGAGTATATGGGAAGCTAATCTGGATGAGAGAAACTGTGGGAGATATATTCCAAAGGAAATTATAATCGGGTAGCTAAGATATTAACACCTACAGAGTTTACTATATGGGAAAGGTATACAGATTGATGACGTGGCTAGAAAATTGAGTATAAGAATGGAATCTCTATAGCTAAAACACAAACATCAGATAGACCGATGAAAATAATTAAATATTAATTAAAAATAAGTACCCAAAAGTGCATAGTGGAAATTAAAATTTTACATTTAACAATAACAAAAATAAAGATATGATAATCAAAAATAGAATAAAATAATACAAATATATAAAGAAAAGTAAGAAGTTGACATTCCTATGTTGATATTATGTAATACAACAGGGTTATGAGCGTAATTCCTTTATATATATACATACGGTAATGTAAGAGATATAGTATCAAATTATACCAGAGAGTGCAAACAATAACTGAGCCAACGTTGAATAACGTGTATATTTAGAAATAGAGAAGCATGATATAATGTTTCCAATATCAGTATAAGTCTAATATGTGAGAGTGCTAACGTAGTGGAAAGTTCAATTAATGTAAAAGTTACTACATCTATAAATAAAAAAGTTAGCTATTCTATATTCATGGTTCATAACATCTAATGTAAGATGCTATAGGAGATACAAGTCAGACAGGAACTGATATACTTTACATGGAATTAATAAGGTAAATTATGTGAAAGAGACGAAGTAAAACAGAGGGCGGTAGGAAAGTAAACAAACCTTATAGAAAGATGAAGCTCAACCCCCAAACTACAAATCGATCATATTTTAGAAACTTTAACATTTTTAAATGAGTGCGAAGATAGTTAATTAAGAGGCTATGGTACCTTAAAGTGGTTATGTTTGTACCAGATTTTATACATACATAAGGACTAGTAACTCATATTTTTCTTTAAGTAAAGGACTCTTGTCATTAATAATTGATAAGGCGTATTCCCTACATAGTCTGCAGTTCCTATCTAAGGGCTTATAAGATCTGACCCATGTAATTATGTTTTTAATTAAGGACATAACATAGTTTTATTATTCTTGAGATACCAGTATTTGTTAGCGAAAGACGTGCATTTAGAAAGGACTATGTGTGTTTAGGGATTCTATTTTTAATAAAGGCCACCGTAAAACCTATATATATACGACCTCGGTAAAAGGAGAGCCTATTAAAGTTGGACTATGATTATTATTTATTACATCATAATCACCATTACCATTACTCAAACTACTAACATTAATACCATTACCACTATTGCCCTGATGTATACCTTGTTTAACTTTATATTTGTAAATGGCGCTATAATGCTTGCATGAACCATTCAAATGGCACGTATTTCTATCAATGCAGTTACATTCGGGGCCCGAAATAACAGTTATTAATTTTCTTAGTTATATTTATGTTAACTGCAATAATGCCTATTACTTCTTATTCGAAGTTAGATACTATGGAGTAAGATATTCTGATTGTGTTTCTATTGAATAGCTTGCTATATCTGTGTGGAATCCTAAAGTTGTCTTTTAAAATTTGTAAAAAATATTCTAGGGATATTCGTTTGGACATTTTTACTATAAAGTTGATCTGATCAAATGCAAGTCAGTTTCCTGTTTTTCCAATTGTTAAAGTTTGAAGGTCTGATTATGAGCACTGACGTTTACATTTTTGTGATGCAAGTTTCTAATTTGCTTACTATTAACATGGTTTATTCCTAAACTATACCTAGGTCTATCTGTTACCGTCAGATTGTTCGATAGAATTCAGATAGTTTACATATTGAAATATATGACTGTTAGATTAAATTCTGGAAATGATCATATCAACATTAGGTACTATGAAATTCAGAATAGGTTGGTTAGAGTCCTTATGGACATTATAAGGTATGGTTATGTTCGTCGTATTGCTAAAAGTGTTAGCTGGTAAGTTAAGTATTTAGTTTAGAAACGTAACTACTTATTTTATTAATGTCTATTTTATTTTTTAAACCAAAGTTCTTAAACGATTCATATAGTCCTTTTCTAGTTTTAATATATAATCGTGAATAAATAATCGTCCCTATATACTCCACTTTCTATGCGCATGAGAAGCGATACAAGTAGTATTAGCTAACACTTACATCCGAACGGGGAGGATTTGGGCCGAATGCGATTTTCTATGGGTTTCCAATATGTAATTGTCACCTGAGCAGTTGTATACAGGATTCAACTAGATATAACGTAGGGATTTGTCTCCCGTATCTATTATTGTTGTGAACAGAAATTTGGGGGTGAAAATACGAAGTGAGTATTTAAAGTTGTCCTAGACCAAGAGATGTCAGAACAATTGAACACATAATGGATGAATGTAATCACTGCATGCAGTTTTTAAAGTTATTAATATTTTTTGTAGGAGTGAGCTCTCGCTGGAGCATTGATTAGTGGTAACTTTTGGAAAGTTCACGGTAGATGTGCTGAGATGTCGGGTCACTTCTCAAAAAGTATTAGGTAGGGTTACAATTCATATAGTATAAATTGTGAATTGTCAGAAAGGGACAAATGTAAAAATATTAAGACGGGTGTTTAAGCAATGCTACGAGTTTTATTTTCCATAAAGATAGATTAAGAAAATAGAAATAAGTTTACAATTAGGACTACGTGGAAATGTATTACGTTACATACAGGAAGTCGCCAGTGACAGGTTGTGAATAAGCTGGTCATATATTTATCTTTTTACTGAACTAAGAGCGAGAACGGTCGGATATTCGATTAGCTGTCTCGTCTATAGGTGTTTACTATGTATTAAACCGTGTATATTGTAAGGGGATTGTTAAACTCTAAATGAATTTGTGATGTCATTATTTAATCAACATGCACTATGACGAAAAATCCACGCAAAACGAGGAAAATATAGAACGAACTGCAGCCGCGTGTGTCTGAATCGTTAAGACTAAATTGTCTAGACAACCAGTAGCCGCCGTCCAGATAATGTGCGATGGTTTAAAAAATTGACTATCGTAATGCTACACTTACCCTTTCAAACATTATATATATATATATATATATATATATATATATATATATATATATATATACATACACGTATTGACTAAATCATATCCACGAAACATATTTTTTAATATATATGTATATATTTAAGGAATTCTTCATAAATTTCATTATGGAGGAGAACAAACGTCATATTAGGGATACACTTTGTTTCAGATATTATTTCAGAGTTTTCTTACGAAGACCGTGTAGTATAAGCTACCATTTTATAGCTGAGAAATGAGAAATGTATTAATACCTTTGGTAAGAAAATGATAAAGGAATTGATTTAATAGGTAAAACTTGAACGCAAAACATGGAACCCAAAGTCGGCGCAGGTACAACGGCATCACTGCCATATCGAGAAATGTCCCTCTCAGATCTGTAGTCTCAGTACATTTTACGCTGTTCTGAAATATCGAAATGGTAACTATTCATATCAACATGAATTTTGAAACTTTGAACTAATAAATAATCTTGTTGGAGAATAATTTAACGTATTTACTTACTAGCTTCAACTGTCCAAAGATGGAATTGTCTACGGAGCATTTAAGCCATATACGGCTTCAGGCCAGAAACAAATCAATATTGCAACAGAAGCATCCCGAAATATCATCCGTATTTATGAGGTGATTCTTTAAATTAGATAAATGGTAGAAGACTAGCAAGGTTACACGATGTTATATATGAAAATACTACGTGAATAATAAAAGAAAATGTATCTGATTGATTACAGGAGAACACTTTACATACACACAGTTTCTATTCACACATTAATGAGCTATTTAAATACATATATTTTACATGTGTTGTATTCAAAATATTATCAGTTATACAGAAATACAGGACTAAAATATTAATAATTTTTTTCAACCATCATATTTTAAAATGCTGAATTATGATGTCGAATTATTTCGTTTATCGTTCTAATATTATGGTTAGATAGATTTCTACAATAACTTGCTATGAAGATGCTGAATTTATATATATATATATATATATATATATATATATATATATATATATATATATATATATATATATATATATATATATATATATATATATATATATATGAGAGAAAGAGAGAGAGAGAGAGAGGGAGAGAGAGAGAGATTAATTCAGCATCTTCATGAAACATTTTCAAATGCTTAACGTAATTCGATTTTGTTTTGTGATGCCATCTAGCGTTGCTGAATTCAAAAGCGTCAACAAATGCGAAAAACGTTATTTGCGCGTTTCTCCGCCGTCTTTTTAAAACTTCTTTTCTTTCTCCAGCTTTTTTGTCCATTTGTTTTGACATCTGAGGATGATTCGACGAAGAATAGAAAACGTTCGTGAAACCTATGGAATATTTATTATTATTTTTTATTTCAATATAAAAAGACCATCAGAAAAATTGAAAAAATAAAAAACGATATAATTTAACAGACTTATTATGTTATTTTTAACAATGTTTGCATATATATATATATATATATATATATATATATATATATATGTGTAAATCATTTAAAACATTAGAAAGAGTATACACGGATCAACCAGTATTTCGACGCACACACGTCGCGACCGGGACTGTAAAGTGAGTTAAGAAATTAAAATTTTCTAAATGAAATGTACCAGAACAAAACCGGATAGTTGAAAATTAACCTTATTAAACGTGTCATTTATTTTCCCTTCAAGTAGAACCCCCCCCCACCTGCCACAACACATTTGACGGGCGCATGTACCATAAAGCCATGCAAAATGCGAAAACTTTCTAATAACTTTCCTTTTTCCTTTTTCCTCCTCAACTGCCCAGAAAATAATATACTCAAATCTAACGCAAGTAATTCAAACCAACTTTTTGCACGCTTATAATCTAGAAGCATGTAAAAAAAAAACGCTTCCATATACAATCCACCGTATCTTAAATATTTACATACATATATTAAAGAGAACAGTTAGCAATAGAATACACACATTCAGTTACTCAGCATATCCGCATTTATATTACTGGGTTAAGAAAACATAGGCAAGTTTATAGGAAAAATGTATTCAAAATTCAATTTACTACTATATTTTAACTGGGGTCTAATAGTAAAATGTATACTTATACAAAGATAATTAGAAGATTTAATCGGTGTTTACTAAATCTATTAATTTTATACTAAGACAGATACAAAATTAGCTATTTTTCAATATTCCTATTTAAAATTAATTAGGTTATAAAATCATAATTTTATCAAATAGAACACAGTAAAACCAATATATAGTACTACCATGCATCAAATAGTATCTCTAAAGAGCCCCGCCGTTATAACAGAATTATGCAAATTAGCAAGAATAAAACTAATAAAAAATAATACAATAATAATATTATAATAAGGTTTAAGGAAAATCCATCGTATTTTCTACAATATTTGACTAGGGTTTATAGATAACTTCATACTTAAACCTGCCAATTAGTAGATGTAATCGTTATTTACTAAACCTATTAATCTTTTACTAAGAAAATACACATCAATGAACATTTCGAAGGTTCTAATTTAATAAATAATAAAATCTTAAGATCTCAATCTTACCAAAGAAAATTCTGAAAAACTACATATAACATTTACGTATGACATAGGGTACATCCACAGGACTATATCATGATTACACAGTTATTAAAAAATGTTAACATTTTAAATCTAGTTTTTTTTATATAGTGGATTTTCCAAACGCCGGTATCAATGACTAATCGTATTTACACTAGAGTATCATCTGTAATAAATATATCATGCTCTTAAAAGCGTAATTGAAATACATAGTTTCCCCTCTCCGCCCCCCTCTGTCTCCCTCTCTGTATGTTTCTCTCTTTCTTTATATATATATATATATACTTGAGCAAACATTGTTAAGCGTAACGGAATTTTCTGTTTGATTATAACTTTTTTTATTTTTTCAATTTTTCTAAGAGACATTATCATTTTGTTATGTCTATGCTTAGTCGAGTCTGTTTTGCAATCTCCGAGAACTGATTTCAACAACGAATAAAAACCAGAAAAATTACAATTTTCAAGCGCTGATTGTAAGGAAGAATAAAAGAAAATGCCCAAATAAAAATGACTGTCATTAATTATGTTTGATAAGGAGGTTTATATCGAAATATCAACGCAAAATATATAAATAATTAGCATTTTAGTTACGTCATTTTATTTTTAATTTTTCGTTTATAAGGGTTTTGAACATATATTTATACTATTAATTAAATATTCATAACAAATCATAACATTTTATGATAAGCATATGCTTTTCTGTAAATATACTATTTATTTACTTTTAGTAAGACACACAAATCGAACATATGAATAGCATTTACACACACACACACACACACACACATATATATATATATATATATATATATATATATATATATATATATATATATCAGTAAAATGTTTCCACTGTATAGAATGCATTTAAATGTTGTAATTTGAAACGGTTTTGAAACCAGTAAAATGCAGAGGCTTTTTTTTTTAAATAAACATATAATTTATTGAAATTCAAATGTTCGATTCGCACAGGAATCTTTATCAAGATAATAGAAAATATTTTTTGTCTTCCTTTGTTTTTAAACGACATGGTGTCGCTTGATCTTGTGCTCCAGTTGTTAACGAAGCTCGTTGTGTAATAATGTCCACAAGTTGTGTGTGTGTGTGTGCTCTGGTCGCACGTTATAAGTATTAGTAAAATAATTGCACTGGTTAGAATGCATTTAAACTTTGTAATTTTGTAATATCTATATATCTATATCTATATCTATATCTATATCTATATATATATATATATATATATATATATATATATATATATATATATATATAACTTCTTTTGTAATATAGTAGGAAAAATCCCAGAAGAGTGCTCGCTTAATTGAGAATCAAAATTAAGAGCGTAATGTTTATTCATTTTTTGGTGCAGAAATGTTGTACTAATTTTTCTGTACCATTATATATATATATATATATATATATATATATATATATATATATATATATATATATATATATATATATATATATATATTATATATATATATATATATATATATATATATATCAGGCTATGTTTATATATTTGAATGTACAATATTCATTCCTAAAAGAATTAACCGACCATTATTCATTTTGGAACATAGCTGCTAGGCGTAAGGGATCTACATTTGAGCTATATTTAGTTTGATTTAGTAATATACAAATAGAGTATAAAGGAGATGGAAGCCATTCGTGAAAATTCAGATACCTCCAATGTTTGTTAAATATTTACAATACATATAAGACATCAATTAATTAATATTCCATAAACAACCTTGAAAATTTAAATATATAATCTTCTCATTGAATTTGATCTATGTTCATTAGACCCCAATTTAAATTTCTTTTTAAAACCCTGTAAGCATAAGTTTAGACATTTACTAGAATGAAATCCATATGATGGATTTTGATCAAAATTGGATTAAATATTCTAAACATAAGGTGTAATAGTTTCATATTTTGATTTCAATCTTCGTAAAATGACATAAAATTGTTCAAAACTGGAATAAAATTTAGCCGACTTGAGACGAGTATACTTCTAAAGTCCCATGTCAATTCAAATAATTAGCCGTAAAGTGTATATAACTGAAAAATTCACCAATCTCTCACTTAGCTATCTCTGTATTTACTTGGCCCTACTTTACTCTGTGTTGATTCAACCACTTTTTAAATATAATGAAATTACTTTTGATGTATTTGTGAGCATTTAGAGATAAGTTACCTTAATTTTTCCGCTAATTTAATAGTGTGCTCATATACACCGTTAATATCAGTGAGCGCATGATGACTTTCCGCATTCCCATCACGCGGGAAAGATACCTCATCCAGATCACTGTGTACGCACCAACTTATTACTCTACTGACGAAGACAAAGCTGCTTTTTACACCCAGCATGACCATCCCATCCAGGCAGTGGCCGCCAATGACCAGCTCGTTGCGCTGAATGATTTTAATGCTAGAGTAGGCAAGGACCATCGCCTTTGAGAGGGGATTATTGGCCGCCACGGTATCGGAAACCGCAATGACAATGGTTAACTTCTACTGGGTGCAATTATATTTTTCTTTCTCCTGATTTCCTCGTGTCCGTACTCCTTATCCCAACAAAATGTTACCACGGTCTTGCTCTGCAATATGATATCTCTGCGAACAGTCTTTCATCCAGCGCACACACCAACGTAGTCACCAACTAAAATCACCAACTCATAGTCGCCCCCTTCCTTCAAAACATTCCCCTTTTATTGCCAGTGACATTGCACTCCTGCAAATGAGCATGCAAATGAGCAGTGAGCTCTTCTGCCAGAGAGATCAGGAAGTAATGGGAGGTCTTTGCTATAACTAGCCATTTCACTCAGGTTATGTTTCTTTATGAATCCATTCCTGGCTGGGCTAAGTTATACTTTGCTAACCACACTGGGTCTATATGCAGAATACGAACTCGTGACAACCAACATAATTTTTAAGCAACCAAAACGACAAAAGACAACGTGGAGACACTCCCGATCCAAACACTGACACATCCTGGACTACATTTTAACCAGAGCCAGAGACTGAGGAGATGTCTGCATCACCAGATCAATGCCCGGGGCGGACGACTGCTAGACGGATCACATACTCCTGAGTTCCGGGCTTTCTATAACGATCCTTCGAGCACCTAGAAGGACAGCCGACAGCGTACAACACCGACGCTTTGACTGTAGCAAACTCCGTAACTCACAGCTGACACAACACTTCAAGGAATCCTGTGAACATTACCTTGCAGACCCTGTGGGTCAGGACACAGTAGAGCACCACCTGACCACCTCAGAGACGCCATGATCCGTGCCGCGAAGAAAGCCATCGGCTGCGTAACTAACAAAAAACAGGAGTGTATCGACGACAGTGATGGTACCATGTCCTCTCTCATCGAAGCTAAATTTCAAGCACGTTTGACCATAGAAAACAAGCCTTTATCTACTAATAAAAGTGCTCACAAGAAAGCTGTACCAGACTGTCAAAGAAGGAATCTAGAAGCCCAGAACACCTGGTGACAAAGAAAAGCTGCAGATATACAAAACTACGCCGACTGGCGAGATCTGCGCAGCATCTATGCATCAACCAAAATAATTTTCGGTCCTACACAGTCATCAGTAAGTTGCTTGAAGGACGTGAATGGGGCCACCACCATCACCGACAGCGAGGGCATTCTAGCAAGATGGAAGCCCCACTTTGAAAACCTCCTTAACGATCACGTTTAAATCTCTGATGATCTTCTGAGAATGATTCTTCAGAATATTGTCCATCACTTGATGGCACTTCTACGCGTCATTCAGGACTTTAACAAAGCCCTGAAACGGGTGAAATCCGGCAAAGTCCCTGGACCTGTAAACGTCCTACTGGAGCCTCTCACCCAGGACGGCCCCGAGCTTAGGAACTGTTTTATGCTCCTCACATTGAAAATTTGGGATACGAAGACCCTCCCCATTAACTTCCGCGATGCAACCATTGTAACAATTTTCAAAAAGAGGGACGGGGAGAATTGTAACACCTATCGGATGTGGATTTCTACCTACCCGCGGTACTATTGGCATGATCTTCTCTACGCGGCAAATACAAGAGAAGAGCCTCGAATAACAACAACCCGTCATGTTTTTCGTTTTGGGACTTCAAAAGACCAACGATAAAGTACCCAGACCAACCATATTGGCAGTTCTCTCCAAGTTCTGCTGCCTTGATTTCGTCACCCTGGTGTGCGTCCTCCATAACAGAATGGTGGGGAGAGCATATCATCAAAATTCTCTCTCTGACCCATTCCCTATCAATGGTGACCTGAAACAGGGGTGTGTTCTAGCTCCAATGCTCTCTACACAGCAGCAATACTTAATAAGATTCCCTCAGACACGCCCTCAATCGACCTTTGTTTCCACACGGATTAAGGCGTTTTCAACTTCGCTCGCTTTGTGTTTGGTACGTGAACTGCTGTATGCTGACGACAATGCCATCACAGATCAGACTACAGAGGACCTCTAGATGTTATCGTGCACATACAACACAGTCTACTAGCGTTTTGAAATGCAAGTGAATACAGAAAAGACTAAGACACTTGCCCAACATGCACCTGGTCTTCTGCCCCCAAACACTAAAACCATTGAAATGAGCAACCACTAGAGGAAGTTGATCAGTGTTCATACGTATAGAGCATCTTAACATCTACCCTCACATATAAGAAGGATGTGGGCAACAGGACCAGGGCAGCCTATTCCGCATTTTGTCGATTAAACTGCCGTGTGTTAAAAAATCACGCACTGACGATACCCACTAAAATCATGGTGTTCTCAAAAGTCGTTATATCCACACTTCTATACGCGTGCCAAACATAGAACTTATACAGAAGCGATATAAAAGAAAACTTGGAACGCAAATTCTAAAAATCCTTTGGGAGAGCCACACACTTAACACAGAAATCTTGCATCGAGCCTCAGTGACAATTGTTGAGCCACCATTCACAGAATTAATCAATAAAATGCTCTATGACTAACTTGTCAACGGGACCAGACGATGAGGAAACCCGAAAATGTGCTATAAATACCAACTAAAGCGCACCCTGCCCATAACCAACATAGACCCGTCCACGTGGAGACAAACTTCCAGGGACTGAACCACATGGAGAAAAACAACGCATCAAGGCATCGCATACTTTGAGAAGAGGAGGGGAAATGAAGATGCAAGATGAAGGCAAATAAGAGAACGGCGTGAACAACCTCATCCGCCTCCCACCCTTCCCTGTGAACACTGTTCGAGGCTCATACCATAGATTGGGCCTTCGAAGTTACATCACTCATACATATTTATAAAGAGAATAGCAGATGGACGACGGAACTCGATACTCGGACACGAGTGGGAGCCCTTCTTCACTCTGTGTTGATTCAACCACTTTTTAATTTTAATAAATACTTTTTATGTATCTGTGAAAATTTAGAGCAAAATGATATTCTTTTTTCCAGCTAATTTAATACTGTGTTCGTACACACCGTAAGCATGTGTGTAAATTAGATAGCAACATTATAGAGCTCTTCTTCTAAATGATGGAAAAGGAAAATATAGAAGTAAAGAGACCTTTTAGTCATGCAAGAATAATTTCTGAACAGTTTCGAATGAACTTCCGGTGGAACAAATAGTGGTACTATATACGTAGATGATTCTAATAGTTTGGGGAATTACGATTTCAGATAGGCCACGAAAATGTCACTATGTTGAATGTAATATAATGGTCTGGATTTCTCAGAACTTGATCAAAATACTTAGCACACACATCAAATGCAATCCAATTTTACAGTTTACCAATTTATTTTTGTAAATATCTTTGAACAATGCCTTCATTTCGTATACGTCTCAGATTCACTGGAACCTGGGGTGATAGATCCTTTCAGGTTTTCTATCGATGAGTTAAATATAATAATGATTTGGTAATGACATAAAACGTAAATCAGTTGTATACATAAAAAATTACATTATGTCAGTCAAAGCATGAACGAATATTTTAAAATGTTATCAACTTAAACTATCAAGACATGTACGAAAATTACATAATTCGGCATTACATAGAACCAAAAGGGAAGATATGTCATAAAAATAAGCGCGTATAAACTTTTATACAAATCAATAACTAGTAATAGAAATAGTTAATTTATTGAAATATAAAGTGACTTATATATTACAAGTTGTAAGGTTGGGGACGGTTACTTTACAATACGACACAATTGAGTGTGTAACATTCTCCACTAGACCATCTGTAAAAGAATCAAAATCCAGTTTAGTAGCAAGTTCTGGGAACATATACCAGAAAGAACTGTTAGAAATAAAATAAAAAATACACCATCCACTATGACTAAGCCATCCCTACCGCTATATACTTAGAAAACGTAAGTGTCAAACCGGACAAGGTGATATGGGACAAGAAGGAGAGTGTAGCAACCATAGTTGAATTCAGTGCCTCTAATAATGCTGGCTTACACAAAGCTGAGAAGGAGAAGTATTATGTATAAACTGAAAAGAAACTGAAATCTTAAGAATATCTCCATCATTCCAGTAATCATATGGGCTACCGGGCTCATAAAAATCAATTTCAAAAACTACCTAAAAAATATACCCGGTTAACCAAGTGCAAGAGAAAATCAAATAAATGCGCTTCAAGGGACGGTTAGAATCCTTAAAAGATGTCTTCGTTCGAGTTTATGAAATAGCGAGTGAATATTTGGCATCCCGTAAGATGACTCATCTCTATTCCAACCCCAAATTATAAAAATTGAGAAGAAAAGACAGGAATAGATTGGTACATACATTCATGTATACATATACACATTCTGAGATCGATACATAGATATACATATAACTACCATATATATATATTATATATATATTATATATATATTATATATTATATATATATATATATATTATATATAAATATATATATTGTATATATATATTATATAAATATATATATATTATATATATATTATATATATATATTATATATGTTATATATATATTATATATATATTATACATTATATATATTATATATATCATATATATATTATATATATATATATATTAACAGATTGATGTGTATATATAGATATTTGTATATATATATATATATATATATATATATATATATATATATATACCAACAAATGCAAATTGATAGATATATACATACATCTCAATCTATTCTTCTATTAGAATCCATCTTATCCTATTGAAATACTATCATCAAATGACGGCTTTATCAGTTCGATAATTAAATTCTTTAAAAATATATAGAATATGAAAATATTCCATATATTACGAAAACAGCAATTATAACACTACTACATAAAAAAAAGTTAGATACATTTAAAATCTAATTACTAAATTTCTAAAACATGGATGTTGTGTTAGGTTTGTGAAAACATAACTAGAACCACATAAAATTTTACAAAGAAAGAAATGAATTGTAATCAACATGGTTTTGATTCATTGTAAAGCAACATTATCTAATATTTTCGAAAATATTGTTATTATAAATTTATGTGCGGATATTATATATTTTTTATTTTCGCAAGGGATTTAATACGATATCTCATAATTGTATAGTAGATTAATATTAAATTTTGTAATGGAGAAATTGACAAACAGACCTATGAAGGAAAGAATTGATATTAATGATTTTAAATGAGAATATATTCCTCAATATCCAGTATTGAGACCGTTATACGTAAAAACTAGTCGAGTTCGACCGGAAGGCTGTCTTTTCATTGGCTACTACACCGAGATGTAGGAAAGGACGCCACTAATTTTGCTTAGATGATCTACTTATCCTTGATGCTCAAAGTTTTAGCAAGGAGGCATCAAGTATTATTTTTCGAGTCTTTGGTAATACTTTACCGAGGATTGAACCCTGGTCATTTGCGAACCCTCTAACACCTATGCCAAAATATTCCTAAATGATATGTATATTCATAAACTGAATTATTTGCTTGTGCTATTAAATAACTTATTTGGCATGTATAACAAAAATAGCACATAATATGAAATTAGCATTTTACATCGAATAATTTAATACATATTCGCTAGAAAAATATTCGTACGAAAAGAATATTAAGTACGACGTACTTAATATTTTTAAAACAAATATTTTTACGAAAACTTTACTTTAAATGTCGTCAGCTAAAAATATTTACTCATTTCGAAACTGTTCTTATTTGTATTTCATACATGATACTAATTTGATTGTAACTCAAATACTACTCCATTATGACATCCTTCGTAATTTGGAGGAACTTCTTTTTTACGCAAAATGTAAATGCATACATATTTTCGCCAAAAAATTTAAATATGCTTACGCATCTACATTTACAGATAAATGGGTCCTTTTTAGTTTTTATAACGAATTTACATTTGGTACTTCTGCAATTTACGGACCTTTCTGAAATAATAACATTTTTATTTAGAAACCATTCATAACATTTTACCGATTCTGTACTTTAATATAGCAATTTAATAAAGAAAAGATACCGTAAAAATTGCATAGTGTGTACACTGTAAAAGTACAACATCATTTTGTGAATACCTTTTGCTTGTGCATTTTGGGATACGTTTTCTTTTATTTGTTTTACTGTGTTACAAACGTTTGTTTTGCGTGTTTTTTTCTGCCTCGCTGCCTTATTTCCTTTTTGTTCGTAAACTGTCAGGTTCGCCTTGGTTAAGGTTAGTTAGGGTTAAGCGTACGAAAAGTACACATTTAGCCTCGTTCTGTGCACTTATGAAATAGTGCAGTCTAAAATACGGTCATAGCAAAGATGAAAGCATAACTGACATGATAGTTTGCGTAAAAAACACGCACAAAAAACAAACGTTTGTAAACCAGTTTGCGTAACACACATTAGAAAAATACAGAAACTATTTCTTTTACTTAAAACAACCAGAACATCAACAAAATATAAAAAAAACATAATAGAAAACAATTATACATACAAATACAGCACAACAGTTTCTTTCATTACATTTCTTCATGCAAAAAATTAAAATAAAAAATAAACAGTAATCACTTATAGTACATTCAGTTTGTTCGGCAAAGTTCGTTAACGTTCGCCATTCTCGGAAATGTTCAGTGAAACTCGCTTTTGATGACGTAAGTACCGATATTTATTTTAGATGCCTATTTGGCAACTGTACCGAACATCCTACCTAAAAATAGCACGGTCCGTAAACTGCAGAATTACCCTACATTTATATAGGCCAGTAGCCGATATTTTATAATATCTAGCAGAAATTAAAGGTCAAAATAACAAATAGTCAACAAATACATGTTACCAAAGGTAAAAAAAGTTAATTTTCTAATTTCCTGAATAAAATTTTATTTTTGGTTTTAAAGTATTTTGTTTTATTTTCGTTTATTGGGTGATTATTGCGGCTTCATATCGAGAAAAATCCGGTTCCATGTGTAATTCGTAGGGTTTACAAAAATCAAAATGCAACACTAAAAATGTAAATAAAAGCGCTGTACATTACTTTAAAACAAACAAAAGCTTAGCCAGATAAGTAGAAGCGTGACTTATTTTCCCTTTGGTGACATTTATTTGTTGCCTCTCTCTTATTTACATCCCTTCTTTTGTTAGACATAGTAAAACATCGCCGGAAATTAATTCTCCACTATAAAATCTAAATTATTATTTTTTTCGTCACTGTGGATGTCTTTTCAAGCTTTTTCCTACTTTAAGTTCTTCTTCTACCACCCATGCAACCTCATGTGATATTAACTGGTGTGGCAAAGGGCGAATTGAATTTAAAAGGCTTCAGTTCCCTGTTAAATTGTGTTTTGCCATAGCAATTAACAAGTCCCAAGGACAACCCTTTGGCAGTGGTTGGTCTCAACTTGACTTCACCTTGCTGTAGTCATGGCCAGTTTTATATAGCATGGTCAAAGGTAGACACCCTACAATGTCTATACATATTGGCACCAAAAGATAAAGCATCAAATGTTGTGTATCCAACAGCTTTGTACAAATAACTTTTATCCCCGTAAATGGGGGACTCGTCAGGTCCATGTTAAATCTTATTTTAATCGCCTAAATTACTGACAGTGAAATGGATTTTCTTCTGAAACTTTTTGATACTATACTATTTATTTATTGTTTTAATTAGAATCAGTATTTTATATTTCCCACGTGCAACGCAGGGACACAGGTCCTGCTAGTTAGTTTATAAATTACAGTTATTTAAATGAAGTTAGTGTTGCAAATTTTCAAAAATATTTGAAAAATCTGAATTTCGTGTGTTGATAATGCTTTGCTTTCTGATGAAAAGCAATCCTGTTTGATAATGGTTGGATAAGTGTTATTCTTACCTTTCCCTTTTCGAAACAACGGTTAAATGGTAGTATGCTGACTTTAAACACGGTCGTACAGACACAAATAATGCTGAACTGTCAGGTAACCCAAATTCTTCAGTTGTCTCGGAAAACATAGCACATCTACTAATTCGTTTAGGCCAGTACTAAAATGAAGTTTTATGAAATAACAAAGCAGTTGAAGATATCAGAAGGCAGTAGACTAACTATTTTGCATGAACATTTGTCAATGAGAAAGCTGTGTTCAAAGTTTTTGCCACATTTTCTCGCAGTCAATAAAAACACGCAACTCGTCGACGATTCAGAGCGTTGTTTTCTGATCGTTTGAACGCGACAAAAAGTTTTGTTCGCGTGAATATGCGTCAATGAATGATACATGAACCCATAACTTTACTTCGAACTCAACTCAGAAGTAAAATCGTTAAAAAACGGCCAATATGACGAAAAAGTGCTATTTCACCAAGACAATGCACCATATCACAAATCCATCGCAACAATGACAAAACTACATGGATTGTATTTCGAATTGCTTCCGTACTCAACCTATTCTCCAGTTCTGCTTCCAGCGACACTGACTGTTTGTACTCAAAATAAATCCCAAAGAAAACAGATATCGGAAACTGAGGCGTATTTTAAGGCCAAAGACAAATCGTTCGACAACAATAGCACTACTCTATCACTTTACATGTAAGTTACAAATCTTATAGAGAAGCGTTGCAATCAGTGTATGGACCTAGAAATAGACTATGTTGATGAATGAACTTGAATCTTACAGTAAATTTGTAGTTTTATTAGTTAGACCCGGGACTTATTGAGTGATGTGTTAGTGTAAATGTTCTGGACAATGATTTTGTAAGGATGTAATTGAGAAAATGGCTGCATACACACGTGCATTCATGTATAGAATCTTACGTACGTTCTTATACACAGTAGGTTTATTAAATACCATAACCACCGTGGTTCGCATTAGAATCATTCTCGGTTGACTTTATCCAACACATCAGTTTTTTGTCGGTATTAGGCATAGTTCGGTTCGGTCTGAGGTGGAAACTCATTCCGGAGTGTGTGGCTTATTGCCAATCGCCTGAGGCACCCCTATCGTGAAATGACAACAGATTTATTCTAGGTTATTTTTGTGCTCAATTAGAGTGCTGAGAAGCATATTTTCCTCGCATTACCGGCCTTGGTTTGGTTTGGTAGTTTTGTTTTACGGCATATCAACCCTTTTTGGGTTATTTAATGCCGAATCTGGTTTGTTTTCTTCTCTTTTTTGTTTCTTTCTCCTTTTAATATCTGTTTCTATTTAACCCATAGTTGGGACCCTAACAGGTACTACCACTCCGGGTCAGGGTGGACCTGGGAGCAATGGTAATTAAGAGGAGGCTCCACATTCCCCAAAGTCCGTAAGCCGGATCTCACCATCGGATGTAGTTTAAGGTCATATCCAGGACCGGGAGTAGGGTAGGAAAAATAAAAATAAAAAAGGGGAGGGAGAAGGGGAGAGGGGCTGTTGTTTTTGTTTTTGGTTTTGTAGAACATAATTAAGTTTTACAAACAAAAAAAAAACAAAAAAAAAAAAAAACGTCAATGTAGGTGAATTTCGTTTCAGGGAGCCACAGGGCAGCCTGATCTGGTATCACCAGGCTTACCGGCCTTGTGCCACATTTTACTGCAGTGGTGAGCAAGTAAATCCCAACTTCAAATCCATATGTGTATGTCAGAAAATATTAATCACGAGTTGAAATGTAAGAAGAAAAAGAAATGGCTATAATTGTTTCTTTGTTTAAAACTTGTAATTATAATTATTTTTCTCTGCAGGAAAACGCCGTTTTCTGTCAGCGTTCGCATGTTGACATTGCAAGGCTCATAAGTTATTATAGCGTGCCAAATTACTTTGATGTGTACAGTACTTTGAGCCCGCGTCTCCCGGCCCGTTACTTTAACCTTGGTGCCGAGTTACCGCTTTCTACCACGTTCTATTCGGATCAACCTTTCATGAGTCACTGTTTTTCAAGCGCACATCGCACCACGTCTATTCCCAAGGGAACACACAAATGTCATCTTTTCTTTTCTTTTATTTCTCTTTATTGATTGATGTTATTTTCTTAAAGATTTGTCCCGAAGAAAATGAAATCGTTTTTTTTTCTTCAACCCCATAAATTCTTCAAGATAAAAAAGGGGTTATGGCATTAAATTTAACAAATGTTCTTCTGTCTCTCCGTGACGGCTTAACTTAGGAAACAAACAAATAAAACACAGATGAAATGTTCTCTGTGTACTAATGAGACCCACAGGCGTGTTTAAGCAAGTTTTTTTCGGGAACAATTCAAAGAGAGAAATCGTATGGGGTCTCTGTTCACGCTCACCTTAGTAATATTGATTTGATTACCATAAAGCTATTAACTCGCAGCGTAGCGAAACTTAATGATAGTAACAGATTCTCCATCTCAAGCATCACTTCAGAGAGATTGTGTCCCATCCCTATTTCCAGATGCAGTTGAAGCAGTTTCTCTGTCCACCAGTGATTTGACATAACTGGAGGAAAAAAAACCCAATAATAATGAAAAAAATATATATCAAAAGAAAAACTGTATTTTATAAAATAGAAAGTATCCACTTTATTATAGTCGCCATATCTGAAATCGGAAATTGCGAACCGGTGTTAATAATAATAATTTAAAAATTCAATTATTTTAGGCCGCATAGCTTTTGGTGGAATTTTTATCATTTATAAAACAGTTTGAATTTGTTATTTGTGAATAATTGGTTGTTTCTTTGTAATATAATGATTTTGGTTAATAATTAATAATTAAACTATTTAAAACATATTAAAAAAAATTTTTTTTTAAAAATCCAATTATAAAAAAAAAGTTTGATTTGATTTGTTAAAAAAACAAACAACAAACCAATGATTACTTGACTTGGGAGCGGGTGGGTAATGTAGAAGTGGATATCGACGCGTACTGATGACTCGACGTGCAGTGTTCGAGTTCTGCCAGTTCTATAGCGCTACTTTCACTAGACACTCTTGGTAACCTTCATGTGATCTTTCATTTGATTACCCGATTATATAAAGGGAACTGATACAAGCCAAACTGAACTTCCCATCCGTGGAGCACGTTTCCACAGGGCAGTTTCCCCGATGGCTACAATATGGTCATCTTTAAATCCAATGTCAACAAATACTTGTCATAAACCGTCCTCATAAGTAATCTAATTTTGTTTATTCAATTCATTATTTTTAATCCTCTTATAATATTATTCACCTTTCAACTGACAATCTATTGAATTCATTAACCCTTATCCCCGAATAGCTTTTAGCCTTGATAAGTAGTGAGTCATTATTTAAAAAAAATACAAAAACGAAAAGAGAGCCTGGATATCGTAACATGTCTTGTAAGTTTTTACTTAAATCGAGATAGCTTCAGTAACGGGAGAGAAATTATGCTAATAAGTAGGTCAGGCAAAAGAAAAGAAAACATTAGGAGGGGAAGATAATTAGCCTAATTTATACCAGGGCGGACTATGGAATCGGTAATAGCTAATTTAAATCTTGTCTGATCTATAGTTTCACTTAAGAACTAATATTCTTGTGAAAGGCATGCATCCACAATTCTCTTCGTAGTCGTATCACATAAATCCTTTACAATAAGTATTGTGATTTCATATTAAACTAGAAGCTATGTGAGCCGTTGAGCTCGAGTTAACTGGTTTGAATAAGGAAAAAGTAAGTTAGTAAAGTTTGTTTTATATAAAAAAAATAGTGGCTTTCTGTTCGCTATATCTTTTTTCCTATTCAACTACAGTTTAAATAGTATTTCCGATTGTGATGATATTTCATATTATTTATAATGAACTTTCCAATTTTTAAAATTATTTTCTTTATTACCTTCGACTGTTAATAAACATAAAGAGAGAGAGAAAGAGAGAGAGAGAGAGAGAGAGAGAGAAAGAGAGGGAGATTAACACTATACATTAGTTTGATCTTCCATCGATATCACTATGATAGTAGCTGACACTATCAAGACACGACTAAAGAATCGGTTACATTCGGGATCTTTAGCTGGGTGGGCTGAGGCATCTAATATTTTCATGAGACTGAAGGTATTGATATAATATAAAACCAATTGAAATCATTTCTATAATTATATTTGCTGTTTCAGCCATGATTTTACAAGTTCCAAATCATATTACTGTATTATTTTATGCTGGCTACGAATCTTTCAGAAATATATTTCTCTAGTTATGTTGAAACTGTTCGTAGCCAGCAAAATTAAAATAATGTAATATGTTTTAGAACTTGTTTTTTTTTTTAAATTGATTTTTTTCTAAAGTAGTAAATATAATTATTATAACTTTTCTCCTCGGCGAAAACAGGGCTGATTATAGTAAAGAGTTTGAGTGTAAATTCTGTACATTATCAAATATTGTAGTAATAACTATCACATTGTTATATATAAAATTAGCTGAATATCTCTCTCTCATATATATATATATATATATATATATATATATATATAACAGTTTTTTTTATTATATTCCAATAACCATGATATAATCAGTTGTTTACTATGAAAAACTGTTTCGATAATTTAATAACAAAACCGTATTTTATCTCATGGCTTCCCAGCAGAGTTGATCAAACCCCACTTCCCTTAAAAGACAAGAAAAAAACGTTCCGTATATTAGATCTAAGTTTTGTTCTAGATTAATGTTTTGCTAATTAATTTTGTTATTAAAAATGTTCTCCTTACCTGTGTTGTTCGTCTGTGTCTAAGAAAATGTATCCGTTATGTACAAAAATTTTCTGTATTCTATAGTGTTCGAAAGAATCCATTACACTACTTATTAGGTGATTTATAGTTTTATGTATTTGTATTATTTTATTATATTTAGTTTTATATTAAAAATATTTAAAAATTAATATATATATATATATATATATATATATATATATATATATATATATATATATATATATATATATGCACTATTTTTATGTGGCATACAAACGATATGCAAAGTGAAGGAATTTCTTTTATCAAACATTTTATCTTCAATTTTTATATCCAAATCAAGAAGTGTAGCTTGTGTTCCCGTGTGTTATCAGTTTAACTTTAACTCCTTAAATGTTTATTATTTTCAAATTTTATTATTTTCAAACTCTTCGTTATCATTAATGCATACAAAGTCGCCAATATATCGCCTACTACCATGATGAGATTTTTCCAAAATAGTGCAGGATCCAAACCCATTAGAATGCCTATAGTTTCGAGTAGTACTTTATTTCCTATTTGAAAGTAATTCTCTTGCATAAGGTGACTTATAAGCATTGCCAGACTCGTTTTGGAAATACTCGTCTTACCATTTTTAGTTTTACACCAAAAGACTTTCCCTCCTATCACAATAGCCCAGAATCTAAAATCTAATCATTCCTATCCCCGCTCTTAAATTCAAAAATTTTCGTAGATAATACAACTATATTAGAATACGAAAATAACAAACTAAAACCACAGATATAGAAGCCCTACATATAGAAACAAAAACAAAACAGCAATTAATAAAATGAATTTCGATGACAATTAACACGTCCTATCATGTCTTTAATACGAATTCTCCATTAATACTACAACTAATATAAACTGTTCCCGCCAAAACCATCACTCAAATATTTAGTTTGTTAAAAAAGAAACTGAATGTACTTGCGTACTCCACAAATATAACAAGTTTATCTGCCAGTTCCAGTCTGAAATCCGAACATAAATCAAGCATCTAGAAACGATGAACAAGAAAATATGTAAACATCAGTCCTCTGTAATTTTTAACCAAATGTGTCTTGAAGAAAAATGCTGCCCAAATACACACACATACACCCCACACACATATATATATATATATATATATATATATATATATATATATATATATATAAACTCAACAGTAAAGACATATTTTTTAAGAAACCAAAAGTAACACCGCCTGAAGATGGTTTGATGAATTAAATCGAAAGTACTCGCAAAAAAGGAAAGAAAATGGAACAAGAAACACATGGAACTTACATACAGCACTAAATGAACCATTCGGAAAATTGAAAATAAAAGTCTCATCAAGCAAATCACTCTGTGTTATTTAATAATGTTTGACGAAATATATATATATATATATATATATATATATATATATATATATATGATTTTACAGAATTTAAAATCCCATGAGATAAATAAATATATATTACACCCTTATACAATAAGATTTATTTCCACCCAACGGAGCCAACCACACACCCCCACACACACACCCCACACAGACACACACACACATATATATATATATATATATATATATATATATATACATATATATACTAGCAAATATATGCTCCCTCCAGTCGCATATATTTGCTAGGCTAAAGTGTCTATACCATAGTTAACTGCACTGACAACAAATGTAGAGGTAATGACTGAGAGGATAGTATCATGAGGAACGAACTCCACCACAAAGTAGGAGTTAATGCCTGGGAGGCTAATATGATTACAATAGAATATATAGTATACTAACCTCCACCCCCAAAAAGAGAAAGTTATTCTGGGATGATGGTATCATGATGAACAAACGTATACTATACTGCCTCTCCCCCTCAAATAGGAGGTAATGCTTGTGAGGAATGTATCATGACCAATAAAAATATGCTACACATAATTAAATAAGCATAATCCGTTTTAATGCTAGTATAGTTATGATAGGTGGAAAAACTTTCACATTTATTTAGATAAGATTAAACACAATGGCACCATGGCAAGTTTAATTGCCAACGTGAAACACTAATATGAAAATTATGCGGAAAAATACAAACAAAGATAAATATGCAAGCTAAAGAAAAACGATAACTTCCTTTAAAAATTTCTAGTTTAGAAAAACATATTAGTAAACTTAACCTCTTTCTCGACTTGTTTTGATGGCGATTAGATTTTCCCACCTGCTTTTTAATTCGGCGTTTCACGTGTACGATGAAACTTGGCATAACAAAAATAACATTAAAAAACCCGAAGATATTTGTTTTACTAAAACATGTTTTAAATTAAAAAAAAGTTGTTTATGAGTAATGTCGAAACCTATTTCACTCTAAATAGTTCATGTGACTGAACTAGTACTTAACCCCAAATAAAAGAAGTATTTACAAACTATTGTTGATAGATTAATCCTTTTCCTATATAAGTAGCGAAAATTATGTTTGTTTTTATTATTGTTTATTTATTGGGGGCGAGAAATGTTGATAACAGAATTTATTAATTCTACGGGATATTTTTGTAAGTGAAAGACGATTTTATTTAAAACTATGCTCCTGGGATGGTGGTTTTATGATAACATAACCGATACTACACTACCCATCCCCAATAAAAGTCATTCTTTTTCATCCATTTAAGAATGCCTGGTCACAAAAATCGTTATTTTTTATAGTTCTTTTTTTGCTAAGTTAAAAGTGTAGTATCTGTTCTCCACATCTCAGTGACCTTTGACGTTTTACTAATGGCGAAAGTTTAAAAACACTATCCTTTTTTATTTATAAAATCTTTTTAATAAATCGTATTAAGAATTATAATATAATAGTACTATCGATAAAACAACTGCGTATATAAAAGAAAAATTGGCAATACCAATTGGAAATGTATGTTGCAGAATATTAATTCATTAAACACTTTAAAATCAATATGCAAATGAGCAATATCGGGATTTGGTTAAGCGAGTCTGGAGATTAATTTATATACGGTATTTGAAAATATTCTTTATATCATTAAAATTAAATTACCCTAACCTATTGTGATGTTTATGTAGTTAGGATAGATGTGAAAAAACTTTCGCATTTATTCATTTCTTGGATGTAGTGTTTAGATAGTATTATTATTTTTATTTTTATATTTTTTTATTATTGTATTAATCAATGTTATTTGATATGCAAATTACTATATCATACGGTAGTCTTAAGGGTAATATATTATTATTATTATTTTATCATTATTATTATTTATTTATATATATTAGTGATATTTTAAGCTGAATTATTTCGACACTTGATTATTGGGGAAATGGTCGTATAATCAGTACCATTGGAGAGCCATGAATATTATAACTGTCCTGTTTTTAAATCTCGGAAACAGTTACATGGTAAACAGCTGATGATCCCCGTGTTAATATTAGACGCTTAAGGTCTCCTGTTTTAGTTTCAATCTTAGATAATTAACCCCCCCCTTTTTTTTTTTTACTTATATTTTTTCATTTATTAATTTTCCAACAATTGTTCAGTCTGCAATATCTTGGATTTAGTTAGTTTGTCTGGGGATTTAAACTGCATTTTACTTCTTTTTTTTTTTTTTCTAATGACTCAAAGCTTTTTTAGACTATATATATATATATATATATATATATATATATATAAGAGACATAAAGAGATATAGGTATTGATATATGCGTGTTTCTCTGTGTATCTGATCTACATGGTATTGCCCTGTTATAAAATATACCCAAATGTTTATACTGCATTAAAATACACAATGCATTTTTATTTCAAAATACATGAATGCCGTCTAATTTTGTTTTGCTTTTTATCTATCTCTTACTACGATATCCGATAAGTGTAGCCTAGTGTCCCCAAATGACCTCGAGTGTCAGTTTTAATGTCGGCATTGGCTTCCTCGTAAAATATTACCTTGTTTGCTCCTCACGTGTATTTTCTAAGTGCTGACATTTTGATATATACAACAGATAAGCACACACACACCGTTTTACATATATATATATATATATATATATATATATATATATATATATATATATAATAATACATATATAATAATACATGTATATACATATATATCTGCATATATAATAATACATACACACACACACACACACACACACATATATATATATATATATATATATATATATATATATATATATATATATATATATATATATATATGTATATATATTGTTATCTCGCTTACTTTTCTCTTTGATTATTATATTGTATGCTTCCCCGCGCCCACTGTATAACGTTATAAAGTATTGTGACGTCAAAAAGGATTGCGTCATGAATGATGTCATCATCTATTTAAAGAGAAAAAGAGATTTGGGGGATATGTTATAAACTGTTACGGTCATCTATTATATCTATATATCTATATATATATGTAGAGGAGTAAGGCTACCAACATTTGCAGAATCTTTTTTTCAACATTTATTTATTATTTTGTTGTTTTACCATTTTATAATTTTATATAACGCGTTTCAAGCGGTGTCCCGCTTTCATCAGATATGACAATCCATTTGAAGAGATGTCTTTCGATTTGAGCAAATATATATATATATATATATATATATATATATATATATATATATATATATATATATATATATACTGAACTGAATGTAAATAATAAAACTCTTTCCTAGATGTCCTTATTGACGCCTCTAATAAATCGTTAAACACTTCCACTTATAAAAAAACAACCAGCTTCAATGCTAGTTTATTAAATTTCAAAAGCGAGTGTCCCTATCGTTACAAAATAGCTATTGTTAAAAATCTATTAAACCGTGCCAAATTAATCTCCTCCTCTAAAAAATACTATTCATTGAATCAAAAAAATAAAACAAGATCTTATTAACAACGAATTCCCTAATTATATCGTTGATGAACAAATATAATTAATGATTCGAAACTGAAAAAAAACACCAGTAAAATAATAATAATATTCAACATAACAACTCAAGCAATATTGACATATACTATTGTAATCAAATGCAACAAAACTTCAGATTAGAAGAAAAGGCCATAAAATATTATACACAGATACATATCCCCAATTAACAATAACAATAAAATTAGACTCATTATTTACTATAAGAAATTTAAAACTCAAAATCTTGTAGTATAAACAACTCCTCGCCAACTAAAAAGAACACTAGAAAGAACCAATGTTATTTATAAGTATAAATGCCTTTTGGAAGAATTTAACTCCCATCTATTAAACAAGAGAGGGGGTTAAGAGACCTTTTATGACGTTTTATCTATACGGTACGTAAACTGAGGGTCTACTACACTTCTACAATTCAGTTTGCTTGTTTGTCAACATGCACAGTTGATGACGTTAAAAAGCTTAATGACGTAAATAGTATGCAATTGACGTTTATTCTTTAAGTCATTTTATAATTATAGAGACTGATTTTTTGTTTGCCAACGGTAGTCTGTTTGCAAATAAATGTTCATAATATTCATAATGTCTATAATTTTTGGGACACAATTCCCAAATTGATTAGAAATAATTCTAACGTACCAATCCTAAACATTTTGAAAATCCTATCTTTATCTACTCCTTGCATACAAGTATCTTCAGATTGCTGCGTGACTATTAACGAAAGTGTACACATTAAATCATTCTCAACCATTCGCGTGTATATCGGGTCGAACACTGTCGTTCGATGATGTCTCCTACGTCTTCTTAGTGTAATGCAAAGATCTTAGTAAGTAAACAAATTGAGCACGGTGAAGTAGCAGTCAGTGTTTACATAAATTAACATTGTAGATATCATTTACGAGCGCTCTCCCATAGCCTAATGGATAGAGCTGGCAACTATCAACTAGATGGTTTAAGGTTCCCTGGCTAGAGAAAGATGCTAATCTACCCGCACTGAAGAGCTGTGATAAAGCGAAACAGTCTGTCTGTGGATGAATATATATATATATATATATATATATATATATATATATATATATATATATGAAGCAATCCAACAAAAGATATAAGCGTCAACTAATATCTTATAATTAGTGAAACATCCGGATAAAAAACTGAAGCTCAATATACTGGATAGAGCATGTTTGATGTTATGTATTTTTGTATATAATTTTATATATTTTCAAAGCGTAATTTTATTGCCTGTAGTAGTATAACTTCGGTAATGGTCCTCTGAAGAGAAGAATTATCTTTGAAAACTCATGAGCTAAGGACTTAAGGATGCTTTGCATGAACTTTGAATTCTAATAAAATTTGATTGACACCTTATTTTATTACTTCATTTTATATTATAATATATATATATATATATATATATATATATAATTGATAATCAAATGTTAACATTTTTAACACATTTGGTTAATATTTGTCCAGGAATTAAAACAATATTGCAAGACAAAACTATTTGTTATATTAAAAGAAAAACAGTCATTGAATTTATTAATTATGTTAATATAGCAAATAATAGTTAAATAATGAAATGCCCCTTTACAAAACCAATATGTAAATTAGTTAAACTTGCAACTGATATTGCATATACATGATCAGTATATAAAAAAGATAGTGCGTCTATCGTATAAAGTTGAATTAACTTGAAATAGGGCGTTTGGACTTTACAGTCAGTGCGAAAAAATGGGCCCAACTTTCTCTTTGTATTCATTTATATATATATATATATATATATATATATATATATATATATATATATATGGCACGTTGCTGTTTTAGGAGAAGTATATGAAAGAACGAAGAATTATCAGATGTTGACAGATTCTTAGTCGATCAAAAATGCCAACATTTAGAAATGATGCTGAAGTAAGTTATTAAAACTTCCTTATCTCGAAGACATTGGCTTCAAGAACCTTTTTTAACAACTGATTGTTACGATAAGAATATCAAGTGCTTTCAAGATAACACTTATCTTTATTTAAATCATGCCATTCCTTTTCTCATTTTCCTTCATTCCATTCGTTACACCATTACTTTTCTTTTCTAGTACTGTCCCCTTACCATATTTATATTTCTTAGTCGATCTCCTTAAAATTCTCCCCTTCCTCGTATTTTGTATAATTCCAAAATGTATACATCCATAAACATAACCATTTTATCATTCGTTTCGTTTCGTTTTCCCCTTTTTTATTATTTCGCTCATTTTTCTTCGGTCTTCGTTTTTACTTTTGTTCGTATTAAAATCTTTAATTTTTATTTTTCTTAGTTTCGTTCACTCAATCATCATTTCTTATTAAACTTCTTTTCTCTCTTCTTCTCTGGTGCTTTTTTTAAATTCGTTTTTTTTTGTGTTTTTCCCTCTTTTTTATTTATTCTTTTAAATTCGCATTTCTTTCTTTTTTTCTTTTCGTTTCGTTTTCTCTTTGTTCTTATTGTCATTCTTATATTTTTCCATTGTTTTAATTAGTCATTCCTCATCTGTTTTCTTTTATATGTGCATACGCACGTAACGATATCCGCAAACAATGTATGCATATTATTCTAATGGATACCATCGTAGACTAATGTATTGGCTATGGCGAAAACAAATCCTATAGGATCCGTTATATACTCACAAGTACGATTAGCAAATATATAAACCAACCATATCTCCGAATTATAGATAGAATAGTAATTTGACTTCAATTAATCGTATGTGATAAGTATGGAGTTTCGGCATTGCATAACACACACTATATTGATAAGTTTGAAGCAGAAATGAATTCTGCTTAAATCAATCACAATAATTCCAATAATGCAACCGAAAAAATCATTTTGTTTACATAGATTTGACTTTTGAGGAATTTTCCATGTTTTAATTGTTTTTCATCTGAGGCACGCATTAACAAAACCTCATAGACACAACACATTTGCCCGCACGCCCCCCCCCCATATATATATACTTTACACGCGACCACATATGCACATACTTATACACAACTCCTCCCTCGCGTGCACAGTCACATACATACTCTTACATACAACCAGATCGCACATACACATACATACTCACACACTTAAAGCACGCATGTAATCATGCTTACAATTTATACTTATCTGTAGAAACCATTGCATACATACGCACTCTTGCAAACAACCTGATAAGGCGGACGCATACATTCAAACACATAACCAAGACATGCATATACACTAATACACACCACTCAGCCATACCAATAAACACATACGCACAACCCACATGAACACAGATACACACAACAACGCTTATATATTTGATGACAAAATTGTATTAATTTGAAAATAAACCCTGAAAAATGTGTTATGTTATTAAATGAACAGTATTAAATTGCTTTCTTTCTGTGGTCTTTTATATCTTGCGCATTGATAATATGATTATTTAATTAAATATATATTTATATATATTTATTGATTATACACAAAGCCGTTTATCATGTTAGTAACACCGCACTAATATCAAAGTACTTGAAAATTCTAAATGTTAAATTATTTTTCTAAAATAAGTTACATTAGGAATTACATATTTCGTGCCAGTCTTTACGGTATCATATGTCAGCTATCAAGCCTTTCACGAGCCTATGATTCTAAAATAACTATAAACATCTACTCTATAAGAAAGAGCAATATATATATATATATATATATATATATATATATATATATATATATATATATAGAGAGAGAGAGAGAGAGAGAGAGATAGAAGAAAAAAGAGTGATAAATATGCGACGATTGTCCAAATTTATTTCAAATTTCAATTGTTCAATGCAAGGTGTATTCAGTAATAAACTAGTGTTTATTATTCTTTCCTTAAGCCAAGGCTTTTCAAAGATCGAAATCTTATCATCAGAGTAGAAATACAGATGGATAAGTTGGCTTTCGAAAAAAACAAAGTTCAAATATTTGAAAAATATGAAAATTATTATTAAAGGAATTTTTGTTAAAAAGTGTTTTATACCTACAGACGATGTCGTTTCGTTTTTTTTTTACACTAATCAGTGCAGGAGTGGCGGTTGCAAGCGGTCGCATAGGCCCGAACGCAGTTCGTAGATTTAGCTTAGACTCATGAGCCTAATGCCTATTCGGCCACAAGAGATCGTCACAGACAGTAGTTAAAATTAACGTACATTTACCCAGAATATGCACATATATATATATATATATATATATATATATATATATATATATATATATATATTGAGTCCGTTAATTTGTAAAAAATGTTTTCGTTATTGAATTAACGGTTCTATGTGAGGAAAATTTTGACTAGGTACACCAGCGCAAGTTAGAAAGACAATCACACAACATCGGGTAGGATCGTTAGATACTGCTGGAGCGCTCTGGGTTAGTGGTACTTTGACCCCGAAACTATGCTTGAACCCAGATTTATCATCCGATGAAGGCTTTGTTGGAAGAAATGCTGCTGTACAAGCAACAGGTATTGTATATATATATATATATATATATATATATATATATATATATATATATATATATATATATAAGGAACAGAAAAGTAAAGAAAGGCTTTATATTTTTTAAATAAAACCTATCATGAAAAAGATTTAATGCTTAATATACAGGATAGAGCAATTATATAGGCAAGTTAAAAGATGAGAATAACAGTTGTAAAAAATAATAAAATCTACTACATATTTAGTTGTTCAAACAAAGGGAATTCATTTTCCCTAAAACCATGGCTTTTCAAATACATCCCTTGTTCTTAACAACTGAAGATGTAATGGATTTTGTATTTTTTTACAACTTTCATTCTCATCTTTTAACTTGCCTATACATATATATATATATATATATATATATATATATATATATATATATATATATATATATATATATATATATATATATATATAAATTAAAACAGTTAAAATATATTGATAAAATAAACTTAAAAGAAATATTTTTTAACAGTGTTCAATTTCGGATAGCGATTGCTGCTGATTATAAAATTCGACTGTCGAAAGCCGCGATATCCGATTTTCGTTATCTCTAGACAATTTGTTTTCATTGTGAACTTGTAGTCCCGACGAGGGACACTCTAGTACCGAAACATTAATTGATTTGTATAGATCATTTAAAAAATTTATATCATGTATATATATATATATATATATATATATATATATATATATATATATATATATATATATATATATATATACATATACATATATATATATATATATATATATATATATATATATATATATATATATATATATATGTGTGTGTGTCTGGCAATATAGCGATGTTTAATTCTGCTTTTGATTTTGTCCACCGTGTAAACGATGTTCTATCTTGGGAGATTCGTATTGACAGCTCTGTGAAACTATTCTTAAGCGTAAAATAAGTTAATCTGATTGGATATATGCTGCATAGAGTTTGGGGCATATTTCCTTGAAGAAATGATGATATTTTAATCAATGAGACCAAATTGCATGTCTTAATCCGATACTTCTGATTCTTCTTCCTTTACTCCTTCCTTACCCGGGGCAGAATCTTTTGCCACAGCAGTGCCGTCATGGCTGGCAGCAACGGTCCCACTCCAACTAGATGAGACTGATGCAAGTTTCTGCTAACCAGATGCAATAAGTGCATCAAGGTCTTTTCCTTTAAGTTCTGCAACAACGGCCTTCAGTTTGTCAGATTCTGCCCCAATAGACGCGTTACTAATATATTTTCACCATCAAATTCGGAGGGGTTCTTAGAAACCCCATAACTAGAAAGAAGAGATGCGGTCATGCAACATATTTTAAAGTCTTTTATAGAGATCCGACGGCGTGTTATGCCAAGTTAATAGAAATCATGACAGCATAAATATTGACTTTGCACACTCTCTCTCCCTTTTTCTCTCTCGCTCTCTCACTATATATATATATATATATATACATTTTTAGAATTTTCACCCCACACACACATATATATATATATATTAAAAAGTAATGTCAGTCGGATTTTTTTATTTTGTCATACATTCTTCCTTTATTAAAAAAATCCATATTTCAGTTATAGTAGCTAGTTCTTATTGTGGATCGTGCCACCATGTTATTAAAAATAATAAAATGTTACTCGATCCAATTCGTTTCACAAACTACTTTATTCGACAAATAACGTTTTTAAGTTAGCTGTCATCTTTTATATCATCAGAAAATTCATATTAAAATGGCCGCCATCGTTCTTCTCAACAACTACTAATCGTAAAAACCTATAATTCTGCATAATTACATTTATTATTAATAATAGTTAATATTAACAATACTTAAAAATATAATGATATTATGTTAAGGGAAACAATGAATAACACATCGAAATGTCTGGGAGCTTTGAAAACTGACTGCACTAATATGTGATGTTAAACATCTCCCGTAAATGCCGTCAAGAAAATTTACCTCATATCTAATCATACTTCATTCTTACAGAAAATGTAAATAGCGTCCAATGTGTGATCGCCGAAGTAAGTATTTAACATGAATATTTTTTCTTATATTTTATTCAGTTCTTCATGAAAACAAATTATATACACACCATGTTCAGTTGCATACTTATTTTCATTAAATATTCTTGGCCTTTTGGTCACGATCAAAGTGTAGTATCTGTTCCGATGGATACTACACCCTATAGCCCGATATCGACTTGGCCTTCGGATCTTGATTCCGCAGTCTTTGAGTTTATCCCCCGTCCCAGGCTTTGGCTTCCCTCTTTGCCTCCCCTCTTTGGGGTGTAGTAAGTTAATCGCTTACTGCATGAGGCGCACCTAACGGGGAATGCCTACAGGGCTACGCAGGCCAGAGTGCTCATCTTCTCGGGCGCTGGCTTTTCAAATCCCACTTTCTCGTGTCACATCTTGTGTCACATCTTACCGCTGTGGGGGGAAGATGAAAAAAATTCAACTCTCAATTTCGTTTTTTGAACTCTCTTAAATAAACCAAGTATAAAACAAACGCCAGGATTAGAAAACTCCACTGACTGATAACATCTTATAGCATATTATTTCGGTTTCATTTGTATGTTGCCTAGAACAGAAACTATGTTAAGAGTTAATGATAAACTGTACTTAAAAATACGAGTAAACTTGAAAATAAAGAAAAACAAACGATCAAACCATGACACTTACAGGATGAGTAATAGGTTTGGAATTTAGTAGTCCGATCAATTAAAATAATAAACATCATTATAAATTACGAAAAACGGTCAGAAATTGATTAAAAATAAAAAAAATGTTCTGAAAACAAAGAAATGGCCATTAATAGAATTATCGCGCTGTCTATAATAACGCTTTCTTTAAAACAGCGCAGCTAAACCATATGTTTCGGAATTTTTTTAGATGAGGATTGATAATTTATATTATTCAGACTATTGTTCACATCGTACGATGTTATTCTACCAACGTTTCGCTCGATGTAACCTCCAACCCTATTTAGGTGTGTATTGTTAGACTCGAAGTTCTACAGAATTTCGAACTGAAACCTTTATTTAATCCACGTAGAGAAGATTAAACTTAGCGCTTTTATCCGTTGCGCCACGGGTCCGATTAGGGCAGTTGGCCGAATAAGCCAAATAATACAAATTAACCATACTACTTGATGTTTGACTATAAACTTTATTTATTCTAGACAATTTTAAGCCTTTAAAATAACTTTTGAATTTAGACAGCTACGAAATAAATAGCGTTTGCAAGCATTTTTCCACCATTTTCTTTTCTCAAAAATGATAATTTCTTCATGACCGCACGAAATTTTAAACTGATTTAAAAATCTTTAAACTGTCAATTCAAAAGTCATTCTTGGCTTGAAATTAAAATTGGTTAACTGGTAAAAAAACAGCATTAATGCTATTCTAAACAAAACGAATAAATTCTCATGCGCCCCAATCGTATCAAAAATCAAAATGTTTTTCTTTGATAAAAAAAAACAAATAAAACCAAAACGTTCATAATAAATTACAGGACAGAGTTCAAATGAATATCTCTAGGGATTAAAAAATAGTTGAATATTTACGAATAATATAGAAAACTTATAGATAAATGATATCTTATTTTACGATTCCCAATGAAAGCCCACATTACTTAAAATTACAATACGATTAAAAAATCCAAACATTAAATTGTAATTGTAAACCCAAAAATAATTGGAGGAGAAATGAGGTATTTTATAGGTGTGTTTCTACTACTACTACTACTACTACTACTACTAGTACTAGTACTACTACTACTACTACTACTACTACTAACAATAATAATAATAATAATGGTAGTGATTGTGGTGGTGAAGAAGAAGAAGAAGAAGAAGAAGGTATCTACAAGTTCTTTAACAATCGTAGACGACTTCCGGAGGAACAAAAAGGATGCCGAAAAGGGGGAAAAAAGCGACGCACGACCTGTTATGCATAGATCAAAATATCCAGAAGACCGTGAAAAGCAAAAGATTGACTATAAGAAAGCCAACAACTGAACCACCCAAGAATGGATAATGGAAGGCTTAATAATGTACAAGATATCCGGCAAAATTATTGATATTATAAAGAAAGCAATGGAAAAATGGAAACTAGAACTGGCAGCTGGAGGACACCGCCTGATTGAGATAAGAATACAGAGAGGCATCTTCAAAGGAGACTCTATCACCATTGATGCTTATCACATCATGATGTTATTCAACTACATACTTAAGAAAATGTAATACCGGATAAAAGTTTACAGACATAGAAAAAATAATAAACCACCTCATATATACGGACGAGCTGAAGCTATTTGCAAACACACAAAGGAACCGGAAAAGCTGATGAATAGGACCAGAATCCTTCAGCATAACACATTTGAAATGGAAAAGTTCACACAACTAGATATGGAAAGAGGACAACTGGAGAGAGCGGGAGGCATGTAACTTCCCAACAAAGAGGAGTTGGAGGCGTTTGACGAATATGATGTAAATATTTGGGAGTTCTGGAAGCAGACACAATCCAATCTACAAATATGAAAGATAAGATTAAAAAAGAATACCTGAGAAGAACATGAAACCCCTTAGTAAAGAAACTATATAGTAGAAATCTAGTTAATGGAATATATACCTGGGTAGTATCACTAATAGGATACTCTGGACCATCCGTAGGCTGGACCATGAAAGCACTTAAGCATCTTGACAAAAAATGCATTACACCCGAAAAATGATACTGACAAACTCTACGTGAAAAAGAACGACGTGGTAAGAGGACTTGTAAGTATAGAAGACTCTGTTGAAGACAAACTAAATTTGGAAAAATACATAACTTAGAACACAGAAAGACTGATCACTGGAGCAAAAGACACTGCCAACATGAACAATACAGATAGCATCGAACCTAGATAAGATAGCAAAATGATATATCTTTTTACTTCTATATAATAATAATAATAATAATAATAATAATAATAATAATAATAATAATAATAATAATAATGGAAGCACAAAACAACAGAACCGGGGAAAATACAACCGCACGAGAGAGGCGCAAGCATAGGCTGACGCCACGAAAATTATGGACAGAGGGTCGAGGAGGGAAAGCGCAAAACCAGACCTCCACTGGAAGAGCGTGGACAGCTCTGGGACCTTGGGAAGGCTTGTTGCCACTCGGGCCCCAGAGGAGACCAATGGCCCTTATCAGCGGGAAATCGTTGGTAGGTGGCTGTTGCGATTACCGCAAGGTCATCAGCGGTGATGAACGAAAAGAGGTGGAGCATACTGGAGGCCTGAGGAGACTTGTTGTCACTCGGACTCCAGGGAATACCACAGGTTGTCGGCAGTGGGTGACACTGACGATGACCAGTGTGATAACTCCTAGTGAGTAATAATAATAATAATAATAATAATAATAATAATAATAATAATAATAATAATAATAACAGGAAGCAGCGAAACCAGAAACAAAAAATACAAGAAAAGAAAAGTGGGAATAGAAACAGCTACATGAACGAATCATAAGAATGACAAGAGAATAAGTCCACGATAACACCTGGATATAGCCAAGAAAATAACTGTACTTAACTACCGTTTCTGACTAGATGGGGGAGATATGGATGGGGTCGCTCATTTTTGTCTCATTTGAGACAAAAGTTAAAGTTTCAGACCATTATCTTTGGACGTTCACCCGCTTCGATTTCGACGGTGAACTGATCTTTTGGACATCTCGCCTCGAACTCCCATAGCGGACTCTATTCTCGATTCTCGTTTCAAACTTAAAGTTTCAAGATCATTTTTGGGCTCCCGCTCGCCTCCAGTTCCACAGCGGTCTCCTTAAGATTTACACACTGTGACAACAACCAGTGACGTCACAGTCCTTTGTCCCGCGTCACCCAATCAGATCACTGCACTTAATATCGTCCTATCCTTGACTCTTGACCTCAGATGTTTCATGCCGGCCAAATCACTGTCAGCATGTTATGAATTTGGGTACGAGTCATTTCTGGGAATCAGATTTGACCTTTCAAACACTGGTCATCTCAACCTGCACTTAATTCGCGAAGTTCACTTCTGTTATAATCCAGACTAGCTAACTTAAACACTCTTTTAAAATATAGGGCCCCTCATAATCTAACACAGCACAAACCAGACCTCCACTGGAAAAGTGAGGAAAGTGCTGGGACCTTGGAGAGGCTTATTGCCACCAAATTCCCAGATAAGACCAATGGTTCTTACCAGCGATAAATCAATGGTAAGCGGCTGTTGCGATACCGCAAGGTTATTTGCGGTGGTTATCTAAAAGAGGTGGGTAGTACTGGAAATCTGAGGAGGCTTGTTGTCACACGGACTCCAGAAAACACCACCGGTTGTAGTCGGTGAGCAACCACTGGCAATGACCTGTGTGATAACCTCTAGTAAGTACAAATAATAATAATAATAATAATAATAATAATAATAATAATAATAATGATACAGCAGCAGCAGCAACATGTATTTATATTGGATCTACTTCAACAATAATTAAACAAAAGATTTTCGTGCATAATAATTCTTTTAATAATGGCAGATATATTAACACAACTACTTTTTATAAACATATTTGGTATTTTATAAATTTACGACTCTCATACAATGGTCAATCTTTAAAAGAGCGAATCTTTATAGACCAAGTAGTATCTCTATGTTGTAGAAACTTCATCGATTATGAAAAGCATATCATCCTCTTTTGACGAAAGAAAATTTAAATATGAACAACTAAAAATATATTTAAGGAAATCGAAACTAGTTTGAATAAAATTTCATAAAATTATAAATTTGCATGAATAACGTTTAGTACGTATAATACATACCTACAAATTATGAGCATACAATTATGATATATATATATATTAATAATGCATATAAATACATTATTTCTTGCACGTATGAATTTAAATCTTGAATTGATTTATTTAAATCTGTAAAATTATTAAAAATATTTAAAATATTAAAGTATAACAATTACTACATGAGTTAACATATCTTAAATTATTTTAATTTCAAATAAATAAGTCTAATAAATATCTTCTTTAGAATAGTTTAATAACTTCTATAAAAGACTTCTATAAAAGACTTGATATTTTAAAATATCTGACCGATTTGTTTTCAATACATACTCCCTTTGTATTTTAGTGTTGCAAGATATGAAAACAATTATCTCCCTTGGTTAAGATGAAAATGTAGTATCTGTTCCGATGGATACTGCACCCCATAGACTGGTATTGTCTTGGCCTTCGGGGCTTGATTTACGCTGGTCTATGGGTCTGTCCTGTGTAGTTCTAGGAGGTCCACCCTCACAGGCTTCGCCTCCCCTCTTTGGGGAGAGGTAAGTTTATTGCTTACTGCCTGAGGCGCCCCTACTGGGGAATGCCGACGGGGCTGCCAAGGCAATTTTTAAACCCCACTTTCCCGACCAGACCTTGGGTCACATCTTACTTGTGGGAGTAAGATAAAAACTGGCCTTGTGCCTAACTCCTGGAGAGGAGTAAATCAATACTTTGTATATCTAATATGTTTGTACATTGAAAGTAATTTTGAAAACATTAATCGTTCGTGTTTCTTCGATGATTATGACAGCAATGCGTCTTGAATCTTCCGACAGCAAACTGAATTTTGAAAGTTACGTCTTGTCCTAGCACTTATTCTATCAGTTTCCCTGATCGTTAACAAATTTGAAATTGATTAACTTCGTAGTTATCAATACCCACTCCAGTTTATAAATACGTGCTAGAAAGCGGTGGCATGGGTCAATGAACTTGAAGGATGAATGACCGCAACGGACGTTTCGCTATAAGTGGGTAGAGAAATCGATGGAACACGGGTGCTTGTGATCACGATCGGGTTGAGTATACCATTCCTGTAGCCTTGTCTTGTCAAGGCGATTGGGTTTTCCCCTTTACATTTCCCATAGTGGACTCCGTGGTGGGTAGGGAGCAGGAATGATTAATAAAAAAAAGCAATTCATGGCTCCTAACAGCACCACAAAAAGAAAGCATAGGGATACAAGCTCCGAACGAGAAGAAGAAAACGATCAAAGTAGATTCCCAAGATTTATTGTACTGGAAGCTTTAGAAGAAGCAAATCTTGCTACATTATCTCCATTCGTCATTGAGAAAATAATTTCGGCTAATATGACGGCTAAGGTTTTTATGTAATTGACTAATGGAAACATGCTGGCCGAAGTTGAGGAAAAAGACATGCAGACTTTCTGCTAGAAAATGAACATTTTTCACAATACAAAAATTACATCTTACCCGCATCAATACTTAAATATTTCAAAAAGTGTAATAAGGAGTCAAGAGCTCTCCTTGTGTACTATAGAATAAACAAAAGAAGAATTGAAATCCCAAGGAGTAACTGAGGTCGAGCGACTCTCTATAAAAAGAGAAAACAAGATCATCCAAACAAACTTGATATGCCAACAATTCCACCAAAAACGGAGATAGGATATACAATTGAAAAGGTTGAACAATATATCTCTACTCCTCTCCGGTGTTACAAAGGCTAGAAATATGGACATCACAAAGCAAATGTAACGGAATAAACACATATGGAAAATGTGGGGGAAAACACCCTGCCCACTCTATAGATGAGTGTAAAGAGGGCCATACATGCACGAACTGTGGTGGTGACCACCTAGTTTATGCGAAAATCTGTGAGAGATGGAAGAGGGAAAAAAGAGATATTGACAGTAAAATAAACCAGTAACATTTCCTTCCCAGAAGCAAGAAGGGTGGTCGAAACAACTAGTAGAGAAAATACATATTCTCAGGCTGTGTCCCCGGTGGTGAATAATGAGGATGACAGTGATTAAAAAATAATAATAGAAAGGTTGCTTCAGCTTAGACCGGGAGATTGGCCAGTATTCCAAACTACAATTAGAAAAGAATACGGGGAACCGATTGCAAAGGTTAGAAACAATAGAGGAAAGGATTATCATTGTGCCTCCTACTCAACCGGTTGCCTCTACCCAAGATGCACCACCACAGTAAAAAACAAGTGATGCAACTCAATCTACTCTGAAAAAGAAAGTGATCCGAAAAGCTCCAAATAAAAAACCTCCAAGTAAAAAAAAAATTTCTAGGAAAAGAGCATCCAGGTAAAAATCATGGATCTGAGCAAAAAAGAAAAATCATCTCAAAAAACAAAACCAAAAATCAGAGTGAACTTGACACAAAACGAATTTGAGGCACTAGACATGATGGAAACAGAAGATGAAAACTCTGAAAAAAAGAAACAAACAAAACAAAAAGCACCCCCAATCAAAATATAAACCATGGAACAAAAATAATCCAATGGAATTGTCGCGATTTAAAAGCAAATCTTAATGAATTGCTCTTATTACTGACGCAGAAATATCCCACAATTATTTGTCTCCAAGAAACCTTCCTCAAACAAAAAGACAATATCAAAATTAAAAATTATCAGATATTCAGCCACATCCATGATCCCGGACACAGAGTCTCTGGAAGGGCTTCAATTCTAATCAGAAATGATATACCTCATAGACAAACTGAATATCCAAACCAATATCCTAGCGGTTGCCATCAAGGCGACATTACATAAACAATCAATATATGTTATATATATTCCACCAAGCGAAGACATAAATGAAAGTAAGCTTAAGAAGCTAATTGATCAATAAACCATACCATTCATCCTATTGGGGGGCTTTAATAGTCACAATACCTTATGAGGGTCCAAAAATACGACGAAAAAGGGTAAAATAATATAAAAAATTATCAATGAAAATGATCTGTGCATGCTAAACGAAGGAACGCAGACACATATGAACAAATTCAATGGAAGTAATTATGCTATTGATTTGACAATATGCGACCCCACAGTCTATATGGACTTCACTTGGTAGTGATCATTTTCCAATCTTCCTCGAACATATAGAACCTGGTTGTGAAAGTAAATCAGACTGCTGGAAACTAGACAAAGCCAATTGGCAAATGTTTAAAGAAAAGTGTCAGGAAAAACTGACATGCGTGGAAACAGACTCTGAGCTAATGGAACACTTCACAGAGAGGCTGATTGAAATAGCAAAAGACTGCACCCGGGAAATTCTACACCAGACACACGTAACAGAATCTGGTTAAACAGTCAATGCAAAAAGCCATTAGACTGCGAAGAGCAGCCCTAAGAAAGTTTGAAAAAGAACCAACTACAACAAATCTTATAGAATTCAAACAAAGCAGAGAAAAGGTCTACAGGGTGATAAAGGCAGCAAACAAAAATGCTGGCAAGAATATGTTGGTAAACTAAATTCTTCTTCTAAACCAAAAGCAGTTTGATAAATGATCGGGAAAATTGCGGGTAAACACCAGACTAAACCCATCCAACACCTCTCTAAAAATAACTGCACAATAGCAGATAAAAACGACGTAGCAAATCAGAAACGTTTTCCAGAAATTCATCAAGTCAGGGCGAGAAAAAAGAATTTCTAACCACAAAAAGAAACGCAGAAAAGCGTAAGTTGAATTTTAAATGAAAAATCTGGAAAAATATAATAGTCCATTTACATTGAGTGAGTTAAGGGACTCTATTGAAAGATCTGATAATACTGCTGTAGGACCGGATGAAGTCGATCATGAGTTTTTAAGGCAACTACCAGGAGAATCACTTAAATTACTCTTACAAATATATAACAAAATATGGATAGAGGGAAAATTTCCGGACATATAAAGACAAACTACAATGGTATCGATCCCAAAGACAACTCGGAGCCACAAAACTACAGGCCAATCTCCTTGACGGGTTGTTTATGCAAAACAATGAAGAGGATGATCAACAATAGATTGATTTAGTATTTGGAATCCAATGACCTTATTACCAATGTACAATGTGGATTCCGCAATAAAAGAGGCACAATGGACCACTTGGTTCGCTTGGAAACTGCCATAAGAGAAAGCTTCATTAAAAGAGAACATCTCGTAGCTATTTTCCTTGACCTAGAGAAAACGTATGATACAACGTGGAAATATGGCGCCATGAGAGATTTGAATGGTCTCGGTCTAAAAAGTAGATTGCTACATTTTATTGACGTTTTTTTGTCAAACTGAAAGATCACGAGTTCGCGTTAAATCTACTCTTTCTGATATGAAAACTCAGGAAGAGAGTGTTCAACAAGGCGGCGTAATATCTGTGACTCTGTTTAGCATCTATTAATAATGGAGTTTATGTATCTGTCTCTCTGTCTGTCTGAAGCCGAAACTCCAGTATGACTATTTTACTGAAACTAATCTTTTTGAAATTCTTTATATACTGTCATCAAAAGTCATTCAGACACCAGATGGGTGTTGCCATTAACATAAGTCATTCCTTTAAACCTTCAATTACATTCATATTTACAAATATACACTTATAACTGCTATTATCCAATTTACATATGTACTTACAATATTTTCCGATAAGGTTATATTAATAAACATTATTCATACAATTAATTAAAGCCATTTTCATCATAACCGGCGTGTTTTCTAAACCATTTCAACGCGAGTACTGTTAAAATTGCAAAGTCATTAGCTGTTTAATAAGTGGTGTCCTCCCTCCCTCTGGTAATTAAATATGGCGATCTGATTAAGCAGCCGATTAGTTGTTTAATCAGTGGTGTCATCCCTCCCTCCGGTAATTAAATATGGCGATCTGATTAAGCAGTCGACGTTAATGTGGGACGTTAAATATGTAAACAACAACGCTCGCAAACACCGTGCTCAGTTTTCCATTTTTAAAACCGTCCTAAGTTTGTTTATTCTTAGCCATTATGTTTTAAAACACAAATTTATTAAATCAAATTGTTTAATTAAAATAATAATTGATTTAAAAATTACTATATAAAAACGCGCGCGCGCACGCGCACACGCACACGCACACGCACACGCACACGCACACGCACACGCACACGCACACGCACACACACACACACAGTTCAGGTAAACTTTTTCTTTCCGAGAATTACAAAACTTTTCGTGTTTACTGTATTTGATTTCTTAATACTTTCATATCCAATATTATCATTTTTTCACGACCTCAACAGAATTTATGATTCGATGTTTTATTTATTAAAAAAAAAGATGTGATTTTTTTTTCTTTAATGTCAACAAAATAAACTAACACATTGTACTGGAAAACTATACAACTGATTGTAGAATCAAATTGTTTAATTAAAAAAAGGTCATTAACAACCCCCCCCACACACACACACTGTGTTCACTGTATTTGATTTTTTGGTGCTTTTTCATTTTAGGACCCACGCTAACTTTGACCCCATCGTTACAGTTAGGGTTAGGTTTTTTTTTTCCTTTTTGATTAAAAATATTTACATGTATAGGGGGGGGGAGGATAAAAAAATTGGGGGAAGGCGGTCAAAAAAAATTTTTTTTTTTTTCTTAACTAAAAAATATTTCTATGACTGGTAATATAAAAAAATTGAGGGGGGTACAAAAAAAATTTTTTCTTTCTTTTTAAACTACAAGTCTTTCTATTTATGGGCGAGTGTACAACAAAAATCGGGGTAGGATCGAATTTTTTTTCCTTTATTTTCAACTAAAAATAATCTTGGTCATAAACACAGAAAATCAATGTCTAACCACCACAGAAATATGACTGGGGCTCCATTGGCTTACGCGTGAGCCTTCATTTCTGATGCGGCAGCCTAGCAAAAATATGCGACCGGAGGGAGCATATATTTGCTAGTAATAATAAACAACATAATAAAAATCTTATTACCTCGAGGGGATGGATCCTTATACGTTGACGATTTCCTAATATACTACAGGTCTAAGCATATGCCTACCATTGAGCGAGAATTAAAAGTGTTTCCGATTTTCTCAGGCAAAAACAAAATGTATCCATTTTTTGTCCGAAGTAAAAATTGCACAACGACCCAAGCCTGAAACTTAAAAGGATGGAAATTCCAGTTGTAAATGAATATAAATTCTTAGGGGTAATTTTCGATAGAAAATTTACCTTTATTCCCCAACTGAAATATATAAGGGGTAAATGTAATAGAACATTATAACTATTACGTGTGGTAGCCCACACTGAGTGGGGTGCAGACCAAAACACTCTATTAAAACTATATAGGTCGTTGATTAGATCCAAATTGGACTACGGTATTTTTATATATCGATCAGCCAGAAAAACCTATCTAAAAATACTTGACCCGATCTACCATGGAGGACTAAGGTTAGCACTTGGAGCCTTCAGAACATCGCCTCTCGAGAGTCTCTATGTAGAAGCTAACGAGTGAAAGAAGTGAAAAATTAGTCTGCAGTATTATGTAAAATTGAAATCCTGTTCATCAAATCCTGCATATGATGGTACATTCCATTCAAAATAAGGGAATTATTCCAAAGGAATGATAGAACTATAAGACCTTTTAGCCTTCAAACGGAAATGCTCAAGAAAGAAGCAGGATTGAACCTGACAAAAATACATGATACGATAATACCAAAGATCCTACCTTGGACCATAAAGATCCCAAAGATCATATCAACCTTAAGCAAACTCCACAAGTAAAAAGAAACATGCTCTAATTTTCCACGAGGAATTAGAGAAAGTCAAAGACAACTATCCAAGACATATGCACATCTTCACAGATGGATGAAAACATGAAAAAGCAACAGGATGTGCTGCAATTTACAACAATAATATAAATAAGAAGCGTCTTCCAAATGACACTTTCAATTTTTAATGCAGAGACATGTGCAGTAGATATGGTGCTCAATTTCATTCTAAAATAAAAAAAATAACAAATTCATTATCTTTTCGGATATTTTGTCTGTATTAATATCACTATCAAAACAGGAAATTTGACAATCCATTTGTGATCAAATTACTTTGTAAAATTAAATATTTGTCAAAGGATAATATAATATTATTGTGTTGGATCCCAAGTCATATCGGAATCAGAGGAAACGACAAGGCTGATAGGGCGGCCAGGTCTGCCTTAGGCATGTCTCAGGAGATCATTTCTAAGATTCCATATACAGATTTTAAAATGAAAATCAAAAAATATATCCAAAAACAAAGACAACAACGTCTTACTCACTTATTTTATTCACGGCGCATGTGAAAGAAATAGACATAACATCAATACATTGCTACCAACAACAGTTGATCGACCAAGTTTTTTTATAAATAGAAATTGTGTCTGTCTCTCCGTCCGCCACAATCGTTTTAAAGCGTAATAAATACATTTGCAGAATTAATCTCAGTTCGAAATATTAAAGATTTTAACTTCTTCTAGAAAATTGAAAATATTAGATTAATAGTAAAAACAAATTCGCGACAAATAAAGCGGACGTCATGACCGGAAATCCAAACCAACACCTTAAAATCTTTAGTCTGACTTTGTACAAACTGAGCTATTTGAGCTTTCCTATAAATGGAACTTAAAACCTTTAAACCTTTACAAAATAATTATAGCTTTGGCGTGACGTCATATATTTATATGACGTCATGTTTAAAAACATGAATTAAACATATGCAATAATTTAAAAATAAGTAAATGAATTGGTACATTTTATCATTATCGTTGCAAATTATTTTAATAGCCCGAAACAATTTATTTTGCTTTAACTACATATTGGCGTTAAAAACAATTAAAAATTTAATATATACTAGAATATATACGGAAAGAAAATCGAAATATAGTCCATCCCTGTCAGACGCTCCGAAGCTGTCGAAGAATTTTGTTACCAGAAATACCGACTCTGATTTTATTTTATTTTCTTATTTAAGTTCAATCTGAAAAGAAAAACAGTTTAAATAATTAGTCATTTTTTTATTTACTAATTTATATCTGTTTTTATACAACAGAGGAACGTGAGAAAATTATTATTTTCTGTCAGAATATTATCCTTTTCCATATTTTTTATGCTAATGTGCCACCACTAACAAACGCCAACAGCTACTCTTTGTTCTATCTAAAAAGGGCCCCTTCTTTGGAAGAAATCCTATTTCACTCAGGTGGCTATTCGGACAAACAAAGTCCCAGTACAAATTTTTAGAAAAAATAATTAGTTATTTGATGAAAACATTGCTTTCAATAAAAGTACCACCAAGATTGAAATTTCTTTGAGAAATACGTCATAAACATAGAAGTTTTCGTTTAGGTCCGCAAACAGTTTTTTTTTTATTCTCGTAGCTGCATATTATGTGTGTCTGTAGACAACAGATTTTAGAATTCTGAATTTTCTGGATAATAAACAAAGGTCCCGTTTTAATCAGTCATTAAACATTTTTAAATGTGGCTGACGTTTGTTTACTATCGTGGTGTAATTATTTATTTGATTGTAAATTTGAAGCCATCAGACTGTAGAATATAAAGTAATTTCTGCCTTAAATCAAAAAGTATTATCACAAGTCAAACATTATTCTACTTTAGTGCTATTTAAACATAGGAAATGGTAATTCTAACAGCTAAAACAAAGGAAACCGTAATTTAACACATAATTCTTGCTGTATAAACGAATATAGTATTTTGATTTAAAACACTGATTTATTAGTAAGATATATCGTCTTTCACCTCATTTTTTTTTCCATTTCTCTGCTATTATTCCCCTCTCTATCTACCCACTCTCTTAACTCTATATCTCCTATCTCCCCACTCTAACTCTTACCACTCCTTTCTATATCATCCTCTCTCATTTTACCTCCTCTTTCTCTCTCTCTCCCTCTCTCTCTCCCCCCTCTCTCTCTCTCTCTCTCTCTCTACCATCCCCTTTTGCTTTTCCTTGCAAGTAAGCTAAGACTGTGAAATCCCGCTAATTTCTCTTAAATGGAACACAGATGGTAACTTTATTCTAAACTATCTGGGTGTACTTAAAAATATATATATTTACACTTACAATCGGTTCAGAGCTGTAAATATATACACGAATGTACAATGTACTAACGTTGACCCAACGGGTCACATATCACCTCGTATGTATTACGCTTTACGTGAATGTTGTTTAATGTTACGTGTCACTCGAATGTATTATGACGGAAAAATATGTGACACACACATTAATACTTAATCATATAAACTGACAAAACAAATATATTTGCTTTGAGTGAAGGGCATATACATTTAAAAAAAAAAATTTTGGATTTGAGTGATTTAGATTTCTCAGCAGTTTGAATCTAAAATGTCAAACTTTTACTTCATGCATTTTTTTATATTATAATTCCTATCATACTAATGTACACTCCCCGTCAACAATTACGGAAAAGATTATGCTTCGCAAGTGTTCACACTACTGTTCATATGAAATCATAAAATTATGTCAGTATTTATATATATATATATATATATAACTTCTTTGTAGAATGGTAGGAAAAATCCCAGCAGAGAAGCTGAAGAGAGCCGGATGGGTAAGACCTTCCGTGCTTGAAACCGACGGTACGAATGTTGTACTAATTTTTCTGTACCAGAATAAATAAATATATATATATATATATATATATACATAGTTTTCATGTATATATTATTATTTACTCACTAGGAGTTCTCACACAGGTCATCAGTGATTGCTCACCGACAACTGGTGGTATTCCCTGGAGTCTGAGTGACAACAAGTCTCCCCAGATTTCCAGTATTCTCCACTTCTTTTCGATAGCCACCGCAAATAAACTTGCAGTATCACAACAGCCGTTTACCATTGATTTCTTGCTGATAAGGACCATTGCTCTTCTCTGGGATTTGGGTGGCAAAAAGCCTCCCCGCGGTCCCAGCAGTCTCTGCACTTCCAGTGGAGGTCTGGTTTGTGCTGTCCCTCCTCGGTCTTCTCATCCTCCTTGACTCTATGCAAATATTTAATATGGTGTCAGTCTAAGCTGGTACCATTTATTATTATTATTATTATTATTATTATTATTATTATTATTATTATTATTATTATTATTATTATTGCTGATTACCCAAATAAAATAACACACAACTTTGACTGTTTATTTAGAGTACGTAATTTCTTTTCAAATTAATTTCAGACAGCGGGGGTTTCTGACTTTCTTTTTGCTTTCTCGCTTACCCTAAACACTTAAAGGGATTAGTCTGGTAGGTTTTTTACTCGTTAACCTTTTCATAAAATGATGAAAGTACATATATTTATCTCTATATATAGATATACAAATAACTACTTATTCTTCTTTGTTATTGAGTGAAGGGTAATGGAAAATAACATTTCCGCCTGCCCGTCTCTTAAAACTTCGAATTACCAAAGATACAGTTACAGATTCTGATTCAGTATAATTTAGTTATGGCAAAATTACTCTAATACATACTCAATTTGAAGAGAGAGAGAGAGGTGAGGCATTGAAGTAGTAAATTGACACAAAAAAATTTAAAAGAAAAATGATACACACACCAAAGATACACTTAGAGATGCTGATTCAGTATGACTCCGAGTGAGTTATGGTGGACGTACTCAATTGGAGTTAACACGAAAAATTAGTGCCCAGAAGGGGTTAGAAAGTATACTTACTTTCATTCTTACGGGTAATTCTTTTAAAAAGAATAATTGCAGTAGATCAAACTCCTGACTACGCTGATTTGATCTTTTTCTTTTTTTTTATTTGTTTCTTTATTCTTTTCTACTATATTGAAGCAGTTTAATAAGTTTGCGGGTGAATTTGAGAGAGAGAGAAAGTGGGAGGAGAGAGAGGCATTGCAGAAGTAAATTGACTGAGAAAGGTTTAAAATAAAGATGATACACACACTTTTTAAACGGTAATTTCTTATCCAATACCTCGGGAAACGTCGGGTATACCTTCTAGTACAACATACCATTGTACAATATACAAACATAATTGCTATTTCTGTCTTAAATATTTAAGTCTTTTGGGGTTTACATGAAGAGAAACGTTACACATACAAATAATCTTAATTTTATGCATCCAATATTATAAGAATTAGTATTTCACTATACATTTGTACTTTACTCAAATTCTCTGTTTAGCAACCTAATGATAAGATTATTAATATGATTAAATAATTATGATATCTAATTAACTTGGAAAATATTGTTCGGATTTTTATATACCTAAATAATAGAATATATCCAAATATTTTAGACATTCTCTATGCGCAAGTTATCTGCATCGTTTTTAAAAATAATAAGTCTTTACTAGCGAAACCCGTGTAAATTACACGAAATGATGTTTTCAATACGGGTCCTAATGTAACAAAGCACCCTCTATTTGTTAGTAAGTTACGCTTGCTTTATTATGAGCCACCCCCCTTCTGGGTAAGAGTTAAATAATTGTTTGAAATAGTAACTCGTGTACGATGGACACTGCCATATCTACTAAAAAAGGTTGATATGCCATCCTTTCAAAAAAAAAAAACAACAACAAAATAATACTAGCCGATATCCTACGTTTTAAGCAGTCAACGTAATTAAATAGACAATGCCATTAAAAACGCCAACATAAAAACAAAAAATAGTTTTAAGTTTTAAGCAACACAAAACAGTAGTTTTTAACCAGGTAATAAAAAATGTATTATTTCTTCCCCTTCCCCTCGAACTGTAAAATAAAAATCTTAGAGGCTGGTTGGGATCGAACTATAAACCAGTCGGGCCGAAGTAAAAAATCACACCTCGCTAACCATTGCGCAAGAGGGATACACATATAAATATTCCTAAACGCAGGCTAGTTGAATGTTTTTAAAAATTTAGGAGCGGCACGCATGCGCAGAGCTTTTTGCCGGAAGCGTGACACACGAACACACACGCTATCGTATTAATATATAGATTATTTGCCCATCTTAAAATATCTTAGACTTACTTGTACCTACAATTCTTTCCCCATATTTACTTTTATATTTGAGTAATACTAATCACACATAGATCTCAGTAATTTTATATTGACTTATTAATTCTACACAACGTATAAACTATCTGATTCGCTTACAATATATGTATTTTAAATACTAATCTAGTTACATAGACAAAGGTTTTCTTTACAAATATCTATCAATGACAATTAGTATTTCATTATATATTATCCTATTTATTTTGATGTTAAACATTTATACTTTAATTAAACCCTCTATGTAGAAACTTAATGATACAATTGTTAATATAATTATGATATCTAATTAACTTACGTAATTAACTTACAATATATTGGTTATAATTTGGCTACCTAAATTATAGAATATACCCATCTATTTTTCAAACACTTTCTATGTAAGAGTAACTTATTTCCCTTGCACTTTTATCTTTTTAAAATGGTAAATAATTTATTTGTTTTTCTCTCCCTAGAATGAAATTTATTAATTTTTATTATTCTTTGAATTTTTTCATCGTAATCACGGCAATCGTTTTGTTCTAAAATTGTCATTAAATCATAGAATGGTTGAACCCTGAATTTAATACTTTATTCATTAATTGCTCTATTGGATATTTTAAATTATAAGCTTCATTTTTACGTTTGTAAATTGATTGCTAGTTGAATCGATCTGAACCATATACATTTGCTTATATATTGTTAACTATATGAACAAATATTCGGTGTTGGAACCGTAGTAAAACTAAAATGTGACGCTATAGGAAAAAAGGAGTTATCTTCCTGCTAAGTAAAAGTATCGGAAAAGCAACCAAGAAGCTCGTTCCTATAAAAAAATACATGGAGTAACTTTTAGGAATAATCAAAGCCATTCCTTTCGCGGTTTCTTCCCTCTCCTCTCTCTGTGTCCGCAATAAAGAATCTCTGCCTTTTTAAACATCAAAACGTTTTGGCTTCCTCATTTACTTTCGTTTTCTAAAAGGAGACAAGATTCCCGCATGAACATTTATTTCAGATTCTTGGCGTTCCTAACTTGCCTTACTACAATATAAACACAACCATGTCACGACTGGTTGATGCTATCTTGTTCAGTGAAATTCCACAAGAATTCCTATAAGGAACTGGATTCCTCGAAGAAACACTGTCAATAGTGGATAAAGAAACACGTCTTAAAGAATGGGCAGATAAAATGAGTAGCAATTTTCTATAAACATGAATAAGCTTCAAATAAACCATAAGCGAACTATCGATCCTTCCTACATGGACTGTGTGTTGTGATTATTTTGTCTTGTATTTCTCTACGTGTATCATTTAATTAACATTAAAATTAATATTAAAAATAACTACACTTTGTAATGAAAACATAGTTCAGATGAGTTTATCTGAATCAGTCTGAAGTATTAAGAAACATTTAGAAAGCGAGTCTTAAACTCATTTTACATAAACAAAATAAAATAAAAACACAACACAAGGGTCGAAAGGTTAAAACTCGATTTTTAAATATGACAAGACTTATAACACTCTGTTCATAAATCAAGCTATTCAAGCCCAGGAACTTAACAGTAAACATCTTTCTCCCGTCCTGTTATATGATATCGGGTTGTTATTATTTTCTTGATCAGTATTTCGTATTTTTTGTGCTCTTTTAGAACTTATTTCTTATTCATTTATTTTAAAAAGAAATCATGGCGCCTGTCTTGGGAGACCCACATTGCGAAACTCGAGATATTTTGCAAGAAATCGAAATGTTTGGCCAAATCAGACGACGATTATACTGTCGGGTAAAGTAGATAACGCTTATGTGAAAGAAATCGAAAGTGCATCTCGGAGGGGGAATAAAAATGTAAACAAAACTCATCGATGCCAACTCGATTTTTCTGCGGGGGGGGGGGGAATTGACATTTTTATCTTCCTTTTCTTCAAGTAGATCTGTCTTGCTTACAGTCACTTCGTCGCGTTCTTCTTATCATTGCAGATTCTTCCTTTTTTTCGTCCTTTTCAGTATTTTCTTCTCAATTTCTTCAAATTCTTTTTCAATTTATATTTCGACATTTTCTCTTTCAACTTCTTTTTCTTCTTCCTTTTCTTCTTCGTCTTCTACTTCTTTTTCGACAATATATTTTTTGTCTTCTTCAAATTCGCCTTCATCTGAAAATCATTATTTTTTTCTTCTTCTACTTGCATTTCTTTTAATTTTGTTCTTGTCGTTTGTCTTCTTTTCCCCAACCCCTTCTGCGTTTTTTCTGAACCCTTCTTCTTCTTCTTTTTCTTCTTCTTTTCTTTGTTAATGTCTTCTTTTATTTCCTTTGTTAATTTCTGTTTTTTCTTATTTTCCGATTTGTTGTTGTTGTTGTTGTTCTACTTCTTTTTTCTTCTTCTTCTCCATCAACATTATCTTAAACACTTTCCCTTCAACGTAGTGTACTTCTTTTTCTGTTTCTACCCCTCTTTCGGCATCTTTGTCTTCAACGTCTACTTCTGTTCATCATCATCTTCAACGTTGTCGACGTCTTCTTCTTTTCGACTTCCTTTCTACGTTTTGATATTTTAAAGTTTCTTTTTCCTTGTTCTCCTATCTCTTCTTTTGCTTCTTTTTAAACATCGGCGCCGTCTTCGTCTTCTTCTTCTTCTTCTTCTTCTTCTTCTTCTTCTTCTTCTTCTTCTTCTTCTTCTTCTTCTTCTTCTTCTTCTTCTCTTCCTCCATTAACAGCATCTTCAAGCTCTTCTTCAACATTATTTCTTTTTTTTCCCTCTTCTTCTTCTTCTTCTTCTTCTTCTTCTTCTTCTTCTTCTTCTTCTTCTTCTTCTTCTTCTTCTTCTTCTCCATTAACAGCATCTTCAAGCTCTTATTCAACATTATTTCTTCTTTTTTGTCCCTCTTCTTCTTCTTCTTCTTCTTCTTTTTCTTCTTCTTCTTCTTCTTCTTCTTCTTCTTCTTCTTTTTCTTCTCCTCCTCCTACCCCTTCTTCTCCTTCGACTTCAACTTTTTTGTATTGTTCAATTTCTTTACTTATTGTTTTTTTCTTCTTCGTTGTCTTCTTTTTATTTTATTCCTCTCTTTCTTCTATTCCATCAACGTCATCTTAAAACTCTACTTCAACGTCTTCTTCTTCCTCTTCTTTTTCATCGTGAACGTTGTCATCTTCTCCTGTTCTTTTTCTTCTTTTTTCATGAATGACACCCTCAAAATCTTCAATTTTCTTCTTCTTTTCTCCGTCATCTTCTAAATTATTTCCTTCTTCTTCTTCTTCTTCTTTTTCCTCTTCTTCTTCTACTTCTTATTCTACTACTTCTTCTTCTTTATCGTCTTCTCTATCAAAACTCATCATCATCATCATCATCATCATCATCATCATCATCATCATCATCATCATCATCATCATCATCATCATCATCATCATCATCTTCTTTTTCTTCGTCATCTTCTTTTTCTTCGTCTTCTTCTTTCTCCCCATGAACAGCATCTTCAAATTCTTCTTGATCAACGTTTTTTTTCTTTTTCTCGTTCGTCTTTCTGTTCTTCTTCTTCCTCTGCAACTTCTATTTCTCTTTCTTCTTCAACTTCAGATTCTACTGTTTCGTATTGTTTAATTTCCTTTCTCATTTTATCTTGTTTTTCGTCTTAGTTTTTTCTTCTTCTTTTCTTATTCTCCATCAACGTCATCTTGAAGCTCTTCTTTTTATTCCTCTTCTTCCTTTTCCTTAACCTTATCTTAAAACACTCCTTTGTTTCTTCTTCTTTTAACACAGCCATTTTATGTCTGTCTTCGTTCTTTCATTACTAAAGTGAGGTCGATAATGGCTTCAAATTTTTATGACTTTCTGGCGTATATAAGGTATTAAAATTGTTATCTTTTCGACTCTCGTACATAACGAGATTCATATATTATTAGTTTTTTGTGCGTTTATAACTTCCCGGTTGATTTATTAGCTTACAATTTATACTGAATAAAAACTGAATTTCATTAGTTTTGTCAGGAATATTTATGCCCAGGATGACAATATATAATAGCGGAACCAGCAGAAATTCCAATGTGGATGTAGATTAACAAGAATGGCTATTCTTAAGAGGCATAAACTTAGTCTCATGCTAATTCAAGTATGATAGGGTAACGGAGTGACAGACGGACAGGTATGTGGAGATTCGTAAATACATTTAAACAGGCCATTATAGGCTTAAAAGTGATATATCGTAGGACATGCTATTTTAGACGTAAACGTGACAGACTAAACAAAATGCTATTCCAAAAATATTGACAGACCGACTGAAAGACAGAGCGTGAACACATATAAAATAAGAAGCATCTATTGAAGTTGAAGCGTGAGCGATCGATCGATTTGCAACGCCACTTATAATGAAATATATAAACCTCTTCCTGCTGACTGTTTTCCTCATACCTATAGCCTTGGCCTTTTCAAGACTACGGCCAATAAACATCTCCTGTCTTTGCGATAATCATCTTTCGTTCTTGTTAGCTCCCTACATCAAGTGGCTTCATGCCGTGTCTGGAGCGGTTTCCATAATAAATAAATAAAAAATAAAGAGGCAAGGCCGCGTCTAAACACCTTAATTAACTTATCTATATAATTGTACGCTAATGCCTTTTATGCGCGTGTTTACGTTATCACCTTTCACATGAATCTATTAATAATGGAGTTTATGTATCTGTCTGTCTGAAGCCGAAACTCCATCAGAGTACTATGACTATTTATTAAGTCCGCCAGTTTCATTATATACTATTTAAAAAACCGCCATAAACACTATGCGCATTCCTCAATTTACATAATCAATTGCTTTTGAACTTCTAATAAATTAGTATTCATAAATATACACTCATTGTTCTCTTCAGATTTCAACATGTATTTACGTTATTTTGCTCGCTAATAATATTACTTATAAATTATAATTATTTCTTTTATTATTTATTTATAAAATGAGTTACGTAGTTATTTCCTCTACGTCCAACTGATGAAACAGCGTACCTCCCTCTGAACGGGCGCGTTAATACTTTACTGATTTATTTTATTAAAACGTTCTGAGTTTGTTTATTTTCTTAATCTTATTAGCCATTATGTTTAAAAACACAAATTTATTGAATCAAATTGTTTAATTAAAATAATAATTGATAAACACACACACATTATAAAGAATTTACTTTAGCTAATCTTTTTTTCTTCGAAAGTTATCGCGTGTCCTGCAGTAAAAGAGTACCGATTTTTTTTCCGATTTGAAAATTAATGTTCGCTGTATTTAGTTTTTTAAATTGTAGATTTTAACAAATTTATTGAATGAAATTGTTTAATTAAAATAATAATTGATTTAAAAATTACTATTTAAAAAACACACACACACATTATAATGAATTTAGTTTTTTGTCAACAAAAAAAACAACACATTGTACTGGAAAACTACATAACTGATTTTAGAATAGTGTTCGCTTAATTTTGTTTTTTTTAATTGTTGATTTTAATTTACGTACACCTTTTTTCCGCTTTGAAACACATAAAATATTACTTATTATATTCTGACGTGGATTTAGCGCAAAACGATTGAGTGTAAAGAAAAGCGAGCAGACGATAACTTGGGGGGGGGGGGACACCTTTTATTGGGCAAGTAAATAACTGTTTTTAGAATCGTATTCGCTGTATTTTTTTATTGTTAATTTTATTTTAAGTACTCTTTTCTTTTTTCTCTTTGAAAAACTAAAACTATTATTATTTATTATTTTGTAAATTCTTTGACGCAAAACGATTGGGTGGAAAGAAAAGCGAGCAGACGATAACAATGTAAACTTACTTTTTCTTTTCATTAATCATGTGCAATATATCATGTAAATTAATTGTAGTGATAAAAAGCTCTACCCAAATCACATACTAGCGTAATTTCTGACGCGGCAGCCTAGCAAAAATATGCGACCGGAGGGAGCATATATTTGCTAGTTAAAATAATTGATATCGTCCCATTAGCAAATGTAGTGATGAGTGATTAATCTGATATCGCTAAGGTAAACAATTATGACTTTACCAATTTTAAAATGAATTGTTCCACTAGCAAATACTGTCGTCCTATTGACTAAAACATTACGATTATAAATTGATATATTACAAAAGTGACATTCGATTAATGTTTTCGCTGACAATTATTTTTACGGTAATGAGAACAGATGATATTTATTCTTTTAACATGAATTAAATTGCTACAATTTTAAATAGATAAATAAAGAAGAGACATATTAGTTTTATTTATTTAAATATAATTAAGCTGACAATGAAAATTATTTTACGGAGAAGAAAATAGAATTACCATAGGGTCCCAGTAGAAGGAAACATTGATATATATATATATATATATATATATATATATATATATATATATATATATATACCGCTACATGTATAGGCACTTCTCGTGTCGATAGCCACCACGCCCGAAAAATATTATTAAAAATGTTTTTGTTGTCAACAAATAATTAAAAGAAACGGATCCAACTTACAAATGTAACATTTGTGGTGAGCGTGTTTGATTCACACTGATTGCTCGTTGACAGAAACATCTGTTCGTCTCTCTGACATGTAAGTAGTTGCTTCATTGGATAGTGACGTCGAGTTGTAAAGGTAGGCGTAGTGGTGATGTATCAGCCGACGTTTCTGTGTTACCCTCTCTCCTTGTAGCTGTAATAATGTAACAAAATAGAATGAAAAAAAGATATACGATAGCATCATTTTTGCTCAATGCAAGATGCTCTTTGATTGTTTATATAAGTAAAGTCTGGTCGATGTCATGCGCAGATTGGCGCTTTTTGAATAAGAAAATCGACAACATCCTTGACACACGATTGAAAATATATTTAAGTTAAATATTTTTGAAAATCAACACATTGTGCAATTTAAATGAAAACATCATTTATTTAATTTTTTTCAAGCTTTCCTTGTAGAACAACTTTGTCAGGCGAGTATGTCTTATAGTTTTTTCTTCTTCTTTTTTTCTTCCTCATTTTGATGGTATAAACCCCGAGGGATCGAATCACGGTAGAAACAGAAGGGCACGTCAAGTTCTAAAAGGCGTTAGGATAAGTAGAAGTCCTGTCGATGTTTTGCGCAGATTGGCGCTTTTTGAATAAGAAAATTAACAACATCTTTGAATCACGCATGAAAATGTATTTAAGTTAAATATTTTTGAAAATCAACACATCGTGTAATGTAAATGAAACCATCATTTATTTAATTTTTTTCAAGCTTTCGTTGTAGACAACTTTGTCAGGCGAGTATGTCTTATAGTTTTATTTTCTTTTCTTCTTCCTCATTTTGATGATATAAACCCCGAGGGATCGAATCACGGTAGAAATAGAAGAGCACGTCAAGTGGAAAAATAATTTATTTAAATTTTTTCAAGCTTTCGTTGTAGAACAACTTTGTCAGGCGAGTATGTCTTATAGCTTTTTTTTCTTCTTGTATTAATTTTCAAAAATATTTCACTTAAATACATATTAATGCGTGCCTCAAAGATGTTGTCAATTTCCTTATTCAAAAAGCGCCAGAAACAAGTTAACCTTTGCAGAAATTAAACAATTCCTTGCTGCCCCTACAGTGCGGGGACGGCTGAGAAAATCATCTTCAGACTTAGTTTTAAATACAAAAAAAAATATAGAAGAAATTGTAAACGTTGCGAGGGAACTTGAAGGCAAAGTCCCAACACTTGCCAAAAGAATTCAAGAAAAAAGATAACAAGCACAGGGCGAAAGTGTAGAACAGACAGTTCAAAAAGAATACAAGACTATTCTACCGAAATTTGGTTGGAGAGAATATAACGGTGGAAAAGCCACCAGAGGAGAAGGAGCTAGAACACTACTGGAGACCTTTGTTTGAAAATGAGGGACTATGCAACCCAGAGGCCAAATGGATTTTAGATATAGTTCGAAGTAATAAAAGCAAGCCAAAATGGCAGAGCCAAAGATAACGTATGGCATGATAAAACGAAAGCTAGATCAATTTCAGAATAACAAAAAACTGACATAGACAATATACACAATTTTCGGCTGAAAAAACTAACAGCAGTTCATAGCCATTATAGTAGCTGCTTCACCAGACTATTGAAGGGTGAGGAGGCCACATTAGCATGGCTAGTAAAAGGTGATACGACCCTCATACCCAAAACGAGTGAGACACAAAACCCTACAAAATACAGACCGATCTGCTGCCCCACTACAACCTACAAACTCTTCACTGGTCTGGTTGAAGACAGCGTCTACGAACACCTCTCTTCTGGAGCATACCTGGAAAAAGGACAAACATGGTGTAGGAGGGAGTGGTTAGGCAGCAAGGACCAATTATTGATCAATAAGACCATCCTTGAGGACTGTAGGAAGAGGCAGAGAAATCTAAGCATGGCGTGGATCGATTACCAAAAGGCATATCATAGTGTATCCCACGCATGGCTCCTGCGCTACCTTGATCTATATAATATCCATCCGGTGATCAAGAAAACCATGGCAGTACAAATAAATATGTGGAAAACAACTATGACATTAAGACTACCTAATGGAAAAATAAAAATCCCTGACGTCAAGATCCGAAGAGTAATCTACCAAGGAGATAGCTTATTTCCTCTACTCTTTTGCCTGGCAATTTATCCACTAAGCAAATTACTAAACAAAACCCAGAGTGCCTACAATCTAGGCCAGGGCCGCAAACAAGATCTAAACAAAAGAGTCAACCACCTGCTCTTCATGGATGACCTCAAGCTGTATGCTAGTTCAGATGCTGACTGAAGCCGACTCTTACAGGTTGTACATACCTTCTCCAAAGATATTGGAATGAAGTTCGGCCTGGACAAATGTGCCAAATGCTTACTCAGAACTGGGAAAAAGATCCAAACGGAAAATATACAGCTTGATGAAGATACTGACATAAAAGACCTTGAAGAACAGGAACAATCCAAATACCTTGACATAGAAGAAAAGGATTCAATTCAGTATGCCAAGATGAGAGAAATAATTGGTAGAGAATATATACGCCGTGTTAGAAAAATTTGCAAAACACAGCTAACAAACAAAACAAAGTAACTGCCATTAACCAATTAGCTATGCCAGTGATAGCATACAGCTTTGGAATTATTGATTGGCCACAAAAGTACATTAATAGATTAGACACTAAAACGAGAAAAATGTTCACAATGTACAGAGTAATGTACAGAAACAAGTATCTCCCAAGACGAACAGGGTGTATGGGTCTCTCAGAAATTAACCATCAACATCGATCCACTTTTGTGAGCACCGGCCAATATCTGATGAGCTCCCAGAACCAAAACCTTATGATGGTATGCCACCATGAAGACACCAAGCAGAGAAACCTCTATAACAAAACTGACCAAATATTTTGGACAGGACTGTCTTACAAATGAGGCAGAAACAGACAACAATCCTACTACAGAAATAGCCCGCAAAAGCCCCCAGAAATACACAAAGACCTTCCATTCTAGAAAACTGGAAGAATGGGCCAACCAACAACGTGCTAAGTATTTCCTGGGTAAATTATCCCAGGAATATATAGATAAGGAAGGCTCTGTAGACTGGCTGAAAAGAGGATCTCTCCATTATCATCAGGAGAGAATGATAATGGCTGTTCAAGTTCAAGGCTTGATGACAAATGTCGTTAAAAAGATGAGTGGTCTCAGCAACAATAACAAATGCAGGTTCTTACACACAGAAGTACATAGTGTGAGCCACCTATTCTCCTAGTGGATGGCTATTATACAATGCGGCACAACGGAGTGTGTAAATACCTTCACTGGACTATTTGTAAAAAGGTGAATATCCAGTGTAGCAGCAAGTCTGGGGAGCATATACCAGAAATAACAGTTGGAAATAATCTATACACCATCCACTATGACTATGCAATCCCTACAGCTACATATATAGAAAACGGAGCTGTTAAACCTGACATCGTAATATGGGACAAAAGAGAGAAAGTAGCAACCCTAGTTGAAGTCAGTGTCCCTAATGATGCAGGATTAAACAGAGCTGAAAGAGAAAAGATTACGAAATACCAAGGTCTTATGTACGACATGAAAAGAAACTGGAATCTTAGGAAAATCTCTATCATCCCAATAATTATAGGAGCAACATGACTAATGAAAAATAATTCCAAAAGCTATCTGGCGAGTATACCCGGTGAACCGAGTGCAAGAGAAATACAAACAATGCACTTAAAGGGAGGGTTAGAATCTTTAAAAGATCTCTAGGCTGGAGTGTCTGAAATAGCCGGTGAATGTCTGGCATCCGGTAGGATGCCCCATCTCCAGCAAAAACGGAAAGATAAGAAAAATAAAAAAGTGATATATATATATATATATATATATATATTGAAGATGAAAGATGAGATACAATATTTTTAAGACATCAGAAGTTCAAAACCACTCCTTGTTTTGAACTTCTGATCTTAATAAATATTGTATCTCTACAACTTTGTATTCCCATCTTTCATATCCTTTCTATTGCTCTATTTAACATATTAAACTTTATATTATCACGATAGATTATTATTTAGCGATATATCGCTTATTGTTAATCTCATATTAATACATATATTATATATAGTAAATTATAAATATGCATATATATAAATATAAATATGAAGAGGTAAAATCACAAGAGATAGTATAAACTTTCTTTATATTCAAAATACAAACGGAATGTGTAGTATCCCCAGTTATTCATGACATTTTTTATATTTATATTTAACAAGAAATACCTGTTTAAAACAAGTGCAGGCAAATGTTGAAACTATATTAATGTCTATGCGTCTATGCTTTCCATAAATTTGTTATCTTTCAAATGTGGAAAGATTTATCAGTTTGAGCCGGGAAACATAGTTTTATGTAAATATGTTTATTGCAAACCACGCAAGAAGATTTGCGTTTCACTTAATAAAAACTAATCAGCCTTAAGACTGATAAGCTCTTACTGAACCATAAGCAACACTTCCTGTGAGAAATACAATAAGCATATTTACATATAACTATAATCTATACGCATGTATTGACCATTGTTGGGGCAAATACTGTTATAGATACTGTATATACACACCATATATTATGCTATAATATGATTATAATATATATATAAATATATATATAAATACACGCGCACACGCGCATATATATATATATATATATATATATATATATATATATATATAGAGAGAGAGAGAGAGAGAGAGAGAGAGAGAGGGAGAGAGAGAGAGAGGGAGAGAGAGAGACAGAGAGACAGGGAGAAAGAAAGAGACAGAGACAGAGAGAAAGAGAGGGAGAGACAGGGAGAAAGAAATAGAGTCGGAGAGAAAAAGAGTGATGAAATTTGAATTCCCAGTCTCTCGCTCTCGCTCTCTCTCTCTCTCTCTCTATATATATATATATATATATATATATATATATATATATATATATACGTGTTTTGTTTCATTTTACTTCAGTCGAAGTTCTCAGAAATAAATAAAAATATCTGACGCTAAGACTTGATCTTTATATCACATAGATAGATATTCGAATATTTCATTAAAGTCCTTCTTTACTTCTCAAACGTTGAGTTAGTAAAGAAGCTAAGAACCTTATTTTCCTCTCCCCTATTGGCCAGTAAACTATGTTATAGTGTATCTCTCTTGTAGTCTCTTGGTCTAACCGTGTCCAGGACAAGAATTCATCTAGTCTGGTGAAGTATCCAGCGTAGTGCTCTTACTATAGGTAACATCACTAGGAGAAGATGCACTATTCCTCGTATCAGCCAGTGTGGGTATCTATACCGAAGAGATCTTATTTGGGCGTGAAATATTATGTTATTTTGAATATTTAGTCAAAGTTTACTTGTAGGTTGAAGTATTCTCATGCCAGGTTTTCCTGACAAACCCATGTATAGAGAGACCTTAGAAACTGGAGAACAGTGTCCAGTAGGAATTCAAGTTCTCTCTTGTAGGCATTTAAGTTCTCTTTAGTAGGCATTCAAGTTCTCTCATACATATATCTCGGTTTTTGTTTTATTTTACTTAAGTCGAAGTTCTCACAAGTCAAGGGGCCTCTTTCTGGGGCTAACACTTGATCTCTATATACATAGATATTCAAATATTCTATTAAAGTTCTCCTTTATTTGCAAACGTTGAGTTAGTAAAGAAGTTAAGAAAATTACTTTTCCTCTCCCCAATTGACCAGTTAACTATGTTATAGTATATCTTTCTTGTGGTCTCTTGGTCTTGTCGGATTCCAGGCCAAAAATTCATCTAGTCTTGTGGAGTGTCCAGCAAAGTGCTGCTAATTGAGGTAACATCACTAGAAGATACACCATTCCTTGTATGAGCAAGTTTATAGACGTGTTGAAATCTTATTTGTGCTGCGAATACTATGTTATTTTGAATATTTTGTCAGAGTTTACTTGTAAGGGAAAGTATCCTCATGTCAGGTTGTTCTGACAAACCCTTTTAAAGAGAGACCGAAGACACTCGAATATGGTGTCTAATAAGTAATTCAAACTCGTCTGAGTCTAGTAGGTAACTCAAACGTATATACACGGTGAAATTACTTAAATTACTACATATGAATGGCTCTGTTTCTCTGCCTCTCTCTCTCTATATATATATATACACACACGCAGACACATGCACACACATATACATATATATATATATATATATATATATATATATATATATATATAGTATTATTAAAGGTAAGAAAATAAAAGCATCAAAGTGCTCGATCGTAGGTCATACTAGAGTAATATATTCCGATTTTAAACCTTTTCATCGCACTCCACAATATAAGGGAGTGACGAGTCTATCTGGAGAAAGAACCGGCTGGAAATGGTCTCCTATTTTTTAAGATGACCAAATCAACGAATCTCCCGTGTCCGCAGCGGACACAGTAATGTATAGTATTAAAATCAAAATAATATATATATATATATATATATATATATATATATATATATATATATATATATATATATCCATTCATTTATTAGAAAGAAAATATTATCCAATAAAATATATATATACCAATTAAAACGTTAATATTAGAGAATCATATATTTTTTATACTAAAATTAATTATTGTTTACTTATCTACTCTTGGATACTAACCATTACCCCGAACTATTTAATAATAAATAAAGGTTACCTAACTCAATAATAATAATACTAATATTAATAACAAACATAATCTGATTCATAAAATAAAACCGCCCATTATGTTTGTCCTGTACGTCTAGTCACATATCAATGTATGTCTCAACTAGCATTTGCTTAATGCAGACAAAATGCAAAGAATGAAATAAACAAAACGATGTTAGGTAACAGAATGCGGAATTTATATATTTGTCTGTTTGTAATTCTATGTTGGTAAAAAGAAACATAGAAACTCATTTATGTAATTCTATCAATTCCGAAAACCCCTGTGAAAAAAATGAATCAACAAAAATATCTCATCTTATGAGTGAGATTAAGTATCGGAGGTAAGTATCGTATACCACACAAATGCCATCGTTAAGATCACGATTAAAGATACATATGCATTTCAGCTCATGTCTTGTATTCTATCCCCAATGGACAGTGACATCGGCGATTAAGGATAATCAAGAGGGGAGCGATGGTAAGACTAACTATGGGAAGAGGGTTAATTACGTCTATCAAATGATATTGCCAATGGCTGACGTCACTTTGCAATCTTGAAACGAGGTTGGACATTTTAGTGGAGGGGGGAGAGAGAGGGAGAGAGAGGGAGAGAGCGCGCTCGCCTGTCTTCCATCTGTCTCTTTACTTGATAGGGACACAACAAGGCAGACTAACCCTTGGGATTTTATGATGGCGACTTAAGCTCAAGAGAAAAAATCGGAACGAATATTCTGAAGATGCGTCCATTCAATCTTAACAACGAGAATGCATATTCAAATTAACCGTGACAAGTAAACGAAAATACCACCCCAAATTTAGGCATGGCATACCATCGATAATGATTTTTAAAACTTAAGCGTGACATGCTATTTAACATATAAGGGTGACAAACTGACGGACAAAGTCTCGTCTAGCGATGTTTAGACGTACCTAAAATAAGATGCGTCCATTAAAATATGCGCGTTTAGCGATGAAAATGATTTTTTCAAACTGAAGACTGACCGATCGACTGACCGACGGACAGCGCTTCTTTTAAAGATGAGAGGACGCATTGAAACTGGATGTATGAATGAAGAAAATTGGAGAATCACAGTAGAAAAAAGGACAATAAAAACAACAACTGTAATAGAACACAAGACACACGTGCAAACATGTACATACACATGCATACACAAACGCACCCGCGTACACAAAATCACCAGCGTCAGATTCCTGTCATTTGTCCAGAATTTAAGTACGACATTTTATCCATGTCATGCTTTATGTCATCTTCCGAATATTTACTTTCGACATTTTGTTTCATTCATTTTTACGATGAGTTTCACCCGAGAGACGTGACGCCTTTGTGTACTTTTTTAAAATTCCAAGATATCTTTCAGGTTCGTGCATGAATAAAAAAACATGGATATAACTAGAACCCAACGTGCTCGATCCTATATATATATATATATATATAAATGAATGAATGAATGAATGCGAAAGCATTTCTTATTAATCACTCCTATATTACCATCAAGACGGGATACTGATATCTAAATCAATAATACATTAGTATTCGTTCAAATACGGTATATATCGTACTAAAGAAAAACATATAGACATTCAAATATTTGTCTAATTTGCATAGCTTCTTTCTATAACCGTCTATAATTAATTAATATTTGCTGTTATTCATTTATTATTATATTATATTATTGTCCCTGTGTATCTACAATAGTTTTGTGTAAATTAACAGTTATTACTGTAATTTAATTTTAAAAAATAAATGAATTACGAAAAAAAAATTCTTAAAATATCAAGGGAGATAATTTAGACGAACCTAAGATCTTAGCTAGCTTTGAAAGATATACAGAGTTCACAGAAAAGGGAAAATAATTTGGTTCGCTCTTTCTCTCTCTTTCTCTCTCTCTCTCTCCCAAGAGAAATGAGACTCCTTTAAAACTAAAAAAAAAAAAATTTGCGTCGTCTTCACTACCTGTCTCTCTCCTCTCTCTCACCCTCCCCTTTTCTAGCGAATAGATAAATTTTATTTTTTTATTTTTTTTGAAGTACATGATTTATATACGAAATAAAAGAGCAAAAATATATAAATATAAAGTCTGAAATAAAACGTTTTTTACTTAAAATACAAACCAATAAAATTGGACTGTTTAAATTGTAAGCTTTTTTAATGTAAAGTTTTCTTTCACTTAATAAATTTACCCCCGCCTATATAAAATAAATAAATAAACTGGCATGCTGACTTTTTTAGAAACAGGGATATTTTTTCTTTCATTTGGCGTTATTTCCTATTTCATTCACGTAAATTATTTAAAGTGAAATAAGTTCCGGCATTACTTATAATGAACTTATATATTTTTTACTTAAACCATGTTTTAGTAAAAGAAAAAGTAAACATTAAAAACCCTAATTTATATCTATTTTCATCGTACACGTTAACTGTCAAGATAAAAATTAGATCGGTAAAATATAATCTACATCTAAACAAGCCAAGTAAGAGGCTAGCTAAGGAAGAACAATTACTCACGGTTATAAACATGTATTTTTCAATTAAAAAATGAAAGTTATCGTTCTTCCGTAGCTTGCATACTTCTCTTTGTTTATAAAGATGGCAACTATATTTTCCAGCTCATTTTACATTTCAGCATTTTACGTGTACAATAAAACTTGCCATGCCATACTCGCAGGCATTACCTTCCTCTTTTTAATGGGTGATACTCCCAGGTATTACCTTCACTATCTTGAAAGGAGTATTTCCGATAAAGCATAACCACATCCTTTTTTTGTGTGCGGGGGATACTCCAACGCTTTACTTTCTCCTTCGGTGGTTTGTGTAGTATATTTTCGTTACTCATAATAGATTCATCCCGGACATCACCTTTCTTTGTTTTAGGAGAAGGAAAGTATAATATATGTTCGTTGCTCACAATATCATGTCTTTCTCCCTGTTTTAGAGGGTCGGGGTGGTTTACTATCTATTCTGTTTCATGAAGCGATTCACCCAAGCATTAATTCCTCTTTTGGAGGGAAGGGGTAGTGTTCGTTCGTCATGATATAATCCTCTAAGTCATTACCTCTTTTTGTAGGGGAAGGGGTCAATGTATGCAGTTTGTTCATTATGATATACTGCTCCGGACCTAGCAAAAATATGCGACCGTATGGAGCATATATTTGCTAGTATATATATATATATATATATATATATATATATATATATATATATATATATATATATATATATACACACGCACACACACACACATATATATATATATATATATATATATATATATATATATATATATATATCAGGAATTAGCTTCACTTGGATTTAATTTAAAATGTTCGGATAAAGAATTATACTTATTTTTTCATTCACTTCATCATTTATATTTTATTTATTATTTTTCATTCATTTTTATTCGTGCATTTCTTCTCATTTATTTTTTTCATTGATTTTCTTCTATTCATCTTTTTCATTCATATTTTTGTTTATTTTGTTTCATTCATTTTTTCTATTCCTTTTTTTCCATTCATTTTTCATTCTATTTTTTTCATTCATTTTTCATTATTTTTTTCCATTAAATTTTTAGACTATTTTTTCTATTTGTAATTTTGATAACTTGTTTATTGATTTTTCATTCATATTTTATTTCTTTTCTTCATTAAGTTTTTTCCCTGATGTTTCTAATTCATTATGTGCATTCATTTTCACATTTAATTTTTCATTATAATACAGTATTTCTCTTAGTAAGTGGTACCTGTTTAATCAAATAATGATTAATACTCTTGATAGAGAAAGTGGTTGTAATAATATAATCTTTCACTTAGTAAGAGATTACTTTATTACTAAGCTTTACACACGTATTGAGCACTGTTGAATGAATACTGAAAATCTATACATAATATATTATATCACCTAATATTATTATAGTATATACATGAAATAATAATTATATATATATATATATAAATATATATAGTATACATTTTTTATTTATACAAACATTGTTAGTTACATATGTGCATACATATTTCGGTTGTACTCTTTATAAAGGCTAAACCTCTTCAGACCAAAACGAAGACTTTATACTAAAAAACAGCTCTACTTGTTATTGAGCACTTTTTATAACCACTGAAGTTTGAACGATTAATCTCCACAGAAACTAATATAATACATATACTATATATATATATATATATATATATATATATATATATATATATATATATATATATATATAATATTTTATAAATAAGTATTGCATTATTTATACAACAGAAGCTAATTGGTCTCATCAGTGCAGGAAAGTAACAATTTCAGACGGTCGGGAGGCGCGAAGCCGGTTCACAGTGTCAGCTTAGAATCTGCAAGCAGCCGCCATATCATCTAAGCCTCCGGAAACTGTCACGTGATTAAGGGAAATTAAGATCTATATGTACTTAGAAGCAGGCACAGATAGAAGACTAGTCGAGAGTGTTCGACGAACGTATTCGGAACTTTGCATTAGAGCTTTTTGACAGTCTATTTTTAACATCCCCAATATATATATATATATATATATATATATATATATATATATATATATATATATAATCGATCGATATTGCAATTTGTGAGCTGAGGAGGGAGAACATATTTTCATACCCCCAATAAAAAAGCTAATTACCTCGAAAGAAACAAAAACGTAAAAGCCATTAGGTTTCCGCTTATTTCTGTATTTTATAAATTTTTTAAATATTAAAATAATTGAAAATTAGAAGCCATTTTAACGCTTAATGTAAAAAAAAACATAATTACTACTAGTTGATGTTCAGGTTGCTCAGTAGGAAGTTATTCTTGTGTCAACATTTCACGACGCGCATCCCCCATGATCTCCTGAGATCGATGGAGCCAACAAATATATATATATGTTCGAATATTTTCTTTAATAATTTCTTTGTGCTAGGTAGGTAATTATGACTATTTTTCTTCTAAGAATAGTTAACCGTATCTAATGTTGTTCTTAAGAGTTGTTGCTATTTTTCTGCTTTTCGATTGCTCTCTTTCACTCCGATATATCCTCCTCCTGTGTTTGATTTAGTTTTTACCGTGGCTTCATATACTACGCCATTTTATAGATATTTCCGTTGAAGGGAAATTCAGGTCCATACACGTGGTACAACATATAAACGCGTTGATTTACAATCAGTTCTGAGTTATAGTCTTCTGGGTGTTGAAATCCAATCTGCACTACGGGCGATAGTAATCAAAATAGTATAGTAGTTAAGTACCATTACTACCTGATCATACCGGACGTAAAGAGTATAATCTACTTCCAGGAGATTAAAAAGGCTTCAGTTTGAAATTGTTGATAGGTTGTCAAGAACGAAATAAAAAATTAAAAAGATGCACTTGAAAAAGGTCGGAAAATACATTGGCCGAAACCTTGTAAAATAACAATTAAGATAAGAATAGTTGTCCAAAATAATACGTAACATATAACTCAATAAGTCTCGGATCTAACTAATGGACCAACAACTTTTAGGCAAAATTCCACTTTATTCATAATCATAGTTTCTTTCTTGGGTTTTACACAGATTCCAACGCTTCCCAAACAATTCGATGTCTTTTTTTGGGAACGATTTGTCTTTGGTCTCATAATACGCCACAGTTGTCGATAACACTTATTCACATCTTTTCCTTTGAACGTTCTTTTGGTGTCTGCAAACAGTAGTTGCTGGGGGCTTGATCTAGAGAATAGTGTGGCTACAGAAGCAATTGATGTAGTTTAGACATTATTGCGATGAACCTGTGATACGGAGAATTGTCTTGATGAAGAAGAACTCTTTTCTTCTTCATTTGTGGACATTTATTGGCGATTTCTTCCTTCAACCGCATCAATACTTCTATATAATCTTCGCTATTGGTGTTTGTTCTTTTCTCAAGGAAATTGATGAACAAACTATATTCCGCATCCTTCACCTTCTTTTGTTCACTCAGCCGAATGTCTCTTTTACTCCAAAGTTAGTGGTAGATCCATGTTTAATCCATTCTCACATTTTGACGCAACCTACTTCATTTTGTTGCCTTGAAACAATGCAAACAACGCTGTGGGTCGTCGATGCGTTTCTGGTTAGGATCGACTGAGCAAACGCGGCACCTACTTTGAACACAGCTTTCTCATCGACAAATTGTCATGCAAAAAGGTGAATATTCTGCCTTCTAATATCTTCAATTCCTTTTCTATCTCACGCTACTAAATTTACGATCGGCCAAAACGAGTTTGTGGACCTTGTTGGTGTTTTTTGGGACAACTGTTGAATGTGGGCGACCTAAGCGTTTAGCATCATTTGTGTCAGCATACCACCTCGAAACCATTGTTGTTACCGACACAACGTCTGAATAACACTTATCAAGCGACTACTGCCTGGCTATCAAAAAGGAAATGCTTTATTAACACATGGACTTCAGATTATTTCATTGTTTTGAAAATTTGCAAGAGTAGCTTCACTGAAATAATTGCAAGTTGTAAACTAATAATCCGATTGCCTCAATTTTGTCGCGTGTTCTTTGAAAGGTAGGACTTTATAAAAATCATATGCATTTTTTTAGTACCGCTATATATATATATATATATATATAAATATTATATATATATAAATATTATATATATACAGGGTTGGCCAAAATAAGGGTCCTATCTTTAAATTTGAATAACTTGAATTTGAATAACTTCCACAAAATAAAAGTTAAACTCACCAAACTTTATGTGTGTGTAGACTGACCCTTCCGAGATTTTTTAAAATAAAAAAACAAATTTTAGCCGAAAAACACTTCTTAAAACTTACAAAAACTAAAGTATTGTTTTTTACACTGTTTTGAGTTTTTTAAGCAAAAATAATGTTTTCTAAATGAGGGTACGTTCCTTAGGGCTAATACGGCTCATGCTTGCTTCGGAAGGGGTCCTTTACTTATTCTAAAAAAAAAAAAAAATCAATAAATAAAAAAGTTATGAATTTTTAAAAATAGGACCCTTATTTTTGCCCACCCTGTATATATATATATATATATATATATATATATATATATATATATATATATATATATAAATATTATATATATATATAAATATTATATATATATATATCTATGTATATATATATATCTATATATATATTATATATAAATATCATATATATATATAAATATTATACACATATATATATATATATATATATATATATATATATATATATATATGTCAGGCCCGCGACTAATTGAGTGGTGTGTTTCCTAGTTTGGTTATTTCCTTTATTATTGGAGCATTTTTTGTAGTGTTTTATTATTTTAATTCATATTTTATTATTGTTATGTGCACATTAGCTAAGGTTATGTCCTCATATATTATAGTTCCCGTGATTGGTGTTTACAATTATTTAATGTCTTATGGATTCACAGTTACTTTCAATTGTTATATTTCAACCAGTCTCCAGCTTATCTGGTATTTTTCCATTGGTTTATTCTATGGATATTCTTTTAAAACTCAGTATCAATTTCCCATTTACTAATTTTTCCTAGTTCACTTTTTGTTGGCTTTTCTAATCTACATGATTGTTTCCGAAGTTATCTTTGTGGTCTTTTAATGTGACGGGAGGTTGTGGTTTTGCTAAGAGATTTATGCGATTGTCGGGGTTGACTTAGGTTGTTATTTATCTTGCTGCTATATTTATTTTCTATTCTATATCACATGGCGCCTTTTGATATGTTTTTGTTGTATTTTCTATCGCTAACTCGTTGTGTTGTTAGGGGTTGAGTTCACACACACACACACACACACACATACACACATATATATATATATATATATGTTTTATCTAGCTGGTATTAAATACTTGGTGAGTTTTTTTATAGTGTTTATATGTTTAACTTGGAAGGCGTCCATTTTATTATGAAATTTTATGTTTTTGACAAGGTCAAGAAAGTCTTTTACGAAGTCATCCAGTTCGTCTATTTGCTGTGCGTACTTTCTTCTTTTAAATCAAGAGGTTCGTTTTTTCCCCCTTGTAAGTTTCATTATCATTATGTAGAAACATTTGTTTTACATCACATCCTTATATGAACATATATGTTACCCATAATATTTAATTTGTACTATTGCCTGGAGGCGTGAAATTTGTTAAGAATTAACTACGGTTAGTTTTAGCCAATGTAAAGTTTGGGTATAAATAAATCGAGAGGGCTCGACTTATTTCTCATTAGCGGTATATTAATACATATAATCGTATCGATAACTATATTAAAATAGAGAGAGCTCAATATATGTAATATAGATTATGTAGGTAAAATAGTTTACCAAAATGAAATACGAATTAACAGATTATGAATAATGCCCAATTCCATGCAACCCCTCCTCTCTCTCTCTCTCTCTCTCTCTCTCTCTCTCTCTCTCTCTCTCTCTCTATATATATATATATATATATATATATATATATATATATATATATATATATTTGGATGGTAATCCATAGACACGCATTTTGTCTTTTCTCCAACTCAATCAGTTGGGCTAAACCTAGCGAGATTCGTAACAGGCACCCCAGTGACCGTATCCGATGGGCTACCACAGAGCAACGAATTCTACTATAAGTAGTGTTAGAGATGTATCGCATTATAAATGTTACCATTTATTTATTCATATTTTTATTTAATATTCTGATAGGTGAAAGCATTTAATTATTTTACGGAAAAAGCACTATATATATACATATATATATATATATATATATATAGAATTATAAAAAGAAAAACTATACACACATTAAGGTTGTACACATAATAACTTATTTCGACCCCTTTAATTAGGTCTCCTCAGATGTATAGACAACCACGTCAAAAAAACGTTTTTTTGACGTGGTTGTCTATACATCTGAGGAGACCTAATTAAAGGGGTCGAAATAAGTTATTATGTGTACAACCTTAATGTGTGTATAGTTTTTCTTTTTATAATTCTATTTTGCTCTGTTTAAATTACATTGAGCTCTGTTATTCAGATTCTCTACACAAAATTGAAATCTACACACTATATATATATATATATATATATATATATATATATACATATATATATATATATAATTTATTTAGATACTGTATATTACATATTTCAGCAATGTACCGCGGTTTAATTCAAAAGGGCAGATTTAGACATCTTTAGTAAATCTCCGTGCCCAGTGGAATCATCGGCAAGCTGAAATGATTGTAGTCACGCCCGACAGGGAATGGCGTCAACAACGACAGAAAAACGGTGTATCTCTGAGGGCGTCCCCGAAAAAATCCGATGTGGGATAGTGATTAACCAGGGCTCAAGAGAGGCCTTCATTTTATTCCCTAGCAAGTTTTATTTATTATTTATTTATCTGTTAGCAAGTTTTATTTATTTATTTATTTATTTATTCATCTGTTCTTTTGTTATTATTATACCTGAAAAATACGAAAAAATACGAAATAAATGAAGATGAATGTACAGGCCTACGTATATGTCCAGATGTGTGTACAAGCATGTGCGCGTGTGTATGTATAGGAGCAGATTATTAATAAATAGAAAATATAAAATAATATTAATAAAATAAATAAAAGATTAAATTTAAAACACAAAAAATAAAAAATATTAAATTAATAACCCCCGTACATTTGAGCGAAGATGTGTGTACATGCACGCATGTGCAGATGTTGTGTATAGGCATGCTTGTGGTTCCATGCTCGTGTGTGTATATAGGTTTATTTGCCGGTGCGCATGGACATAGATACGAGCTAAATAACAAGATAAGGAATTTAATGAATTACACTAAATATTAATATAAATACAAATATAATATTAATATTATTAACACACCATTAATAAAGAGACCAAACGTATACCCCTCAACGGAAATAACAGATAGTATCCATCATTCCGTCTATAACCATTTTTTTCCTTTTTCGTTTTTTTTGTTTTTGTTTTCAACACTACTGGTTATAAACGGGATATATCAACGAAACACCGCTTCCCATTAAGATCTAGAAAATACGAAAACACTAATTCAATAAACAAAAATAAACAAACACGTTAAGTCCATGAAAACATTATTGTCTCATGCTTTCCAACACTTGTTAGAACAATTAACCCGATACATAATTTTATTCCAAAAACGACAACAAAAGGGCACACTAATTCCACAAACCAAACGGCAAACTATATAGCCGCTCCTTTCGTATGTTTTCAGACCAGATATAACAATAACATTACAAAAAGAACAGAAAATACGAAAACACCAATTCAATAAACAAAGATAAACAAACACGTTAAGTCGATAAAAACATATTTGAATCATTTCTTTCAGCTCTATATCGAACAATTAATCTGATACATAACTTCATTCCCAAAAACGACAACAAAAAAGCACACTAGTTTCACAGGTTGAAACGGCAAACTATATAGCCACCCCTTTCGTATTTTTTCAGGTATAATAATAACATTACAAAAGAACAGATGAATAAATAAATAAAACTTGCTAACAGATAAATAAATAATAAATAAAACTTGCTAGGGAATAAAATGAAGGCCTCCCTTGAGCCCTAGTTAATCACTATCCCACACTGAGGAAACGATAAAAATAATCACGTATTTCAGACAGGCCTCATTGCACTCGACCACGATTTCAGTGGTCGGGTGTTTGAGACCTGTCATAGTCGGTTGTCTCTGTAGTGTAGCAGTACGACAAAACATGCGTCAGCTGATAACTATTTTATCTATTACATATATATATATATAACAGGGTGGCCTGAGAGTAAAGTGAGGTATGCGAGAATAATGTGAATTCACTCCTTTCCGAAGGAGATACACCCGACTATCTACATTATTCGTTCTTGTTATCAACCTACACCCTTTACTATCATAATACACTGTTTAAATGTTCTAAGTAGATGCAATTTATAATTAACTGAACAAATAACCCCTCTCTTTCTTAGCTATCTATGTCTTCCTCTGACCCACGCACTCTACGTGAATTCAACTACACTCTAATATTTCTTAATGACTGTGTGAGCAGTTAGAGAAAGTATGACTCTTTTCTCAGCGTCACAATTTAAATTATAAACACATATGTAAATTAGATGGGAAATGATAAGTCTCTTTACTTTTATATAATCATAATACTTCTATATAATAATAATAACAATAACAATAACAATTACCACAAATATATAGAAGTAAACAGACTTATTATCTTTAGTTATACGAAAAGAATATCTTAAAAATAATATATAAATTTTCGAATAAAATCAAAGTAGAAAAAATAGTGGTAGTTGTACAACCCAACATGTCACGGGTACTTAAAGTATATATATATATATATATATATATATATATATATATATATATATATATATATATTAACAGACGTGCTGTCATGTATCTGATAATGAATAACAAGTACAGAAATAACCCGTGTCTACAAGAGAAATATAAAAGACTTTAATTATCCGCCGATACGACCTCTTCCATGTCGACGCCATTTCTTTTCCCGCCCAAATTACCATAATTACGACTTCCCGTTCCCGCCATTTATTCTGTCGTTGTCCATGATTTGATGTGAAGCGTAGTTTGTTGGAGCAAAACCGGAAACGGCCCACAATTGTCAAGCTAAACCCCATTCAGAGAATTATTAGTTGAAAAGCAAGAATTCGGGTGCTGTAAATAGTCTTCTTCTGACTCATAGAGAGAACGAAATGATTGAAATTTAGACTTTAGCCGCCATTTTTAATTAACTTTCTTATTTACGTTTGATCTAGTGGACTGAAGGAAAAAAAAAACTAAATTATAGTAATTATTTTTTTGATAATTTATCTTTCGTCAGTTTTTTGTTTGTTTTTGTGTTGCCGCTTGATTTTGCCACCATCCGCCATTATATCCTCAACCTTTTAGTAAGCAGTCTGAGTCGGAAATTAATGACCTCCGACGAGATTTGAACACGCATCCCGTGTCTTTGTTTTATCACGAACCATTGGAAGATGCATAAGATTTTCGTACGATCATTATGTATAAAAAAGGAAAGATTATACGGGAACTATAATTCCAGGGTCATTAGACCGATTCTAGAAGAGTAATTCTATGTATCAACACATGCAACATAGGATATATAACAATATATATATAAAATAGATGTTCTGTAAAATAGTAAATACTCACTTTGAAAGGAACAACACAGGTAAGGAGAAACTATATTTTAATACTTTAGAAAAACAAATCTGGAGGCAAAACTAAATCAAATATTTGTAAACTCTTTAAATTAAAAAATAATTATCAAATAGGGAGGTGGTGTCTGATCAACACTGCTGGGATGCCATGATAAAGAAATACTGTTTTGTTTTTAAAATCCCGAAACAGTTTTCATGGTAAACAACTGACGATCCCTTATAAATAAAAACATATATAAAAATATATTTATATTAGAGTATATTCTTGGAAGTAAACTAAAATAGTGATTGCAGTAGATTGATTGACTTACTAGACTAAAATCTTTCAACAATTTTTTTTTTTCAGTTTTGAAGGTTAAAAGAACTTCCGAGACTATATATATATATATATATATATATATATATATATATATTATTTCTCTATTTTCTATATATTCTTCCTATAAGTCCCTATTCATATATCTATATTATAGTTTTTCTCTATATACAGTTTCTCTAATTCTATGCTCATAGTTTTCTGTTATTTTTTTATAATTATCATCAACTTTATTAATATATATGTCTATTTTTTATTTTATTTTAATTTTATTTATTTGATTATTTATTTATTATCTTGATTTTGATTAATAATTAATATTATCTTATAAAAATTAAAAATTAAAATAATCATTATGCAGTTCATTATGTAGCTTATATATTATTACTACTATTTTTGTTATTACTTAATTTCACTTGCTATAATTGTTTATTATATATTATGGATTTTCGTAATTTAAAATTATTTTAATTTTTCCTTGTTTTAACCTTTTCTTAATTAGATTCGTGATTAATTCTTTTCTTTTCTATTATTATTATTATTTTTATTTATTTATTTTTTCTACTTTTTTATTCTGTATTCAAATAGTTTAATCTTCTGTATTCTTTATTGGTCCCCCGATTTATAAAATTGGGGGACTTATGTTATGAGGCATGTCTGTCCGTCTGTCCGTCCGTCCGTCCGTCCGTCCGGATTTTTCTCCGCAACCATCCATTGAATTTCTTTGAAATTTTGCATGAAGTTGTAACTTTGGTCACGTTATAAATTGACATTCTCCGATTTTTGAAAAAACATCTGGTTAGCCCCCCAGGGGGTCAAAAGGCCCCGTAATGGTAAAAAATGACATTTTTTGCCCCATAACTTTTCATCCATCCATTCAATTTCTCTCAAACTTGGCCAAAATGTGGAGGCAATTGTACCTAATAGAAAATAAGTATCGGTTACCATGGAAAATATCTGGTTCGTGCCCCAAGGGGGTCATAAGCCCCCAAAATGGCAAAAAATGACCATTTTCTCCCATAACGTTTGATCCATCCATTCAATTCTTCTGAAACTTGGCCAAAATGTAAAGGCAATTGTTCTGGATATAAAATGAGTATCATTGACCTCAGAAAAATTCTGGTTCGCGCCCCCAGGGGCTCAAAGAGGGTAAAAATGCCCCAAATTGCCTAAATCACCTCTAACATCACCAGATCCCAACGCCTTACCCTAGAAAACCTGAAAAATAAAAACCTAGTTTACTTACCCTCTGATAAAGGTAAGGAATTCTGTATCATCTCTCAAGACTCATACAACACACTCGCTCTCGAACACCTTAACAACAACAACCTATACACCCCCGCCCCCAACATTTCAGCCACATTAGTCCAAAACTCTATTAACAACACCTGGTTCCAAATCTGTCTCACACGTAACCTCCCCCAAAAATACGAAATCAACTTCACCACCAAAAACAGCAGACTTCCCACTTTCTACCACCCTATTAAAACACACAAGACCAACACACATACACAAATTAGACCTATAGTCTCTAGTATTGAAGGACCACTCTATAAAATCTCTTGGCTTCAAACCACTTCAAACCACTACTCTCCATCTTCCCCGCATATGTCAGCAGCTCCGACCAAGTAATTAGCAGACTACATTCACTCCAACGCCAACAACTACAAACAAACAACTATATATTTATCCTAGACGTAATCTCCCTCTACACCTCAATACCCGCACACCCAGCCATAGACCTCATCACCGACCACATATCTTCCTCTGACAACCTAGAGCTCTTTGGACTAACAGCTACTGACATTCACAATCTCTTATGCATATCAGCGACAACACATACTTTACCTTTCAGCAGCACACTTTCAAACAAATCTCCGGCCTCCCCATGGGTTCTAGCCTTTCCGGTCTCTTAGCCATCACCTACATGAACCGATTAGAGCAACGAGCACTTTACTCCTGCCTCTCCTATATATTCTTCTCCAGATATATAGATGACATTCTAATCCTTACATCCTCTCAAGACGAAGCCACACAAATATCCAACACCTTCAACAACACCGACCCCCACATACAATTCACCATAGAACACCCCAACGAGTCCGGCTTACTCTCTCTCCTTGATTTCAACCTTAACATCACCGAAGACGGCTCTATACATACTAACTTCTATAGGAAACCTGCCTGCAAAAACCTTTTCATACACTTTAAGTCTGCCCTGCCCACAAAAGCCAAATTAAGTTATGCCCATAATGAAATCACCCGAATACAAAATAAATGCTCTTCTGCTGCTGACAAAATATTACACACTAAAAACTTCCACCAAACCCTCCAAACTAATGGCTACCCCGCCCCCACCATAGCCCACCTAAATAAGCCAAAAACACGTAGACACCGCACCTACTCTAACACATGCTTCTTAAAACTCCCTTTCTTCAGCGATAAGATCACCACCTCCATCCGCAAGGCAATACATAAGGAAAACCTTAACATACAACTAACACATACTGGCACATCCTTACGTCAACATCTATCTAATAAACATACTAACCACACACCCGAACCCTGCTCCTTGGCCAATTGCCCTATCCCCAACACAGGTATGTGCAATCGCACTAACTGTGTTTACAAACTACAGTGCAATAAATACAAATTTTACATCGGCAACACCACAAGACCGCTACACTTGGGCATAAAGGAGCACTTGAATACCCGTATATCCTCTTTCCACAAACACACAGAGATTTACTCAAACACTCAGCGTGATATTCATGTCTCCATCTTAGCGTCTGTCAGAAACATTGGTGACCTTAGAATCACAGAATCAATCCTAATCTCCAGATTAAACCCCTCACTCAATCAACACGCGAGCTCCACTCACCATTCATTCTATAATATCTACCCCCATCCACCGACCAACCCCCATATCTAACACTCAACAGACTCCGTTTCCACCACTTCACTCATTACTTACCTCCTATAATAAATCACCACACACCCAAACAATCAAATAGGCCCCTCCCCATATGAACTTCCATCTTAACACACTTTCAACCACAAACCAAAAACCATTTTCAACATACTCTTCTAACCCACCAAAATAAGTCACCCCATAACCTAGCATTATTAATTAATTAATCCAAACACATATAAAATGTATACAAATAACATGCAAATATTAAATAAATAATTAATAGAATAAATTAAAAAAGTAAATAATAATAATAAAAAAAATATGTAAAGAAAATGAAGAATATATATAAATAAACAATTAAACAAACAATAATACATAAATATGTATATATATGTATATATGCATGTATGTGTATATACGTTTTATATATATATATACTAATATTGTTATACAGATTTCCACCTAGAAAAAAAAATCCAGAGTTATTCCCCTTTATCTTATAGTAAATATATCAAGTTAATTCGATAAACTAATTCGACGAAACTCACAATTAGTAACACTTCTTAAATAGATGATAATCGATAAGTTTGATAAATCTAGAATATTTAAAATTTGAGATTAATTACTTTACTTTATATTAAAATTCTTAAAATACGAAAGAAAGATAAACAAAATAAAAATATGAAGATAAAACACACTGAAATAAAAGTAAATAATCAAATATAAGCTTAATAAAAAAAATATAAATAAAAAAAAATATATATATATATTATTAAAACTAACAGTTTATCGAACACCATACACTTAACCAACATTACACAAATATTTTTGAACACCAAATCATATATTTAACATAACCTTAAAATAAAATTTAATTTAATTTACATTCCCTGCGAGATTGCTATAGTTTTCGCTGCGGTCTACATCTGGCAGCCATTTTGTTTTGTAGTATTCTCTACACAGTCGGAGAAAAAAAAAATTCTTCTGGTTTAATTATTTTTGACAAAGGGATGTCTTTTCCCGAAATATCAAATAGTGATTTTTAATCACCCGGACATCACACGAACAGCTAAAAACACTTTTGCTGTTATGTAAGATTTTAGAAAAAAATGAAAAATAAATAGTAAGTCATATTTCGTATTCGATTTATTGTTATTGTTTTTGTTCCTTACAACTTGCATCTTACCCGGAACTTGTATTGCCCACAGCCTTTCAAAAACTTACTACTACTATACCCAGCAATGCTTCAAGCAAACTACCATTCTCTACTATATATATATATATATATATATATATATATATATATATATATATATATATATATATATATATATATATATATATATATACTAAGGCTTTTTAAATTATTGAAGCAACCATGATATAATCAGAAGGAAAAGTAAACTTTAAGTGGGGAGGGGGATTTTATTACTTATATAAATTACGTTCTAAAGTCTTGGGTGAGGCACGAATGGCATAATTAATTCCAAAATGGGCTATGGAATTGGCTAAGTTGAGCTTAAACTCAGTCAGATTGATTGCATTTATTTGCACTATAATACAATTGAGACAGATATGAACACTGCTCTCCAGCTTAGGGTTAAATATCAACTTGTGTTTAATGAATCATTTCCTGAGATAGTGTGTTTCACAATTAAATAATCTAAAAAAAAAGGGTTAATATGCTGTAAAACAGACAAACCGAACCTAAAAAAAATCTTGTTGACTGTTAGAATCCCACAAATATCCTGCCCTCTACCATTGTAGTGGTCTTCTCATTTACAGTGCAATAGGGTAATTATAGTCTGGCAGAGGTCACTCTTCTCCGAACTTGCCCATTAAGCTAAACACCAATAAATTACAAGCTGTAGGTCTGATTTCCGATGTTCTATTAGTTTTTTTTAAGACTTAGTAACAATGGTACTGGTACAGTTTACGACCTCTGCTCAAACCAACGTTTCGTCAGCTTTTCCAGCAGTTTATGTAAACAGCCAAGTAACGCTGAATGAAAACTTCATGATCTCAAAATCCAAACGAGGCTACACTTTCAAACAGAAAAAATGACGAACCAGAATCAAATATCGATTTTGTAGGAAGAAAGCTATCGATGACAAAAAATGATACAGAGACTGGCTTTACATTACATATTAGATTACACAAACAAATCAATTATGTAATGCAGAAATTACCTTCCAAAACTTTTCCTTCAGAATCTAATTTACCAGCTTTAATTATTTCATGATTTCCCGAATGAATTTCAAAGCAGTTTGGTTTGTTGGTCATATCAGCATTTACATCATACACTCTGATATTCTCAAGAGGGATGATGCCTCTTTGTCTTCTTAAAATAAAAAATTGAGATAAAGTTACATAAACATCACATATTTGCGTTTGGAAAATAGATTTTCTTTTATTTAACGATTAAATTAAATCTTCTATTTATTAAAACTTGCCCTTTAAATACATTATCTATATTAAACACATCTCAGATAGTATGTAGATAGTAATGACAGAATTAATATTAAACTAATGTTAATATATATTTTAAGTATATGATGATTACCAAAATGTAATGCAACGACTGAAATTTAATACCGTCTATCTAAATAAATATTTTATTTTTTAATTAAGATAATAACAGCAAAATCATTAGAAATTTCCGTTGGAAATGTTCAGCATTACTTAGGAAACGTCATTGTAACACAACACTCAATAGTTCTCGAGCCTAACATACAGATGGCGCCACCAATAAAACCACTTCATATGAATTTTATCAAATATTAACACTCGAAATTTCCTCTTAATCGAATTATTAGTTTACACATTACAGTTATTTAAATGAAGCTACTGTTGAAAACTAAAAATAAAATGGATACATCTTAATTTCGTTGTTGATAAAGCATTGCTTTTTTTTATATGAAAAACACTGTTCAAGCCAAGCAAAGCTTTTATAGGTGTTATTCGGACTATACAAACAAAACTCATGCTGAACGCTCAGGTCATCCAAATTCGACAGTTGTTTCTGTTAAGATAAAACAAAGTCCACAAACTTGTTTCGACCGATTGTACATTGAAGTAGCGTGGGATAGCAGAGCAGTAGAAGATATCAAAAAGCGGTGTTTTTACCATTTTGCATGAACATTTCTAAACACAAAGAACGTTGTTTGCAACTGTTTCAACGTAAAAAAAAATTCCGTCAATATGTGACATTGAATGAGACATGGATCCATCACTTAACTCTGAAATCAAATTGGCAGTCAGTAGATGAAACTGTTCTACACGACAAAAAACGCAGACATAAGCAGACAAGGTTTTGACCTCCGTATTTTGGGATGCGCAAGGATTTGGTTTAGCGATTACCTTGAGGAAAGAAAACACATCATTAGCGAATATTACATAGCATTAGTTGTGCGTTTGAAAGGGAGATATCGTTAAAAGGGCTACAAATGAATAATAATAATTTTGATTAATTTTTTTTGTGTTATGCTAAAAAAACTAGCCAGATACGTCAATGTATTTACATTTGAATAAATAACAATATTAACTTCTACATTTAAAACTTTTTTTCCTTAATTAACCGTAATATTTCCATGAATCTCGCGAGTAATTATTTCTTATTGTCTAGGGGATCTCACACGAATCATTACCAGTAATCGATCACTGGAAAATATATAAGGTGTTCATTGGGGCCTGAGTGACAGCACATTTCCTCCGATTTCCTCATTTATATTACTATTTGTAATCACTTTGTGTTCTCGCGACAGCCGTTTAAATTTAAATGCTCGCTAATAACACCTGGTGGGGTTTTCTGAAATTAGACTGACAATAATACTGCACAGAATTCCAGTACTCTCCCTGTATTTCAGTGGAGGCCTGGCTGGTGCTATCCCTTCTTGTTTTTCTTAGTTCCTACAAACGCTTTGCAACCGTTTTCTGTGGTAAGAATCGATGCTGGTGCTACTGCTACTTTTGTAAGGCGGGGGATGAAGTGTTAGATTATGGCATTCTTCTTCTTCTACTTCTTCTTCTTCCTATTGCCATTATTATTATTATTATTATTATTATTATTATTATTATTATTATTATTATTATTATTATTATTATTATGTCTATTCATACCGATTTTAGATAAACAGACTATACTTCTAAGAACACGTTTATATTTCCTTACATCATACTTTCAAGTAACCTATTTGACCTTTCTCAACCTAGTGTCCCACCTACTAATGGAAAAATGAATCATTTCATATCAGACATTCTTGAAATATCAATTTCAAGTTCTTAGCATCTTGATATTATTTTGAAGACACTGAAGCTGCATTACAGTCTTCAGGAATTACATGTCAAAAAGAAATTTCTGTTTTATGATCTTTTGTCTCAATGTCTGCGATTAGCTTTGTGTACGGCAAACTTCCATAAAATGGTTATATGAAAGATGACTCTAATCGGGTCTGGATGTTATTCATGCAAATGGCTTGCATTTTTCCTCACATAAAATGGCACATTTTCCAATGCAGACCCACCGAATCACGCTAGATTTTATGTTTGGTGAATGCTAATATCGGATACTCTAATACAATATAGTCAATTCTTTCTGTCTATTGATCATGTGAATACATTTGAGTCAACATTAGTTTTTAGTATGTTTGCTTGATAATTTCTAGTTAGCAAGCAATGTTCGCGCCAACAAGAATACAACTTCCTACTTATTATTACACATGTGATCGATCATTCCATCCTGTTTCAGTTTTTGCATACGTCCACAATGCGTGTTATGTGGTAAATTATTGGTTGGCCAAAAAGTTTGTTCGTTTTTTTTCCTTCTGTCAGTTTATGAAATTCATTTTCACAGCTCGACCTGTAAATCTTGAGAATGTTTGCGATTTGTTTTGCTGTCAAACTGCAATCTTGTTCAACTACAGCTTTCATTTGGTCACTGTCGATCATATTTAGCTGGCCAGAGCACGAAGTATTTCACACTTAAAGATTTCATTTTCTGAATGAAGTAAACAATTTCTGGCACACTCATTCTGTAGCAGCATTCACTCCATACACCTGACATATCTATATGCATATAGCTTTTTTCCCTTTTCTCCAGTAAGGAAAGGATCAAATGACGGTAATGCTCAGTTTGATCTTGCACTTCAAGGCCTGAAATACAAGCAGAAATGTAAGAACTCGTCTGCTTCAGGCTTATTACATACTGATGTCATCATACTCCCATTCATGAATATACCTGTGACTGATGAGTCAATCACGAATATGTCGCCGCATATAATGTGTATAATGGTGATGTCGAATCTGTCTTTCTTAACAAAAACCGGTGTTAACGAAAATGTGAGCCAACATATTTACTCCTCATTTGTAGGTGTAATATATTCTCCTGCCGACGTTTTGCACTTAATGTTATTATGCATTATTAGAATATGGTCATATCACTCTAAATCTATGCATCTCATTAGAAAACGACATACATATATTGTAGTACTTACGATAATGAACCATTTTATATATGTATACGATGCTAAATAAAACCAGTTATTTTATTGATGTGTCGGTGTAAACATAATGACTGGTGTTATGTAAAGCTATACTGTAAAATAATGCACTGAGTTTTGGCTACAAGCATGCAGATGCGAACTCTCCATTATAGTAAGGAGTTTTCATGTAAAAAGAATCATGATAACGAAATACTTGGAGATATTCATCGGTACCATCTGATCTATCATGGGGTAAATATGCAAGAACAGCTTCGTATAAATAACCAGCTGGGAGCAACAGGCAAAATATATACAACTTAAATGAATTAATAATAAAACACTTGAAAAATACAACATTTGGAGCAGAATCGAAATGTGATCGTCAAAATGATCTGTTATTACTGAATTGTGCAATGTTTTGACATGTACTGGTAATGTCTTTTTTTGCGTTTTAGGTTTAACTCTATATCGATCGTATCATGCCCTTTTGTTAAGATCAAGATGTAGTATATATTTTGAAACTAAACTTCATCTTTTCTATTCTCGGTAAATAAAGGGAGAATCCTTCTAGATTAGGAATTTTTAAAAATTTTTGTCTCCATTCAGATTTCATTTTTTGTGGAGCTGGATTTTACCTATATTAAAAACTCAGTAGATAAACAGGGACTATATAAGTAGAGTTGATGAATGGTGCCTCCAAGGCCATGGTCTGAAAAACAAACGCAGCGGACTGAATCACCAATCACCATGCGCTGTTTACTGTATGTCTAAAATCATACAGTGGTGGGACAAAATAAGTGGAACATATGTTAATATTAACGAGAGTTGACGGCGTCTCTTACATGATAACCACCTTTATTGAGCGCGCGGTAATGAGTTTAGGTCGAAACTATACTATTTAGATGTTGCTTCAACAACAGTTACTGTGGCAGCTGTAGTCCGATAATTACTTCTCGCAATCCGTCGGTCTGTGTCAGTAACTTGAAAAGCAGGGTCAATAGTGTTTTGGTTGTTTGATGTCTTTTCATATTTTTTTAAATTCTGTCGTGATTCCTGATATTGTAACGAAAAAGAACAAGCTATTTCACTGTTTTAGTGATCAAGTTATCTGCTATTTGAGCTCTAACATTTGAACCTTTTTGAACTCAATTACGTCAGGTATTTTTCACCCGAATTTTATTTAAATATAAAAAAGAATTACAAATATAAAATCAAGTATATTAAAAAACAATCTATAGTGGACATAAACTTCAATAATTTGATTTCCATCAATATCCTTGATATAATAGTTCATTTTGGTATCTTACCTACTTACGAGCATTCTTTCAGTGTGCAAAATTTCAAATTTGTGCGATTTATATTATTGAAGTTATCAACAATATTATGATCTGCAATAAAGCGAAAAACACAGTTTATATATATATATATATATATATATATATATATATATATATATATATATATATATATATATATATGGGGTATTTAGATCTGTATGGCTAGGTTTCCTTCCTCTTATCCAATTGCCTTTCTGGTACCTAAGGTACTAAAGCTTTTTTTTTTTTAATGCAACTTTAATTCCCATATAATTTTATTTCTAGCTACAATATCGCAGAATGGTTCTTGGGTGTAGTGTTTAGATAGTATTCTTTTATTATTATTATTATTATTATTATTATTATTATTATTATTATTATTATTATTATTATTATTATTATTATTATTATTATTATTATTATTATTATTATTATTATTATTATTATTCTAAAGAATTTTATTTGATATGCAAATTACCATATTACACGGTAGTCTTAAGGGTAATATATTATTATTATTATTATTTGATTATTATCATTATTTATTTATGTATATATAAGTAAAATTTTAAGCTGAATTATTTCGACACTTGATTATTGGGGAAATGGTAGTTTGATCTGTACCATTGGAGAGCCATGCCTATAACTGTCCTGTTTTTAAATCTCCGAAACAGTTACATGGTAAACAGCTGATGATCCCCTTGTTCATATTAGATGCTTACGTTAAGGTCTCCTGTTTTTGTTTCACTGTTAGATACTTAATCCCCCTTTTTATTTTATTTACTTACTATTATATATTTTATTTATTTATGAATTTTCCAACGAATGTTAAGTCTGCACTATTTTGGATTTAGTTAGTTTCTCTGGGAATTTAAACTGCATTTTTCTTTTTGTTTAAAATAACTCAAAGCTTCTTTAGACTATATATATATATATATATGTATATATATATATATATATATATATATATATATATATATATATATATATATATATGTTCTAATTCAACATCTACAGTTCTTCAAATGTAGGATTATTTTATAACATAAAGTCAGCTATAGCTCTATAGTGCGTGACTAGAGCTATTTTACAAAGTTTTAATTATTTCAACCTGAAAAATGATGATGAATGATTATATACTGTGATTTACTTTCAGTTTTAGAGCAATGGAGTAGCTAAGTCTTTTCTAGAAGGAACAAGTCGAAATTATAAATAGAAGTCTCTCGTCATCAGAGCATTGTTGTCAAATAAAAAAAATTGAAAACACTACACCATAAAAATGCGAAATTACATACAAATGTCTTAACATGTACACATATATTTTTAATACTAAAGGGAATAAATTTCAATAATGAGGAATTTTTTAACGATAGTGATATCAGGGTATGTGAGAAAAGTGTACTTAAGATACAAATGTGTTGTATTTGGTCACAGTTAAGAAACGGTCGGCCATATTACTTTTTGTTTCGTACGTTACCGGCTGGCTGGTTGAGTTGTAACAGCAACAACACAACACTTTCTATAGTTTGATCTTTTTGTGATTAGTTTACAAAATTCGTAAACATCACGCAAGGTATTCATTGTCATGATCTGGTGGTGTTGATTTGTAACCAGCTACACTTAACACGTTTGCTTCTGCTGAAATTAAAGCCGGAAAAATAAGAGAGTCACAGATCGTCTCATTTCTCGCACGTGACGTCACAGTCACGCCAGGTTTTCTTTCTTTAGCACTCTACTATTCCTCAATAGTTACCAAGGGGTGATCCGTGTGGTAATATATACATACAAAGATAGCAGAATTGGATAATCATAGTTTACATCCAGTCGTATACGCTTTAATACTATAAGGAAAGTCATACACATCTTTCTCCAGCCATGGGGAAAATAGCAACTTTAAAAAAATTAATTGGGTCAAAAGTTTTTTCTACAGGTATTTTCTCGGTATTTAATTACCCTTAAAATGGTAGCAATGCCGTAAAAGAGATAAACCAATCCAAGGGATGGAAGACCATTATGCAATCTGTTGCTAAGGACGCTGGGAAAATGGTGAGATCTTTCTATCGCTCCAGAAAGTACATGACTCCTGATGTAATCCTCATACATGTGTACGAGTCAGATACGCTCTATGATGGACATATCTTGAAGATACAGAATTCACTCCACAATCTAGTAAGCGATGATCACTTCTATTCCCTACAGCCCCTTTCTCACATAAGGGACGTTACTAGTCTTTCTCTACTCTATCATTATTTCCATGGAAGGTTTGCGACTTAGCTCTAATCTCTAGTTCCTTTTTATAAGACATTCACAGCAAGAACTCTCCTTATTACCACAACTGCAAAGAACTTACGAAGTTTCTTCCCAAGAACTTCCAATCTGTGGCTCACAATACTATGGAACTACTTACCTAAAACTACAACATGGTCGTCTTTGAATCCAATGCCAACAATACTTCTCATAAACCTTCCTCATACGTAATCAAATTGTATCCATTTCATTCATCATTTTGAATCCCTTCATAATATTCTTCATCACTCAACTTACAATCGACTCATCCCATTAAACGTTATCGTTGAGTAGCTTTTAGCCTTGATAAATAGTGACTTATTATTAAATAAAAACAATGAAGGAATATGTTTCTCACGTTCTTCCCCGCAAAGGTCAGCTTTCGCTGCCATAGAATCATTCCTATATATTACTGTGTTTCAAGTGGATTTAACCTACAACATATTATTTTGGCGAATATTTTATGGTTAAAAATACACTCACCACATTTTTGTCGAGATTATCCCCTGCTGAAATAGGAATCCGTCTAACATGCCCGGGCAACTTATATGATTGCTTACAAAGTTCATTCCTCTTGGGTTAGGCTTGTAAATATTTAGCCATTCCTTGATATCGCATGTTGTACGCTATCAAACATTAAACACTTAAATATATCAATGTCTTTTCCCTTGAACAAAACTGCTATAAGGTTGATGCATTGTGTATACATTAAACATGGTATATGTATATACACACACATATATATATATATACATATACATACAGAACGATGCATTGTGTATACATGGTATATATATTTATATATATATATATATATATACACACATACATATACATATACATATATATATACATATACATATACATATACATATACATATATATATATATACACATATACATACACATATATATATATATATACATATACATATATATAGATATACATATACACACATATATATATATATATATAAATTGTCCAATTTTATTTTCAGCATTTCATTTTTTCTTATATTAATGCTCTATCTATAATATCGACGATTCCCTTATCACAGTATGATCTAAGATAAAGATAAAATCTTTGTATTGGTATTTTCAATTAAATTCTCTCTCTCTCTCTCTCGCTCTCTCTCTATCTCTCTCTCATATATATACATATATATATATGTGTGTGTGTGTGGGTGTGTGTGTATACGATAAAAATGTAAGGTTTGCGGATATAAATGCCCGTCAGTTCTAATGTATTCGACGTAAGTATGTAGATATACAGACGTATAAATATATAGATATAAGAAAGCAAACTATTCATTCTATGGTTATACATATGAAGAGTTCGAATGCAAAACGCGATAAACGGCATGATTTAAAAGTACGAAGCTACCACTACAAAAAGTGCTGTACTTCTACACTCGATCACACCCCAAAATCAGTTTTTGCATACTGTTATACTGGCATAATTTATTTTTGCTTTTAATTAAAATAAGCTTTAAGTTGAAGTCTAGCTTTAAAATATTTGCCGTTTTATTATTTAATGTCTCAATTTACACACATTGGATTTGTCGCGTTTTGCATTCGAACTCTTCATATAATATTTCTTATTACGATTTCACACACACATATATACAGTACCGTCCAAAATTAAGGAACACAAATTAAATCTTCTGAATCGAAACAAAATTATATGTTAATTTTTGTGAAAATTTCACTGAATATACACATTATGTAGTTGGACTTATACCAAGATTTTCACATGAATTAAAAATAATATTGTGGATAACTTTAACAATATTATTTTTATTTCTCTGAAAATCTCGGTAAAAATCAAACTACATAATTTACATATGTAGTGAAATTTTCACACATATCAAAATATAATTAATTTGAGATTAGAAAGATTTTATTTTTGTACCTTAATTTTGGACGGTACTATATATATATATATATATATATATATATATATATATATATATATATATATATAAATAACCGACTACTACAACCTACAAACTCTTCACTGGCCTGGTTACAGACAGCATCTACGAACACCTCACTTCTGGAGTATACCTGGAAAAAGAACAAGCAGGGTGTAGGAAGAAGTTTTTAGGCTCCAATAACCAATTGTTGATCAATAAGACCATCCCTGAGGACTGTAGGTAGAGGCAGAGAAATCTAAGCATGGCGTGGATCGATTACCAAAAAGGCATATGATAGTGTCCCCCACGTATTGCTCCTGCGCTGCCTTGATCTATATAATATTGATCCGGTCATCAAGAAAACCATGGCAGTACAAATAAATATGTGGAAAACATGTATGGCATTAAGACACACTAATGGAACAATAAAAATCCCTAACGTCAAGATCCGAAGAGGAGTCTTCCAAGGAGATAGCTTATCTCCTCTACTCTTTTGCCTGGCAATTGATCTACTAAGCAACTGACTAAACAAAAGCCAGAGTGCCTACAATCTGGGCCAGAGCCCCAAACAAGATCTAAACAAAAGAGTCAACCACCTGCCTTTCATGGATGACCTCAAGCAATATGCTTGTTCGGATGCTGACTAAAGCCGACTCTTACGGGTTGTTCATACCTTTTCCAAATATATTGGAATGAAGTTCGGCCTGGACAAATGTGTCAAGTGCTCCCTCAGAGCTGGGAAGAAGATCCAAACAGAAAACATACAGCTTGAGGAAGATACTGACATCAAAGACATTGAAGAAAAGGAACAATACAAATACCTTGGCATATAAGAAAACGATTCAATTCAACATGCCAAGACGAGAGAAACAATTAGCAGAGAATATATACGACGTGTTAGAAAAATTTGTAAAACACAGCTAACAAACAAAAACAAAGAAACTGTCATTAACCAATTAGATATGCCAGTGATAACATACAGCTTTGGAATTATTGATTGACCACAAAAGGACATTAATAGATTAGACACTAAAACGAGAACAATGTTCACAATGTACAAAGTAATGTACAGAAACCAGTGTTTACCAAGGCTATATCTGCCAAGAGGAACAGGGTGTATGGATCTCTCAGAAATTGACCATCAACATCGAGCCACTATTGTGAGCACCGGCCAATATCTGATGAGCTCCCAGAACCAAAACCTAATGATGGTATGCCAACATAAAGACACCAGAGCAAGCAGAGCAACCTCTATAACAAAACTGGCCAAACATTTTGGACAAGACTGTCTTACAAATTAGGCAAAAACAGACAACAATCCAGCCACGGAAATAGCCCGCAAAATCCGCCAGAAATACACCAAGACCTTCCATTCCAGAAAACTGGAAAGAATGGGCCAACGAACAACGTGCTAAGTATTTCCTAGGTGAATTATCTCAGGAATATATAGATAAGGAAGGCTCTGTAGACTGGCTGAAAAGGGAGTCTATCCATTATGATCAGGAGAGAATGATAATGGCTGCTCAAGATCAAGGCTTGATTATCAATGCCTTTAAAAAGATGAGTGGTCTCAGCAACAGTAACAAGTGCAGATTCTGCCACACAGAAGTAGAGAGTGTGAGCCACCTGACATCCAATTTTAAGGTTTTCCTTGAGGATGGCTATTATACAATGCGACACAACGGAGTGTGTATATATCTTCACTGGACTATATGTAAAAAGTTGAATATCCAGTGTAGCAGCAAGTCTGGGGAGCGTATACCAGTAAGAACAGTTGGTAATAATTTATACACCCTCCACTATGACTATGAAATTCCTACAGCTACATATATAGGAAACGGAGCTGTTAAACCTGACATCGTAACATGGGAGAAAAGAGAGAAAGTAGCAACCCTAGTTGAAGTCAGTGTCTCTAATGATACAGGATTAAACAGAGCTGAAAGGGAAAAATACCAAATACCAAGGTCTTATGTACGACATGAAAAGAAACTGGAATCTTAGGAAAATCTCCATCATACTAGTAATTATAAGAGGCAACAGGACTAATGAAAGAAAATTTCAAAAGCTATCTGGCGAGTATACCCGGTGAACCGAGTGCAAGAGAAATACAATCAATTGTACTTAAAGGGACGGTTAGAATCTTAAAAAGATCTCTAGGCTAGAGTGTTTGATATAGCCGGTGAATGTCTGGCATCCGGTAGGATGCCCTATCTCTAGCAAAAACGGAAAGATAAGAAAAATAATATATATATATATATATATATATATATATATATATATTTACATTATATTATAAAACAGTAAATCATAAATATTATAATCATATATATATATATTTTCAGTATTTACTTAAAAAAATACTCCATATGCGAAAAAAGCTCAATAGTACTATAAAATATACTTCTGGCAAGTATTGCACATGAACAAATGGAAAGCATCAAGCTAATTTAAACGTCTTGTACTATTATTTTTGTGTATGATTTCAGTACTGGAAGTTAGGATTGTTTTTATTGCGGATGACTGTAGTGTATGTGTATAGTGATGTTGCGTTGAATTGCACTAGTGTCTGATAGGTGGTATATATATATATATATATATATATATATATATATATATATATATATATATATATATATATTGCATAACTAATACTATTGGCAAAATATGAATCCATGTATACTTTCTTTAGCTATGGATTGCATATTACAATTAATTCGACTTTCAAGCCTTGGTCATAAAACTAGTCTAAAAAAAAGAAAAAAATAACACCAATCTGTACTTGCTCATTCCTGTATTGTTTCCAGTCGTTCTCCACATTTTCATATTTAACATAAGCAATACCGGTTCTGTAATAGTACAGGTAGAGATTGCGCAACTCTTAACTCATTATAACTCCCATCGCAGGTGCCTTTACATGATGTGACGTGGTGGGAGAAAGGATCACACACGTAAATACAAATCGAAAAAGTAATATTGAGCGAATTGAGCAATTAGGCTTGAAATAGAGTAAGGAAGGAAAAACAAAACAACAATAGCTTTGAATATAAACAATAACGCGCGAACGCGCAATGCTAGGCTCATAAGAGAGAGACAAGAGGAATGTACGGACATCACAACGTATCACGCTGTCTGCTTCTTTCTGTCGGTCATGCTTAATGCCACTAGGTAGGAGAGAGAGATGAGCGGAAGCTATGTGGCGTTCACTGGGACAGTTTTGGTAGTTTGATTTCTTTCTTTTTTCGCTCGTCGGCTTTGTTTTAGAAGAACGAAAGGGAAAGAAAAATTAGAAGAAGCAAACGATAATTTATTTTACTCGCGACATTTTGACAATCGAGTTTGAGTTTTCAAAAAGCTATTTTGATAAAAAAAGATCGGAGAAAAAGATGATTGAACAGGAAACAAGAGGGTTGTGAAAAAATATATCGTGTCCTGTGGATGAAAAGTTTGCATGCTTTTATGGATTATCTATTTGAAGAGAATGTGGTTGAGATATGCAAACAGATAAGTGAATATTGACTTAGAACTGTTGACCACACAAATGTGTCAAATGTTATTGACGATGTTCGAGCTCCTATCTACAGAAAAATCTTTTATGCCTCATATTCTTATATTCATTGCATTTCTTTCTAATTGGGGTTTAGCATTAAATTGCTTATTGTAACTATATCCATGTGTTCGTTTTTCTTTCGCCAATAATATTATCTCATGTGTTCTACTGTAGACATAATTATAGAATTCAGTAAACATACCGGAAGCCAAAACGACTTCCGGCAAAAAATATAAATGTTAATTTGTGGCTGGTATTACCAACCGTCACTATAGGATTTCTACTGCTCCTTGAGATTGATTTAAGACGTATAAGTATATAACCCACAAACAGCTGTTTCGTCATAGCAGGACTCTTCTTTGTTGTTAGACGTAGAAAGTATATCTACACCGAGATTACTTCCACCTGAGATCAGCGGTGTTATTTATCTTACCTCTGCGCCAACAACCTCGCTACTAACTGTAAAGGAAAATATAGCGCTTTTTTTTGTATTTTCCATGTTTACATATTTCCACGCTACTAGTTCTATAAAAGTCTATTCTTTATAAAAGAGTACACTAATTAAACCCGTTATTTTTACCACCATGACACTCATCTCGTGAGTAGAGAGAGCATATAATATAGTCATCCACAAGCATCTTTTTCGTCGTATTACGACGCTTCGCTGAGCAAGTGTATCTTCGTCAAGATTAAAAACCAGATCACTCATCACTTTGATCAGCGGTATCATGTATTTACTCCTACATTTAGAAAGTCGATGCTTACAATAGAAAAAAAGATAGCGCAAAAACTGAGATTCACATAAAACAATCATAAGCTATTGAGCACTTTTTCCCATAAATATAGAAACTGATACAAATTTGTGTATTTATCTTTTGGAAACAAAAATTTTAATTGTAAAAATAATATTTGTGCTATTGATGTATGTTTTTATTTCTATACCTGGACTTTTGACAGTCTTTCCTTCCCGTATTGTATCCCTTTATATGTTCGATTTCATTGTTTTGTATACTATTTGAAGTGGATTGTACTACTCATATCCCAACCCTCTTTCATTCTATCGAATTGTTGTATAACTAATAGTTTTGATACTATATTTTGACTTCGAAGTTGGTGTCTATATCCTCTGATTATGACGTGACTTGATATGAATAAAAATCTATATGGTCTCAGAAAGGATCGTATACGAAACTGTTGTTTATGTTGAATTCTTGGAACGTATGTAAATAAATATGCTGTAAATTTGTTTACCCTAAATCTATAATATATATATATATATATATATATATACGTATAATTTCAAATATATTTATTCTGACTCATATCTGGTATCGATTTTTGACAGTGATTAACATTTCTAGTTCCTTTTTAAAACATTCAAACTCTGAACAACAACAAAAAAGATAGAAGATTTGCAATTTTGTAAAACATTTGGATAAATCGGTTTTATTATTCTTAAGAAGCGCTGGGACGAAGAGCGCACTTTCAGCTAAGATAAGGAAATATGGCCGTCAAATTAATCCAACCACGTTTATTTTGATTGATTGAATCTGGCTGGGGAACAAACAGGAAGGCAAGAAAACTGCCTTGCAGATCTTGGCAGTTGGACCCAGCGACGGTCCGTAAAGCTCGCCTAGTGAATTGTTGGCAAGGTTATCGGCTTTTAATCTGACGTCTCATAAATCGGCGAAACGGGCGAGACAAAATCACATTCATTTTCTGAAATTGCCATTTCGATATCGTAAACATGGTTTCAGATTTTACAAAAGTAGTTAAAGTATTCCGATACAGCGATGCGCAGCATAAGGTCAGATAATTGCAGTTAATTGTAAACCCTTCAATCTATATAAGAATCGGATACGTAATAAGATACAGTACTGACACTCTTTTTATACTTGCCAGAGTACAACATAGACTTTTCAATCTAGTGAAGGATAATATTTTCTCTTTCTATACAGCTTACTTTTCAAATAAAATACGTTGCTTTTTCTTATTTACTTGCCTACCCACGAGAGAAAAGTTTGACACAATGTTGGATTTTACTGTTGGAAAAGTCCAACCCCCTGTTTTGAGTATAAAAATTAAATATTACAACAGTTTAACAGATTTGTTATTCACTGACCGAGGACAGAAAAAAGGAAGTGTATGATCAGAACAGATACTACACTTTGCTTTGCCAAAAAAGACAGACGTTGCTATTCCTTTCCTACTCTATCGTTAGTTCCATGGAAGATGCTCAACTGAGCTCCAATATTTGTTTCCCCACTGTAAAACATTCACAGCAAGAACTCGTCTCTCTATCACAACAGAAAAAAACTTTCCTTTTTCACTTCGTATATCTGGCAAAATTTTCATAATATGTGGAATATATAACCGCGGGACTGCTTTCTTGCCGATTACAACATGGACGTCTTCAAATCAAATGTCATCCTATACTTGTTATACACTGTCCTAATAATTAAACTTTGTTTATTCCATTCATCATTTTCAATTTACTATTTGTCTTTATTTACCCTTATCCTTGAGTGGCATTAGTAAGACAAAATAATAACACTGTTACGTTCGTATATTCGTTAGTTATCTCTTTTTCTATAATAGTAATTTATTATCTATTTTCTATTGCTGTATTCGTCTACACTCTAGTAGGTTCTTTTCTTTGCAGCACGCCTCGTATTGCATCTAGCTCATAAGATTGCGATTTCAATATTGCCCACATAGAAGATTTAAAATTTTATACGATTTGAGTTATTCCCAGGCAGTCAGATATACCAGAAGCTTCCGATAATGGTCAACATTATTTGCTACGCTTCTCTATATAAGCTGTCTACTACCGTATTCTTTCTAACACCAGAAGGTCTACCTTCGTGGCATCACCTCTGCTATGCCATCAAGGTTGGGAGTGTTCAGATTTTACAAGGGTAATTAGTTGGCGTAATCCGATACAGTGAGGTGCGTCGTAAGCTAAAGATAATAGATGTTTATGACCTCTCTATGCGATCGTGTATTTCTATGCTACTCGTTTATGTATTCAATGTCTCCTCCTGTAATCGTCCTAACGCCAGGGGGTCTCCTTTCTCGGCAGCGGTCTTCCTATTGCATCATAATTGGGACGGTAAATTGCAATTTCTATATTTTGCACTTTGAGGGTTTCCTAATTTACATCTATATTCGAAGTATCCCGATACGGTGTAGTGCGCCGTAAGTTTCAGATGAATGTTCGTTCAGTACACGTACCGTACACTCGTAGTATATTCGTTCACTATATATATATATATATATATATATATATATATATATATATATATATATATATATATATGTGAAGAGTTCGAATGCAAAACGCGATAAACGCCATTTTCAAAATTACGAAGCTATCACTACAAAAAGTGTTGTATCCCAACATTGTATCACATATCAAAAGTATGTTTTAGCTAATATGATACCGGCATAATTTCTTTTTGACTTTTTGCATTATGACCGGAAGGGTAAATTACCTTTTTTATTTTTTCAATTTTTCTGATGGTCTTTTTTTGTATTAAAATAAAAAAAAAATATCTAAATGTTCCATAGGTTTCACGAACGTTTTCGATTCTTCGTCTAGTTTTATTGTTATTGTCAATTGGAGATATGTATCTGTGTATAATATTTTGCACGGCTTGTTCTTCTAATCCGAAACCAATTTAAAAAAAAATTAAAAATACTAGAAGGTATCTACATAAAAACACAACAACCTAAAATTAACAACATCACATATCTAACCAGTAGTAACATTTTAAAATGCTTAACGTAATGCGATTTTGTTGTGTGATGCCATCCAGCGTTGCTGAATTTAAATCGTCAACGACTGCCTGGAACAATGCGGAAAACGTTCTCTCCGCGTTTCTCCGCTGTCTTTTAAAAAATTCTCTTCATTCTTCAGCTGTTTTGTTCATTTGCTTTTGACAACTAAGAATGATTCGACAAAGAATCGATAACGTTTGTGAAACCTATGGAACATTTATTAATTTTTAAAAATGTTAATACAAAAAAGACCATCAGAAAAATTGAAAAAATAAAAAAAGTATAATAAAACAGAAAATGTAGTTATTTTTAACAATGTTTGCATAAATTAAAAAAGTCTGCCTAAATACACACAATATATATAAATATATAAATGAACACGTATTAATTATATATGGGAAGAGAAGGATGAAAGTAATCCGACGTGATGGGAAAATGAAAAAGGAAAACCAAAATATGGATGTTTTTTATGTGTACATCAACGTTTCGTCTTTATTTATAAGACTTCATCAGGATGATAATATAGAGAAAAAATGTCATGCAAGTACAGATACATGTAGGGTAGACATATTGGGAGGAAAAATAAAATAAAATAATGGCCACTACTGGGTGGACGTCCGTACTTGTTGGAGAATAAAAATGAACGTTGCAGAAAATGAGTGGGCAAAGAAATGGAAAGATGGGGTGAGCAAGGACTACTGTGGCTGGTGGTAAGAGGAAGAGGTGGGGGATCAGCAGGGGTAAAGTGGATGGCAGAGAGGGAGTGGAGGAGAGGGAGGAGGGAGGTGTTTGACCAGATGGCTGCGGTCAAGATTGAAGGGGAAAAAGTAAGTTGGAATGTTTGTGTGTGGGGGTGTATGCAGGGAAAGGAGGATCGGTAGAGAAGGAGGGGGGCTGTGATTTTGGTGGATGGGCGAAAGTTATCCTATCACCCTTAATAAGCAAGATGATCCTCACAGAACAAATACTCTTGCCTGATCATAGATAACTTTTATAACTTTTATTTTCATCTCTAACCTTTATGACACTCTTCCATTTACTCCCAACCTTTCCTTTTTCTCCTTGAATCTTCAATTTCTCCTTACTCTTTCCGTTTTTCCCTCACATTTTTAACACTGCAGTCCAAATAAACTTTCTCATGTTCCAAATATTTCAAATATTCCATACCCACCCTTTCAATTACCGCCCTCCTCCACCCCTCCACTCCCTCACTCATTGCTATCATTTTCCAAATATTTCAAATATTTCATACCATATCACAACAAATCCTCCCTCTCCCCCTCACCCATTCCCCCTCTAAACTATTTTCTCCCATACCCTCACTTTTCCATACCCCCTTCTTAAATTCCCTCATTTTCTCAAAACGCTCTCTAAGACCATAACTTTCGCCCATCCACCAAAATCACAGCCCCCTCCTTCTCTACCCATCCTTCTTTTCCCTGCATACACCCCCACACACAAACATTCCAACTTACTTTTTCCCCTTCAATCTTGACCGCAGCCATCTGGTCAAACACCTCCCTCCTCCCTCTCCTCCACTCCCTCTCTGCCATCCACTTTACCCTTGCTCATCCCCCACCTCTTTCTCTTACCACCAGCCACAGTAGTCCTTGCTCACCCCATCTTTCCATTTCTTCCCCACTCATTTTCTTCAACATTCATTTTTATTCTCCAACAAGTACGGACGTCTAGCCAGTAATGGCCATTATTTTATTTTATTTTTCCTCCCAATATGTCTACCCTACATGTATCGTTACTTGCATGACATTTTTTCTCTATATTATCATCCTGATGAAGTCTTATAAATAAAGACGAAACGTTGATGTACACATAAAAAACATCCATATTTTTGGTTTTCCTTTTTCATTTTCCCATTAATTATATATATATATATATATAAAGCTATTAATTCTATCATCTATAGATTCATAACTTTAAAATATACAACTAGTAGTTCCATAGGTTTCACGAACGTTTTCGATTCTTCGTCTAATTTTATTGTTATTTTCAGTTAAGGATATGTATCTGTGTATAATATTTTTCATGGCTTTTTCTTCTAATCCGAAACCGATTTAAAAAATTAAAAATACTAGAAGCTATCTACATAAAAACACAACAACCTAAAATTAACATCAGATTAGGATAAAAAGATTCATATCTTCAGTTAGTAGTTATATCATATATGTATTTTAAACTAGTAGTTTTTTATCATTTTTAAATTGATACTTTTTTATATATAATGTTTGAATTCATATCATGTATATCAAATAGCAGAATATTTGTTCCATGATAGCATTACTTTTTAAGTAATTTTCTTTTTCGAGGCAGCCATTTTAATGGCAAAGTTTACGAACAGAAAATAATATGCCTCGTTACTCACCGTGTTGCCTAGAATACGTATCTTATAATTCATAATAAGTTCATTAGTTTTAGTGTACTTTGCATATATATATAATTGTCACTGACGCTCACGCGCACATGTGTGGTTCAAATTTTATTACATATTTTGGATCAAAACTACAATAATCTTCCGTTTTGCCTCCTCGGGCTAGGAGCAAAGTGTAGTATTGAAAAATCATTCTAAACTGAGGTAAGATCCAGAGTGCCCCTTTTTTGGGAAGCTTGATTTTTTCCTACAAAACGGAAGATTACTTTCATACCCCCTCGTGGGTATGGAAGTAAATAGTGACACAAAAACATGTTTCAAAAGAAAACATGTTCATATTTTATTTGTTTTATTTATGGACCCTCTGCCTTAAAATAAATATCAACATGTTAAAAGAAAGAAAATTCCGAAATATACTGCATTTATTAAAATAAATAAAAGGTTTATTTACAAGTGTTTTGAGGTCAACCGGAAGACGCCAGTGATTTCCGGAACATGTTCCGCGTCTTGTGTTAATGAACTGGGGTCCTTATTGTAGTCTTGATCCCATATTTTATTACATAACATAATAAAACAATTTGATGTAGAGCAATTTTTTACATATTAAATTATTTGTATCTAGCTTAATTTAAAAGTTAGTTTGTGGGTATGAGTTTCGAGGACACACCCACTAAATAGTAAAGTTTACAAAAATACTAACAGTTGCTAAGAATACATAATCCATAATTCATAATAATCGGGTCATTAGTTTAGGAGTGAGTCCCATACATGGAAATATAAATTGAGACTAATTTTTAAACAAATGCAGCGTGATTTTACTAATTTTATATTTACTTGAAAAAAGCGACAGGTGTTGCCGACAATTTATAATCTCACAATGTGAACTGAAAAAAAAATATTTAACAATATATATATATATATATATATATATATATATATATATATATATATATATATATATACCATACTTAAAAATGTTGAATCAAACCGGAGGGGTTTAATAAGCAAAACGATGAGGTGCAACGATCTGTAATTTATTTGTTTTTCTTATTTATTTCTTACAATAACATATTACAATATAAGTATTCATAGAAAAACATTATAACATATACTTTCAAATCTTCATGAACGAAAGCACTACACGCAAGAAGAAAGAAAAAACGAAACAAATGACTGATTTATATAATTTCATATTTGTTTGAAAAATTCGACAAGAGTTGCTAAAAATGATCAATCCCGCAATGGGAATAGAAAAAAAAGGACAATCTATGTATTTAACAATCTCTGTTTGTCTGTCTGTCTGTCTCTCCTCTCTCTCCACAAACACACACACACACAAACACATACACACACACATATATATATATATATATATATATATATATATATATATAGAGAGAGAGAGAGAGAGAGAGAGAGTTATAAAAAGAAAAAACTATACACACATTAAGGTTGTACACATTATAACTTATTTCGACTCCTTAATTAGGTCTCCTCAGATGTATAAACAACCACGTCAAAAAACCAAATAATGAGAGAAATTGATCATCGTCTTAAATAGATAAATTCACTTTTTTGATTGGTCTATGTAAAAAAGGAGGTAAATGTTAAAATAATCGTGGAGGGGTGACAGAAGTAAAAGATTAATTTGACTATTTTTTTTTTTATATATGCAGAAATATAAAAATATATATAAAAGAATTCGTTTTTACTATTTAAATAAATCATCTCATTTAAAATTTCGAATGTGAGCTTTATGGGTAAAAATATATGATGAAAGATTCGAGCGTTCACGATTAAAAACTACGTTTAATTATTTACGTTTAATTTAAAAGACGGAAATGTAGGACGAAGATTTCGGTTTAGATTAGAACATATAAAAAATTTAATTGGTATAACGTCAAGATTCGAGATGATTTACACTACGGAATTAAAGTTTAGCGACATTTAAAAACGGTTTATTTACAAATTGGTAAAGATTCGAGCGTTCACGATTAATTATTTACGATTAGAAATGAAAAGACGAAAATTCAGGACTATATATATATATATATATATATATATATATATATAGTCTTGGAATTTTTCACCCATAAAAACTGTAATTAAAAAACACTTTTAGTCTCAAGTCTTTCGTTGAGAAACTACTTTGTCTTAAGTCAATTAACTTTTAACAGTCACTATATTAGATTGCTACCAAAAAATTATGCTAATCTTAACAGTATATAAGGGATCATGAGTTGTTTACCACGAGAAACTGTTTCGGTAATTATATATATATATATATATATATATATATATATATATATATATAAATATATCATACTTTTATAAAAGTCCCATCAAATTGAAAGTATTTAATAAACAAAACGATGACAATTGACTTGTTTTCATTAATTATTACCTACAATAACACAATATATATATATATATATATATATATATATATATATATATATATATATATATATATATATATACATACCTAACTTTATATATAGTAAGATGATTTTGTGTAAAATAAATTACCAGCAATTTCAAAGCCATGTATACAAACCGATAATTCCATGAACTACACATCGATTCTCGTTAGTTCAACTTCCAGGTCAAACGGACAATTAAATCAAACTCAGTTTTTGTAACATCAGATTTCTTTTACATCTTATACTTTTTTATTTTCACAAATCAGTCGTCAGTTTATTGGACATTAAATACATCATCAGGCAAAATTATATATATATATATATATATATATATATATATATATATATATATATATATATATATATATATATATATAACACTTATATATATATATATATATATGTATATATATATATATATATATATATATATTATATATGTGTGTGTGCGTAGAGTCAGAGAGAGAGAGAGAGAGAGAGAGAGAGAGAGAGAGAGAGAGAGAAAGACAGGGAGAGATTAAGAAAGAGAACGATCTAGAGAGAGCGAGAGGTAGATTATGATCATCAAGTTTGATTTCAACCCTTAATGTTATTTTCCCGCCAAAGAACCAAAAGAATAATGAGTTTTATACAATGTGCGCAGTTGCAAATTCATAATATCGAATGCACGTGTCCATCGGTTAGAAAGAAATACTGATTGTAGGCAAAAATGATAAAAAAAATTTCTATCGTGAGAAAAGCATTTCTACGAACAGTAGACCAAGATTAGATCTTCGCATCCCCACTTTTAGAATCTAATATTTTCCTAGGGTTGACGAATTGGCCTCAGAAGCCATTTATACTGCGTTCATGTCGCATAAATAGATTGTTGCGCCCTTAGCTACGTTAATCTAAATAAATAAAAAATATACGTGTACGCTTTTAAAAAAGTAAAGCTATGAGTTTTTCTAACATTTTTTTGTAAACGCACATGAATATATATATATACATATAAATATATATATATATATATATATATATATATATATATATATATAGAGAGAGAGAGAGAGAGAGAGAGAGAGAGAGAGACAGAAAGAAAGAGGGAGAAAGAGAGATAATAATGTGCCCTGTGAATGAGCTTGAATATTTTTTTTAAATATTGATTAGAATATCGATTTGAGGTTTAGAGAAAGTTTTACTAAATGTTGGCAACATCTATATGTAGAGAGTGTGTAATTTCTTGTTCTGTGCCTACGTAAACATCTGACAACCATTTAATTTAATGAAAAAAGATTTTAGCTTGTCAAATTATGAACCAGAGTTTCTCAAATACGTAAATTGTACAATATGGGATGCAAAACGTATTTGACTGCTATAAACAAATAATAATCATTTCTTAAACCTAAAATCAAAACAACATTGAAGATGTGTAAATGTATTGGCAGATACAACTAAATTGTTAATGATTAGGTATTAGGTGTATATATATATATATATATATATATATGTATATATATATGAATATTATAACTGTCCTGTTTTTAAATCTCCGAAACAGTTACATGGTAAACAGCTGATGATCCCCGTTTTAATATTTCATGCTAAAGTTAAGGTCCCCTGTTTTTGTTTCACTGTTAGATACTTGAATCCCTTTTTTATTTAGGAATTTTCCAATGAATGCTAAGTCTGCGATATCTTGGACTTAATTTCTCTGGGAATTTAAACTGCATTTTCCTTTTTTTCTTTTGTTTAAAATGACTCAAAGGTTCTTTAGACTATATATATATATATATATATATATATATATATATATATATATATATATATATATATATACATATATATACATATATATATACTAAATTTTCGACATTTATTATCGTGTCCTAAATTTCAAATCTGTTAATTTATTAGAAATATTCTTTTTCATTTGTCAACACCATTGGTCACCTTACACGGACACAGTGGAATTTTACAATGTCTATGTTCTATAATTTCATGAGATTATGTGACAGATGATGTGCCAAAATGTTACACGATTCTTCACAACCTATGCACATATCTCAATCTATACATTGATTATATTCGCCAGCACACAGAGACGCCGGAGTTCTCCAACTTTTTAAAAACTTTGTCACTTTAGCCCATTTTAGAAATTACCAAGATACATACATTTTTTGTATCGGCAACGCAACTACTTTTTTACTTACAATTTTCACTTGCAAATAAAATCGTAAAATGTACACATTTTTATATAAAAAAATCAAGTATTTGATAATAAAAAAATAAAAAAATCGTGAAATGTCATTGTTGCGTACAGTCTAAAAGAGGATATTATCTTTTTCACTCTTCATTTTGTCCTAAAGTCAGGATCCCTTCTCCAGATTGAAAATCGGTCAATATTACAAATGGAAGACTTTTAATTCCAATTTTGTTTTTATTATACATGGAGTACGAGGATGTATAACTTCGATGAGTTTTTGATCTGGACTGAATAAGAAGAGCGTAAAAAGATGTTGATATATCGATAAACAGACATATAATGTTAGCCTTAGCCTACTTGCAAGTAGACCTGTCAATGCCCAGGTTTGAATGAGAAAATATATAGCATTTTTCGCCAAGTCAATAACATCATCTTATCTTTATTATCTTATCTTTTACATTTTATACCTCTCAATTTTTATATTTTATTATATACAATATATATATATACATATATATATATATATATATATATATATATATATATATATATATATATATATATATATATATATATATATATATTATGTATGGAAATATATATTTGTGTATATATATTTCAAAGTATATATTTGAAATATATATTTTCAGAAAAATTCCCAGAACTATTCAATGTAAAAGTTCGATGTATGTTAACGTTAAGCAAGATAGCATATATAAGTAAACAATTGTATTTTAAATTCCAATGGCCAAGTTTTAATAATTTTTTTGCCGAATTTTAACATAATTAAATGTAACTTGACATTGTTTCGTGCACAAACAAACAACCGGAAATAAACCAATAATTACTAGGATCTTTCGTTCCTGCAAAAACATGACCTGTTTTGAATCGAATCTTTGGTTTCTTACAGAACTGATTTCTGGTGGAATGCATCAAACAGACTTTTGTATTTTTCTTCACTTGGTGATTTTTCTCCGGAATTATTTGATGGTCTTCTGATTAGCTGCATGAACGAAATATTCTAGTAATTATATGTTTATTCCCGGTTGTCTCTTTGTGCGAGTAACAATTGTCAAGTTACATTCAATTATATTTTAATTCGACAACAAAAAATGGATAAAGACTTAGAAAAACTAAAGTGAACAAGGAAGATTAATATTTATTTGAGGTTGACAACAACGGGGAGATGGACAACAAAGTAGGACGAGGGAGAAAAGGAGAAACTAAAGGTATATATATGTATGTGTGTATGTATATATATATATATATATATATATATATATATATATATTAATTTATCTTTTATTTTTTGATGTGTTGATGTTTTTTATATTTATAATATAAAACTAAAAATAATACATTAATCACTTAAATAATAGTGTCATGGATTCGTCCAAACACTTTAAAATGCAGCAACATTTTTGTAAGTAACGGATAAATTTTATTAGACAGACGAACAGCACAGGTAAAGAATTTTTTTTTTTGTGTCTTAAATAACTAATATAAGTTAGCAAAACATTTATATTGAACAAAACGTATATTTAGTATAAGGAACGTTTATGTTTTTGTCTTTTAAGGGAAGTGGGGTCTGATCAACTCTGCTGGGAAGCCATGAAATTAAATACTGTCTTGTTTTTAAATTCCCGAAACAGTTTTTCATGATAAACAACTGATGATCCCTTAAAATAGTGTTAGAAACTAACTAATATAATAACTGTAAAAAATAAATTGACTTACATGAGTGATTTTCCACTGGAAGACTTGAGACTATAAGTTTTTTTTTTTTTTTTTAATATAATTTTTTTTTTTTTATATAGTTTTAATAGTTGAGAAACTTCCGAGACTATACATATATATATATAAATAATATAATATAATATAGAGATGTATAAATTATATGAATGATTTTAATAATGTATTTAAAAGTCGGTTATAAATCTTACTTGGAGCTATTTATACGCATTTTTCCAACATACAGAGAAAAGAGAAATTTCAATATTTACTCATACGATAAAATACAGAATTCGGTTATTACAATAAACTTTTATTGATAATCATATGTTATCTTTATTGCATCCATTGATATGTAGTTCAATTTACACTTAAGTATAAGTGTGGTGTTTAGAACTATTACTATTAATAATAGTGTACTTGCCGTGTTCAGATTTCAAAACAAATTGTAAAATTAAGCTCCTAAATCAAACCAACATACAATTAAAAACAACAAAAATATTAAATTCTAAAAAAATAGTACATCTCTTAGAATTTTCATTTAATTGATTTTGCATATTGTCTTATGATTATTCTTTGCGATTGATTAGAATGCAGTTTTATAAAAACTGCCATATTGTTGCATACAATTATGGTACAAAATAGTAAGTGTTATAAATTGTCATAGTGGCCAACAACACTGGAAGGCGACCCGAAGGCTCCCGTTCCATTAGCTAACCAGGCTCAAGGAAAAGAGCGCCGGATTTTGCCCCGGATTAGCCTTTTTATACTTGATCTACACCTTATAATGCTGGGTGTTTAGCAAGGTAGCAGCAAGTACCATTTTGTAAGTCTTTGTTGAGGACTGAACCCTAGTCTGCCGCTCAACTAGCGAATGCTCTAACCATACTTGTAATGTGCTTGTCATAACCAACTTTAATTTTTCATCAATTATTTTTAATGGAAATCGCTCCAGACAAGAAATAAAGCCACTTGATGTAAGGAGCTAATAAACATACCGATTCAAGGTCAACATTTAGCCAATAATAAGTGTTAGAATCCGACCCAGAAAACAGCAATTCGTCCTCCTTTGTCAGAAAAATCGCGCATGAGTGAGGACTAACAGACAAAACAAGCGAAACTAAACACAAGGTTTACTCTCTACTCTCCCGTTGCTTTAATAATAAAAAAATATTATACCAGATTGTGTTTTCGACGTATTACCAATAATTTTATTTCCGTTTCCCGTTTGATTTCCGACGTGACTGCCACAGAACATTTGTCGAAATCATAAAAATAATACGTGTATTGTTGTTCGAAGCAGTCGCAAAGACGATACTGACCTCCACGGACAAATAGGGAGCGTAAGAGTCCATGTAGTTGATTTTTATATTCAATGTTTGTTGGGATAATCGGATTCCACGCCGCTTTATTGCTTGAATTATAGAAAGATTTTCCGCTTTTTCTTTCATAGTATTTTATAATAGTATTCGCTTTTATTATCTTGATTCCTTTTTGGTATTGCTTAATGTATGACCAATTATAAAAAGGAACGACGAAAAACGAAGTAACAAAAAAAATTACACATTTATTCATTGTTATTTCCGGATCTGTAATTTGTTTTAATTAAAAGGATTCATGTTTTTTGTTGAGAATGTTTGTCTCTGCTGATTGTCGATGTATTTATTCATTCTGTAGGATTCTCTTCACAGAATTTCGTCTCTTTGCTTCTGTTGAGATATTCATTACATTTTCGGCCATTTTCCTAATTTATAATTGAATCCCATTCCACGTATTTAAGATAGGATTTTTATTGTTTTTCTTATGTCTATCAGTTTGAGATGCGTCCAAGCTTCTCAAACTGATAAGACGATGCGCCCCCGTCCTACTTGTCGTTCTGTCACGCTTGAGGTTGAAACATCATGGTAATACGCGCAGATTGAATGGACGCATCTAATTTTAGACGTGTTTCTGTATCTCAACAATATGCTCCGTCGGTGTGCGTCGCTTAATTTTGATATACCATTTTCGTTTTGATTCTTTTGGTTTAGTCGGACTACTATTCTCATCTTAGTTTTTATTTCCATACAGTTTCGGCCGATATATCCTCCGACCTTTTGTGGTACATCTTTTTGGACGTGGATTTTATGTTGGACTCGGGAACCTATAATAGGATTTTAACTAGATATTTTATTTAATCCTTATTGGCAAATTGTTCCCCTTCCGTCATCAATTGTCGGATAATGATTTCTAGTTTCATTTTATTCATTATTGCCTGGAGTAAGGATTGTTTCTTCAACCTCCAAAATACTCACATGTGAACTGATTGTTAATCAACGTCTTTATACGTTACGCCACATGTGCATGTAAACAATTCTAGTATGAATTTTGGGATATTTTAACCAAATCTTGTTATATATATATATATATATATATATATATATATATATATATATATATATATATATATATATATATATTATTACTTATGTATTGTAAAATATGAAAATATACCTATGAAAACTAAGCTACACAGAGACGTCCGCGTTTCATCCCCGCAGGATATCTTTAAGCATTTAGCCTGAAGCTACGAAGATAAAATGCTAACCCCCTTCTGTGCAGCTATTATTTTAATATTTTATTACTTAGCTCTACTCGCGTATTGAGCACTGTTGAAGTAAATACTGAAAATCTATACACAATGTTATATCACCGCATAATATTACACGTGCATACATGAACAATAATAATTATAATATATATATATATATATATATATATATATATATATGAACTGTGTTTCTCACTTTATTGGAGATTGTGATATTGTTAATAACTTCAATATATACATCGCACATGTTTGCAATTTTGCACACTGAAAGAGTGCTCCTAAGTAAGTAAGATACCAAACTATTTTGCAAATCTATACTATATTTCTAAAGTTATAGACATTTATGTATTTGTTAGCCATTTTTACTGTTTCTCGCTTTATTGCAGGTTTGTTAAAATACAGTCCATAGGTGATAAAAAAATTTTACTTAGCAGGGTTAATTATTTTAATCATTTAAATCATAAGTAACAATATGAATTAAATGTAAGGAAGAAATCACCAGATATGCACCATACAATTTAATCATTTATCAACAAATCTCCCATTTCTTGAAATTACCCTCTGCAGTCTCCCATCAACGTATCAAGTCAATCTGTTTATTTGGGAAAGTGTTATGCCACTAGCAACATCAACAATTTTATTCCAGAGGGCATCTTTTGATTATATTGTTGTCCTCCTTCATAAACCTTTCTCTTTAAAATTAACCAGAGCTGCTCAATCGGGTTTAAGTCAGGAAAACAAGGCGGCCAAGTCTTGAGACTCTCTCCCTTGATGCCCAGAGATGCGAGGAAGGTAGTTGTAGCCTTTGCTGCATGAGATGGAGCATTGTCGTGCATAAAAATCAGTTGACGTAGACGAAGTAAAGGCAGGTCGTCCAGCCAAAGTGACAAATGCTCATCTAAGTACGATATGTATGCTTGGCTTGTGAGTTTCACACCCTCTGGCACTCGGAAAGGTCCAATTAATTTATCACCTGTGATACCCGCCCAAAACATAACTCCCCTGACCCCTTGTTGGTTACGAACGCGATGTGCGATAGCAGCTCCGGTATGACTCCAAACTTTCGCCCATCCATCCGGACAATCAAGTGTGGCTCTAGCTTCATCTGTGAATAGAACCTGTTGGAAGTCTGTTTTCATGTATTTTTCTGCCCACGCAATGCGTTTTCTCTTATGGGTTTTGTTCAAGGGAGGCCTGAAAATGGACTACACGTTCCTGGCCATCTCATTCAAGACACTGCATCTGGTCTTCCTGGACATCGGAATAACGCCAGCTTTGCCAAGAATGGAGGTGCTAGTGCCATTTGTTTCCCTAATGATCTGTCTGCGTATTTTTCGCATATCGCGAGGGGAAATGATCATTCTTGTCCACTTATTTTTCCTTAGTGCAGTGTTGGGCTTCTCCACAAAAGAAACCAAGGTGCTCTTATCCCTTCCTAGTTCCTTGGCTAAATCCAGAAGTGTCAGTCCTGCAAGGCCAGCTACAACCTTTGCCTTTCAGTAGCAATCAAACGTCGATTTTTGGGCATTTTTACAAACCTGCAATAAAGCGAGAAACAGTGAAAGTGGCTAACAAATGCATAAATGTCTATAACTTTAGAAATATGGTATAGATTTGTAAAATATTTTGGTATCTTACCTACTTAGAAGCACTCTTTCAATGTGCAAAATTTCAAACTTGTGCGATTTATATCATTGAAGTTATTAACAATATTATGATCTGCAATAAAGCGAGAAACGCAGTCTATATGTGTGTGGGGGGTATACAGACACGCACACACATATATTTATTTATTGGTTTTCTAAACTATCGTACGTATGTTATCACCATTCACGCACATTAAAAAAAATGAGATCGTCCGATTAACAAAAAAGTGTTATTGGTGATTAATCTGATGTCGCTAAGAAAAATAATTCCGACTTTATCCATTTTACAATGAATTGTTCCAAAATTATGTTGTCTCGTCGACTAAAACAGTACAATTTAAAAGTAATAAGTTTCGAAAAGTGACATTTGTTTTATTATTTGAAGAATACATAGCGGGCAATTATCTTTACAGTAACAAGACAGAGAGTATTGTTTTCAAAATAATTAAATTGCTACAATTTAAATAAATAAAAAAAGATAAGACATATTCGTTTAATTAATTTAAAGAATATTTAGCTGTCAATAACGATTATTTTACGGAAGAAGAAATAAGTAATTTTTAATCGTGATGATTCTGACAGACATTTCTCTTTTTGAAAGTAATATTATCATTGACAGTAAATTATGCAGATTTATGTAAAAAGCACCGTGAAATTTCCACGGAGTCCCATTATAAATTTATAATTATTAGTTGTAATGTTGTATTTAATTCGATACTGTGTCTACTTAAGAGACCATTGTGGCCCAACATATGCATTTTCAGAGTCAAACTCTCCACTGATCTTCTCTGTCAATAATTTTTCATTTGTTTTGTCACATTTATCATTTAAATAACATTTTCTGTATCGCTAAACGCGCAAACTCTTGGCACATTTTATTTTACATACGCTTAACTATCTCGGTAAGAGGTTCTGTGTGTCGGTACTTTTGTAAAGCTTACGTTTGAAATAACATTTTCCTGTATATATGGCATCATGTCGTTTAAAATAGTATTTTAGTGCTATCCTGCAAACAAAAACCCGTCTAGCTAAAACCACTATCAATAATTTCATTCCTCCCCTCTGTATACCTATATCTAAATGGAACTTCCATGAGCAAAGTTTCTTCCTTAGAAACTCCCGTCAGGTGAACGGAATACCACGGGCTGCTTCCCAGCCGACTACAACATGGTCGTTTTCAAGTCTAATGTAAACAAATTCTTGTTGACCCGCTTTCTTAAATAATCAAATTATGAGCAGTTACAACTATCCTCACGATGTTGTCTCACCGGCCACCGGTCAAACTCATACACCCTTATCCTCGAGTTGCCTTTGGGCCTGGCAAATTGTTGACTTGTTAGTGAAAATAAAAAATAAAAACGCTCCACCCATCTGTCGCTATATCAAGCGATCTGTCACGCTTCAAATTAGAATATCATTTTCACTACTAAACGCGCATATTGAATAGACATATCCTATGAGTATGCATTCTTGTTAATGTTACATTTTCGTCTCTCAGTTTACATATTTATTGTCTATTGGTCATTGGAGCATTGATCATGATCTGGAAACTGTTTTTTCTGCTAGAATTCTCATTCACAGTTTGTGTAAAGCAAGTATTATCTATCAGAACCGGACTGTCTATAACGATTTTATTCTATCAATCTATCAGAATGCTCCTTCGCCTGGAGTGTTTCATCCTACCAAGGTCTGAGGTGAGTGGTTGACTACAATACATCCCGGCCTAGTAATTTTGCTACGTCGAGTTCAAATACTATCGGATCTATTATGTCCAATTACGCATTAATACTGTTGGGAAAGGCATAATCCGCTATTTCGTCCCAGTTATCGTTAAAATAGTACTTCTGTTCAGATAATATTATTCAATGAATCGTTTAAAATAGGTGTTGCGTTTCGAAATACAATAATATAAAATAGGTTGATACGCCGTACTTTCATTGTGTTTCTGTATTAAATATCAAGAAATGGATCGACCAACATAAGTCGCTACGAAAGATCCCTTTTCTTGACTATTAGACCAAACTGTAGGGTAGGGTGCACTCTTTTCACTGGATTACTCCATTTACCATTGATCATCTGCTGAGTGTTTAGCAAAGAGGTATCAAGTACGATTTTTGAGTCTTTAGTATTATTCGACCGAGGATTGAAGCCCGGTCGCCCGGACCATTAGCGAACACTATCCATTATACCAAATGGGCTGATAGCATGACGCAAAAGTGTTGACTGTTTGTAAAAGAGATACACCTAACCGATTCAACCAAGTTCTAAATATTTAGGTGAGGCAAATATTACATAAATAATTGGGGGATTCATTCTTTCACTAATAATTGATGCAAAGTCAATTTGTCTTCTTCAACAGACCCTAACATCTGCTTACTTATTTTAAAATCTGCATCGATGACCATTTTCGCTGATAATCATGTTAAGCTTCAGAGATTCAAGAGAACAGAAAACCCTTGTAATATATATTTATGGTTCGTTGTGACGATAATATATACACTGCTATATGTTTAAGTTTATTTCTTTCTTTGTTCTGCCTCTTTATTCATGTACATAAACATAAAACAGACAAAAACAGAATATTGCATAATATTCTCTAGATAAGGTTTTGTAGTATAATCTCTATCCCTCTCTCTCATATATATATATATATATATATATATATATATATATATATATATATATATATATATATATATATATATATGTACAGGCTTCGGGAGGAGATTCATAGAAAAAACCTAGCCCACTGACTATTTGCAAGGCTACATTTTCATACGTCTGTCTAGCTCCGCTCCCACATGACTCTCTGAACACTTCGTTCAAAACCTTCGTCTCGTTCTTTAGGACTCAGTATAAAAAAACGTGGAGGAAGACTTCATTGGCCGGTCATTCTTACCGCTAAGATGGAGTGGAAACCCCCGATATCGATTATTTATGGGTTTGTCTCTAGTCGGATTGTCTTTAATTATATATAAGTAATTTGAAAGATTTTTTACCCAAATATATTTATTTATTCATTAAGATTTGGATACATGATTAGGACTGACAACGGAAAGAGAAAAAGAGCGAGGAATTAACATATTGGTAGTTTTTAGGACTACATTTATATACGTATGTTTCGGCTCATTCCCAAACTAATCTTCTCCATACCACAGCTCCAAACTTCTCATCATGCTACTTGACCACACTTTTCCTTCATTTACATATTGAGTCTTCCACTTCTGTGACTTGCATGTACCTTTATTTTTAACTTAAAACAACTTTCATTATATTAGGTTTTCAGCCTTCTGTTTGCGTGTTCCCTTGCATGTTATTTTTGAACTTTAAATCTTTTGTCAGCTAAAACTCAGAATACTAATGTTGATGCTTAAGTAAGATATATAAAAATAATGACCCGAAATTTGATAGCCACAATTATAATGCAATAGTGTCTTCAGAGACACCCTGGTAGAACATATTTTGTCTTCGTAACTTTTGTGGGTTGCATCGGAGTCAGTGTGTGTGCAGTGTAATATGATGTTGGGGTTTTACTTGATATATTGGTGACAATATCGATTACCGAGAAAGCGAAATCAACTGTTTGTTTTCTTCTTTGTTGCTGCCAATTCAGTTTCTTTTCGGAATTATTTTTCTTCCTATCGAGGCAAACAGAAAAGAAAAGCCGGGCGTCGACCATCGAATAACATTTCAGTCGTTCGCGAACCTCTTCTAATACGTTTAGCGCCGCTTGTCAAAGCCGACTTAGGCAAAAGAAATCGAATCGAACGTCATGATTATGCAAATAGACAAAAAATGGAAGATGACACGAGGAAAACAATGAGATTGGTAAGTGGTTAGAAATACGGCGGGATAAAAGAAAGAAAACTGAGTGAGAAAGCGATAAAAAGCGAAGAGCGCGAAAACCATACTGACTAGATGTTTATACCCGCTAATATAAACATTAGATGCTTTGTATCGGGTTTAGTTAGTTTTAAGGTTGTTTTTTTTTACTTATGTATTTGGTAATTAGTTTTTGAGAGCTTTCCTCGTATCATTATAAATAGCTTGTTGGCGGTTGCAGGTCAGTCAGTTGTCTACGTTTCAATTTTCAAAGTTAATATTTTAAAAAGTACACAAACAAGCTTTAAGAGAATTGCTAGTCCATTGTGACAGTAATCGTGAATATGTCCATTCAATTGCTTCGGGTTAGGATCAGGGTGTAGCATCTGTTCTGCTCTCCGTCGGATAAGGAGATGGCCTTCTGCACTTGGCAATTTTTATTTTCATCCTATTAAGAGTGCTCGTTTTTTTGAAGAGCTGGCTATTCTCCACATAAAACTCGATCGCGAGGAAAGAATGTAAATAGGGACTACACAGTTTGAATCTATTAAAATATACGTTTTTGTACAGTTTATCGAGGTTACGTATTTATGTTCGTTTATAACGAGTCTCCACTTATGAAAGCTAAAAGCGACTCGAGGATAAGTGTAAATGCGATTGACACTTGAATAATGAAGAATATTATGAGAGAATTGAAAATGAAGAATAGAATTTAAAAAAATTGATGACTAATAAAGACGTAAGGGATTGCTCTAATAAGGGTCAGGTTTATAGGGGAACAACTTGCGTGGGGAGTTGGGTAGCAATATATTTGTCCACATGAAACTTTAATTCATACATGTTATCAGTTGAATCATGAAAAATATTATGAGAGGATTGAAAATGATGAATGGAATGAACAAAATTTGATTACTTATAAGGACGGCTTCTGACAAGGGTTAATGCGATAGATAGCTCTTCAGTTAAATAATGAATAATATTATGAGCAGATTGAAAATGATGAATGAAATAAACAAAATTTGATTACATATGATGAGGCCAATGAGATGGATAAATTGTTAGTTGAATGATGACAAATATTCCGAGAGAATAAATAATGATGAATGGATTGAACACAATTTGATTATTTATGAAGAGTTTCTGACATGGGCTAATGAGATGGATTAATTGTTAGTTGAATGATGAAGAATATTATGAGAGGATTTAAAAAGAATGAAATAAACAAAATTTGATTATTTATAGTGACGGTTTATATGATAAGTATTTGCTGACATTGGATGTAAAGATTACCAAGTTTGAAATATCATTTGTTAATCTGTAAAGCTTAAGTTTGAAAGATAATTTTCCTTGGTCGATCAAGCTAAAGTTTGAACCAGCATGTTTGGTCTGTGAAACTTAAATTTAGAATAGTATGTCAAGAATAATTTTAAATTATCATTACTTTGTTCTGTTTAGATTAAGCTTGAAAACGTGTTTCCTTTGTCTGCCAAGCTTAAATTTCAAATAACATTTTATTTGGTCAATTGTCTAGCCAATTCTTTGGAAGAAATGTGTTATTTGATCCCAACATCTTACCATTGAGTATTCTTTTTTATGTAGTTTGCTCCACACGTAATTGAGCTATTATTGTTAGGAGAAAGGACGTCCCTTCGGACAGGTTTTGTATAGAAAAAAAAGATATTCTCGAAGCCAAATAGCATTATTGTGTAGAAGTAGATATTTGCTTTGCAAATATAGAACTAACTTCACTCAGACAAGGATGACGTAATTAAACTGGACATCTCTAGGGTCATGCAATTTTTGTCATATTAGATTGAATATTTTTATTAATTAATTGTTGTTTTAAGGTTCGCAGTCTCGTTTAGTGTTTAATTTAATTTTGGCAAACCTCATTAGAGTCCTGTATGTTGGATATTTAATATGGTTTATTCTTGTTAAAAAGATGGAAACATCTATATGGGCACACAACATGTAAAAATTGGTTTAATATACACAGCTGTATCAATCAGCTTTGCTTATCGATACATCTATGGAAGAGAGAACGGAATTTGTTTCTTTTCGCGTATTGTACTTGGAGCAGGATCGATGCTATAAAAAAGAATGCACATACACACACGCAGGAGACAATGATATATATATATATATATATATATATATATATATATATATATATATATATGAATAATCTGTGTGTATGTGTGTTTGATATTTGTGTGTTCCCTATTTAAAGAAATCGTATAAGATCTACATAGAATCTAAAAGTGTATTCTCATGTGTAAGTTTATGGAGGAAGACAATAGAAGTGTTTTTGAATATTTTAGTGCACCCCTTAGGGAACTATGAGAGTATAGCCCTTTTTAAAGCTAGAATTATATCCTATTTTTATGAAATTTAAATCATATGTATATATTTTTCTGGGGAAAACAATAGAATTGTTCCCGAATCTTTTAGTGCTCTCTTAACCCAAAACAGCTATGAGGGTGAACCTCCTTTTAAACTTAAAATATATCCTATTTAGAGGAAATGTATATCATATGTATAACGTTCCCAGGGAAGACAATGGAAGTTGTCCTGAATCTCTACGTCAGGGGCACCGGGCAGAGATTGCATCCCCATTGAGGTGTACAAACATGGCGGAAGAGCACTCGAGGAAAAACTGACCATCTTATTTGTGGAGATATGGAAAGTTGGCGGAGTACCACAGGACTTTAAGGATAGTAATGTCAAGCATCTTTATAAGAGCAAGGGAAGCAGGAATTCTTGCGATAATCATCGCGGGATATCTCTGCTTTCTGTTGCAGGTAAAATTCTTGCAAGGTTGATTCTGAACAGGATCATCAGACATCTTATTGATGAGATTTACCCAGAGTCCCAATGTGGTTTTCGCTCTGGTCGAGGTACAATCGACATGGTATTTGCTGAAAAAGTTCGTGAAAAAAATCGGGAACTGTACATGGTTTTTATTGATTTGACAAAAGCATTCGATACGGTCAGCCGCGTAGCACTTTGGAAAGTTCTTCATAAGCTTGGAATCCCCAACAACATGCTTGATGTCATAATCTCCTTTCATGAAGGGATGAAAGCACAGGTCGTTTCCAATGGGGAAACCTCAGAGCTTTTTGAAGTAACCAACAGTACGAAGCAGAGTTGTGTGATGGCACCTGTGTTGTTTGTTTTGTTCTTCTCGGTGATGCTTCGGCACGCATTCGCTGATGAAAGCACAGGTGTTAAGTTTCAATTCCGAACCACAGGTGGGCTCTTTAACCATCAGCGTTTTAAAGCCAAAACCTTGGTTCGAGAGGCCATCATTCGGGACCTTCTCTTTGCAGATGATTTTGCCCTGGTCGCGACTGCTTTTGAAGAAGCTCAGAATCTTTTGACAACATTTTCAGGTGCATGTAAGGCTTTTGGTTTAACAATCAGTTTAAAGAAGACTGAGGTGGTCCATCAATCATGCCCTACCCCTAAACAAGTTCAACAGTAAAACAAGGGTAACAGAAATGTTGGTCGGCCCTTGCTGAGGTACAAAGATAAATTGAAAGATGCGCTGACGGCAATTGGAGTACCCCCCAAAACTTTGAAGACTGTACAAAAGACAGGAAGACATGGCGAGCAGCTTATTGCATTGGACTGGAAAGATTCAACGAGACCTGTGTGGATAATATAAGAACTGCCAGGGTGAGGCGAAAAGCTAGAGAGAGTGCTCCACACCTGGCATCCGATTACTCACCCTCTTGCACTGTCTGCGGTTTTCCTTGCAGGTCTCTTGCCGGACTCAGGTGTCATGAACGATCTAGACACAAATGAAAGTTGTTGGAACCTCATACGTCGCAATCGATGGGAGAGTCCATCATATATATATATATATATATATATATATATATATATATATATATATATATATATATATATATATATATATGTATATATATTGTATATATCTAGAGATAATAGTTATCTCCTGTAGTCTAGCAATATCTAACCGAACCTTTCTTAAATTGGCATTGCTGGTGGAAAAGAGTCCAGGAAGACCGGTAAGAATGCTGGAATAAGTAGATAACGGCTGGTGTTATTTCAGAGTGTTTCCTCCTGTTAGTTACATCAAAAAACCGATAATAAATAAGACAACACGGTGCTATATTTTAGAGAGTTTGTGCTTACAGAAATACACAATAGTATGTTAAAAAAAGACTGCTCCTTCCTTTGTCATAGTCTACGTTATAAATAGTCTGTAGAAGAGTAAATATAGTTATGAAATAAGATTAACCACCATTATAGCCCCTTTTTAGTCTTGCTCTTAATGGTGTTTATACTTTTTCTTTTTAGGGTTTATAATCTTACGTTTCTTTTTGATTTTCGCTGTTGGTATTTAAAATGTGTCGAACACGTCATCTATTAAATCGGCCTCTTGAGTATTATTCTTGACAGTATCTGAATATCGTTTTCTAATCTGGTTCATGTGTCTTTAGTGGGTAAACTTAGTCCCCTTTACCATGTAAATCATGTTCCTAATCTGTTAATCTACTATCCCTATTTCCAAGTAGGCTTTATTGTTTTTGAACACCCAAAAGAAAAACTATTTTCTCGAACTTTGAAGCATCCCTTCGTGATATTTGTTTCACATCCTGGTTTTGCAATCTATCAAACGCGGTTTTAATCTTTCTTGCAAACCTTGTTTCTTCTAGCGTCATAGGAGATAGCACATTACTATTTGGTGTCATCCTATATACGTGCAAAAATTTCGTTAGGGGTTCTCCTCGCTTACTTAAGCGCTCTTTTGAACGCATCCACGAACCTTACAATCGCTTCTCGCATGGTACGATATGAGATTTACTCATTGTCAAAGAACAACCTTTGCATCATTTCACCGCATTTTCAATGCCTTAGTCTATAATTGTCTAATACATAAAGCTTTTCATGAGACTTTTCATTCTCAAAATGCCCGGGTGACCGACATGAAATTCTTTTAGTATTCTTTTCTGTAATGCTGAAGCAATAACCACTCAATCGTTGCACATAACTACTTCATCACATATTAAATACACTTCCGAGATTTGTTTTATTTTTATGTTAAAAAAAGTCGTCTAACGCATTTTCTTTTATGTCTTCAAATGTTATCGGAAGTTTCCTAATGGCGTTACACAATGTATTTTTATACTTCTACCTCAGTTTGTAGAAGGACTAATCACTATGTCTTCAAGGGGTTTAGTATATTTTGGGATAAGTCCACATAATTATTTAGCATAATTGATTTTTGACGATGAGATAAACTACATTTTATAATTGTAATGCAAGAAAAATGGTCCCCCATCGCTGTAGTCTGTTTACAGTATGTGTTGGTAATCCATTTTTGACCCATAAGTCATAGGCAGTTGCTTATAGTCGGTTCGCAACACAAAATGTATCCATGAACAAAACAATGAAATTTGGTGACTGCAAAATTAATACCTAATGTTCTCCACGTCGATTTGTGAGTTTATTTGTTCCTCGAGATAGTAAAGTACGAGATGCATAGGCAATAGGTTTTAACAATCCGTTTTCCATTTTGTGTAATATACAGGCTCCAATGCCGTGCGAGATAGCATCAGTAGCTACAATAATTTTGTAGGTCTGGATTGCCGTGCATCAAACATTATTCTCATGTGAAGATATGTTTCATTATTTCAAATGCCTTCTGGTATTCTGTCGCCCAGACCCAATCCTTTTCTTTTTTAATAGCTCATCGCAAATTGTGCAAATTTGGAATAAACACATTATTTAAAATTGCTAACCTAAGTAAACTTTGTAGTTACGATACGTTTTACGGAACCGGCATATTTTTCAATCGCAGTAGCTGGTCATGCGTCTTTTCCTCTACTACCTTTGTCTATAATTTTATACATATACTTTATTTTCCCGTGAATAAATCGCATTTCTCCCTTCATATTCCGTGATATTCTTAAATACTTCGTGAACATGTAATTTGTGTTTCTTAGTTATTTTAGAGAATCACTACAATGACATCTGGGTAGGCTGCAGTAAATTCTAGACCACTAAGCAATGTGCCCATTATTTGTTGAAAAATGGTTGGTTCAACTTCAATCCTAAATAATAATCGTTCGGATTTGTACAAAACGCTATGAGTATTTATGCAAAGTAACTTTGATCACTCCTCGTAGACAGATATTTGTATATAAACATCCCTTAAATAAACCTTTGACATTTTTTTCCGCCATTGAGTTTAGAGAATATCTTCTGGACTTGGCAGAGGGTAGTGGTAATACTTCAAGACATGATTCAATCCTGTGGAGAAATCTTCACAAACACGAATCTTTTACATTGACTGTAGGCGATGCCCACTGGGTGTATTCACATTTCGATAATACTCCTATTTTTTTAATTCTATTTAATTCCTCGTCAATCTGATTTAATAACGCGAATGGAGCATTTCCTTTGTTAAAACTGGTTGAATATTTGGCTTTAATTTTAACTTGGCGGTCACTTTTCACATCTTACCAGTCTACAAGAGAAAACCTCCGAAAAGTTTTCTTTTTATTCTTTCTATGGCCTCTCTGCTTCGGCATTTACCGTTACAATGTTTTGATATAAAAAGTTTATGGACATATTCCATAATTCAAATTTCGTCAGCCAGTCCGTGACAGTAGATTGCTTGAGTTGTTCAATACATACAATCTTAATTTGAAAGTATTTCCTTTTAAAATAACGTTAAAATGTTCAGATTTAATTTGTTTACGATGACGCTTTAAGCTATTTTTCTCATTCTCATACAAAGGTGGTTGTCAATTTTTTTCTACTTTTTATAATTTATTATTGACAAATCTTGGCTTGAATCAAGTTGTAATTTAATATTTATATTGAATATTTTTACTCGCACAAACTTTCTGATATTTTCAACGTCACTTTTTTAAATAAAGCTTTTAATAAAGCTTCTTTTAAAATGTCATTTTTTACACTGGAGTGTGTAATTTTGTGTCCCATGCGACATTAATTAAAACTAATTTTCATTTTATATGGGAAATCTTTGTACCAATGCAATTGCCCACAACGAAAACACAATTCAAAAGGGAGAATTTTTCTTTACTTGATCAAATTTAGTTGATGAATTGATTTTTATTTAAGTTACAGATAATTCTAATATGGGATACACGGCTTTGCTCAATATATCGTGAATCTTGGTGTACATTAATAAAACTATATAGTGAAGTGTTAACCGGGTTCATTTTCTATTTTATTAAGAACACTTCGTCTTATTTCAGCATCCGTACTTGCTAAGTTAAGACATAATTGTTAGCGCTCAACTCCAATAATTTGAAATCATCGCAGTGTTTTTAACTACGCTAGCGAAAGTTGTCTTCTTTTCTTGTGAGATTCATATATTTTGTGACCAAAGAGACGTTTTAAGGCTAAACAATTTAGTTAATAATTGTAGTGCTTCAACAAATGTAAGGTTGATGTTTTCATTTGTGGCAATATATAATTGACGAATGTGGTATGCTCAACCGTACAACTTTTTTAATAGCAAATGAACCATTTTTAAAATCCGTCAAATTCGCACAGTGTGTATTACAAAGATATTCGTATCGTCTAAAATACAAAGCAATTGTTTCTTTTAAGGGTCATAAATAAAATTATTGATAGCACCCCAAATAGCGTTTTGTGTAAATTCAATTTCTTCTTTAACATTTTAATCCCTGTTCAATTATCGGACATTTTTTCATGTTCTTGTTATGGCATGAAGAAATATTTCCTTAAATTGGTTTTCCTGGAATATCTTTTCTAGTCGCAGTTGTTGTTCTTTCATTTCCATTCGTTCCCTTTATCAGTTATATTTATTTATCTTGTTGAGGTTTAATGATTCTACTATTAAATGGTGCTTTTACATATCCTCATTTTTGTCCCTTAAAATTGCTACCGACATTTTTGTATTTATTTCACACAAGAAAGAAACATTTTTTCAATCCTATTTTCAGACGTTGGAGACTTTCCTTCCGC